>OY747127.1:23512065-24112065 GCA_963556465.1 Berberis vulgaris
GAGCAAATCTTAACATTGTAGGGTTTTGCCTTTAGGTTGGTTAAATATGGATTTGATTCTTCCCAGCCGCATACAAAGTCAGTAAAAAAATGGGGAAGAAGAAGAGAGATTTCTCTCTTTATAAGGTTGATGGCTATTCGCCCCCACCGAAATTCCGAAGGCACTCACCCTCTAAACTCACTAAATAAAACCCTAAATTTTGAAATTTAAAATTCAAATAAATTTAATTCTATTGTAATTAATTCAATACAAAATAAATTAGTTTTATGAAAGTTAGAGGTGTTACAACAAGCGTGCACTCGGACAGACAAAGTTTCTACAAATTACGTAAGAACATTAAAAATTTTGGTAAAAACAAAAGTGCGACCAACAAAACAACTATGGCGAAAGAAATAAATTTCATGGATGAAGTATGACAAACATATTTCATGGCGGTGTGCATTACAAACAAATTCACTACAACCATATACATTTCATGCTTTACGATACACACTTTCAGAATGTCAATATGATTTATTACAAACAATACTTTGTAACTTACTATTCAAAGGTATTAAATTTAACGATATTTTTGAGGATTTTTAACTAGGGCTCAACAAAAAACTGATCAAACCATTTAAACCGACCGAAACGATCGGTTCGGTTTCGGTTTTAAAAAATTCAAAACCGAAATGATCGGTTCGGTTTTCGGTTTCTATGTGATTTTAACTGACAAAATTGAACCGATGGAATATATATAATAAATAATATATATTTTACGTAAAAACATTATAATATGTTTAAAATAATCGGTCAGTTCGGTTTTATTCCGGTTTAAGTCGGTTTGGTTCGATTAAGGTTTGCATAAATTAGAATCGGTTTGGTTTTGTTAATGGTCGGTTCGGTTTCGGTTTGAAAATTTTGAAACCGACCAAAGTCGGTTCGGTTCACTGTTTAGGTAAAAAACCGAACCGACTTTTCAACCCTATTTTTAACTCAATTTTCTCTGTTTAGATTAAAAGAGTTTTTCATAACCCGTCAAAACACACACAAATCTTGAAGGCTAAAAAAAAATACTTAGCACAGAAATAGACTTAATCTTTCCAATCCTAGCATTCAAGAGCATTAGCATTGATCTCTGAACCTGGCATAGACTTAATCTTTCCAATCCTAGCATTCAACAACTTAAGCGAAAAACAGTTTTGGAATACCCTGTATTTTGAGTTGGATTTAAAGCCGGAATGATAACGATAATAAATAATAATAACATAGGATTGATTAAGAGAACTGATAAAGTAATTTAAAAATAAAAATAGACAAATAAAATAAAAAATAAAAACCTTTTACGGTTGGTTCAGAGATTATAAAGGGGTCTTATCTTCTTGTTTTGCTCTGTATAGAGCACAAACCAAAATACCAAGAGAATGCTCACCCTATGGTTACCAGAACTTGAGACAGAAAACTCTCCTTGTCGAGACTTAAGGAGATGAACTGTGGATGAGTAGCACTAAGATTAGGGGAATTTCGAAAAGGGGTTTTTTTTCTATTCCATGCAAGTGGTCTCTTTTTTACCTAACTGTAGGTGCAGAGAAATTTCCCTTTCCAAACATCATTCTAGAAGCTTTTTTTTAATCTCCTCTGTCTACAACCACTTCAAGACCTTTCATTAAAATCTGCCATATAATTACAAATTGTCGTCCAGGTGCTTACACCATAAGAAAAATCTTAATACCTTGGAAGCCAACTCAATCTTCTTGTTGCTGGGTCATAATTCACTTTAATCATTTTTCCGTAAACAATCTCTTGTACCATTTCTCCACAACCATTTACATAGTAATCCCTTATTCATTGTAAAGGTCAGACACCAAGTCCACCCAAATCATTGAAAGACACACCAAATCCTATTTTACAGCACAAAAACCCTTATCCTCTTCCACCACATCACAAAAATTTCTTAATCATCTTCTTGATTCATTTGTGTAACTGAAATGGGCTTGTGTGACTAGTCGCATGCATAATGAAACTTAGGCCTTGTAACCAAGATGCAATAAATATTGGTCCAGGGACTGGAGAAAGTTTCCAACCCATATAACCTATGTAACAATGATACAGACAAGGGTATCAGTGTCTAACACAGATATGAGGTGTGAGACACGTGTCATCATCATCATCAAAGCCCATTCCCGATATTTTCGGGGTCGGCTACATAGATTTTGGTTCTCCAAGCAATGCGGTCTTCCTACATATCCTCGCCTAATCCAAGCTCAATGATATCTTCATTCACCGCCTTCATCCAAGTTTTTAACGGTCGTCCCCTCCGTCTACACCCTTCATTAACTTGCCAATCTAGACATTTTCTAATTGGCGTCGTGCTTGGTCTCCTTCGCACATGACCAAACCAAGTTAAACGTCTTTATCTAATTTTGTCCTTTATGGGCGCTACACCTAAGTATCTCCTAATTCTTTCATTTCTAATTTTATCCTTACGAGTTTTACCACACATCCACCTTAACATACGCATTTCTGCTACTGCCATCCTATGTGTATGTTGTCTCATAGTAGCCCAACATTCTGAACCGTATAGCATGGCTGGTCGAACAACTGTCTTATTAGCATTTCCCTTTTAGCCTTGTAGGCATCCTTCTATCGCATAATACTTCTGACGTCATTCTCCATTTCAACTAACCAGCTTTAATCTTATGGTCTACATCTTCTCCAATAGCCCCATTCTTTTGAATTATAGATCCTAGATATCGAAAAGCCTCACACTCTGGGACCTCTACACCTTCGATCTCAATTGCATTACTTCTCCCTCGTAGTTCACAACCAAAGTTGCACACTAGATACTCCGTCTTCAAACGGCTAATTCTAAAACCTTTACTTTCTAAAGCCGCCCGCCACCTATTAAATTTCTGATCTAAACCTGCACTAGTCTCATCAATTAAGACAATATCATCTGCAAATAACATGCACCAAGGTACATCTTCTTGCAGATGTCTCGTCAACTCATCCATGACCAAAGCAACGAGATGTGGACTTAACGCCAACACTTGATGTAGTCCTACTGACACTGAAAATTCACTGGACATCCCACCTACTGCGCGAACACTTGTTACAGCCCCTTCATACATATCCTTAAGGATATCGACATAACATTGAGACACTTGAGCCGGAAAAAAAAACACAATACAGACACATCTGTACATTTTAGCCTTATTTACTTTTTCCGCAATAAGTTTTGTATTAAGGTTTCTAGAAATCCCACAGTTGTAGTAATTGCTTTTTTGTAGAATTTCAAATTAAGTGTGTATGATGGTAGCACTAATATTTAGATATACAGGTCAGGATGATTATTGTACTTTGTTATAAATTTACTACTAATAATAATATTGTTATTGTTTTTGGAGCTTCTCGTCCTAATAATGATATTAGGGTTTGGGTTCTGATCAAAGATTCCAGGAACCGACAAGGTGGTTACAATGGACATGCTCAGAGTTTGTTGGTGACCATTGTAAGTGGGTGTAATTCACATAGTTTGGATTGGTGCAAATTTGCAATTATGTATATGGTTGTACTTGAAAGAGATTTTGAAAATTTGTGAAAATAGTTTGCAGACTTTGTTTCTATTTTATAGAATGGTTTCTCTGGTTGTCTGGGTCCTTACAGTTTTACTTCTTATTATCTATCTTGATGAAAACCCTGTGTCTTGTCTTGAAATGTTTTCCCTTAAATCGACGAGCTTCTTTTAGTATTGTGAAGCATTTGTGGCCCAAAAGTATAGAAACAACAAAACATAGTCCACATTCAAGTCCAGTAAAACATATCCAAATTGCAAATATACAGCAGGTAGCCTCACATAATACGATCATTCAAAGACTATTGTTAACGCATTTTCAAAAAGGTCCAGTAAAATAAAACCACTATATGAACATAATTCTATTTGCAATGGTAGACCACATGGCTTGTGGATTGAAACCCAGAAGGATTCCTACACATATTCATTGAATAATTGTGTAACCCAATTATACTTAAAGTATGGATTGCATTGTACAATACAAAATGACAGGTTATTACTCACCTCTAATGTTGAGATCGACTCTACACTCTTTCCATTGACTCGTCCATAAAAATATATATCAATTCCTTTTCTAGAAAGAGATTGTGATTGTCATCGCCTCAAGCACTGATACTGCATTCTTGTATGGAAATTCAAAACAAAGCAAAAGAACAAGGCTGTTTCATGTATCTTCCATCCAGTACTGCAATCGTGTCAATGAATGATATTACCTGTAAAATTTTAAGCAACAGTTTAAAAGTCCATTTTGCACATTCATTGCTAAAGTCAGAAAATAATTAAACCTCCTACTATTATAATAGTATCTAGCCTTTTAACTAGAGTATTGAATGGCAGTGAAGACAAATGTGAGGGAAGAGGAAGACGACCAATTCCATGGATAATAAACTAATAAGAGTAATTCTACACAGCGAGGAAACGGGCGAGGGACGGGACGTGGCGGGGTGGGGTGGGGTGGGGACATTTAGAATTCCTCAACTAATAAATAGAACTTATGTGAATAAATGAATTGAATAGAAATCTCCAATTAATTTTGGATCAAATTTCAAATATAAACCGGATTATATCAATGTGATACTACTCAAATTAAATATCAATGCCATACTACTCAAAGCAAATGTACAGTGTGCAGGAGAAAATAGGAAAACTTGAAGAAACAAAAAACATTCTCCGAAATTTACAGTTGGTGTAGTCTGACAGTTACCATACCAAGTTTTAAACATCACTCCTTGAAACAACTTCTTTAGAAACATAATATAACATTGGGACCAGATGAAGAGGGGGAACTTTCAGATTTAAACCCAAACAAATATGAGATCAAAATAATGTACTCACCACTACCACAGAACTCGCTCTGTAATTAAATTCAAGAAGGCAGAAATATGAACATATGAAACCCAAGTACTGAAAAGAAATTCAGACCCACTCAAAACACCCATTTTTATTGCGTTGGTATCACACCGAAGAGTAATTCTAGGCTGCCTTGTTTGGGTATTTTCACGCTTTTTACAGACGTAATTTCACATTCTCTAATTTATTTTATCATTTCCATGGAATGGCAAAACAACCCACCATACTATAGTGAACAGTAATAACTTGTTTCATTCAAAACCAAAATTCAACAACAACCCATTCTCCGAAATGAACCTAGAACAAATCCCGGAAAAGGAAAATAAAATAAAAATGAAAAAATAAAAACCTGAAAGTAAGCCCAGAAGTAAAGTGTTGAAGTCGAAGATTATTTGCCGGGAGTGGAGCTTCCCCTACTTCAAATGTCTGTGTGATGCTTGGTGTAGTAGCAGTGTTGCGATTTGCTTCTTGAGAGACAGGACGACACAACTTCCTTCAAACTTTGTGTGATAGAGGAGAGAGCATGAGAGAAGCACGTATCCCGTTGTTAACCCAGCTGCAAATCTATCACACGGGCTTGTCTAATTGGCGAGAAAACGGGCGAGGGATGTACCCCCTCCCTAGCACATTTCCTCGCCAATTAGAATTCCGCAAATTAGAATTCCCCCTATCACATTTCAACAGTTAAATTCGAGTCGTTCTAGGCGGCGAGGGAGGGGGTTTGCCCCCCATTCCCCTCGAGATTCACACGGGCACATATTTCGAGGGGGATGGAGGGTCACAACCCCCCCCCCCCCCCCATTTCCTCACCATTTAGAATCACCAATTAAATTCAGACTACACGATACCCAGAGAGAGAGGGCGAGTGTCAGGACTAGTACCATTGGTTAGGGAAATCAAGGTTCAGAGGCCTTTCAAGACTTTCCTAATGGTCTCAAAACTCAATGTTCCCTTTTGAAAAGTGCCCAAATGCTTAGCATCTATATTATAGGGGGAAGGTTTGAGCTCTTGACTGTGAGGACGTGTTGCCTCCATTGCATAGTCGGGCCAGACTGTACCGCTAGCATTTTTATTGTTTTCTTTGCATTGCTTTTCAACTTCAAACTTGTATTTCCATCGATCGATAGCATCGAACTAGTCTTGAGCAACGTCCTTCCGAACGTTCCTCCCCATTGTAATCTATTGAATGTGAATGAGAGCTTTTACTAACTATTGTGCATTGTTATATTGTCTACAGATTGATATTGTACATTCTCAAGTTAATATTTGTGCCCGTCAAAGTAACTACTCATAGGCTTACTAGTGAATTGGATAGCTAGTGCCGCACGGATTACTAGTCCGTGACAGTTGGTATCAGAGCCAAAGCTTGTTGAATGCAAACCAGAATGCAGGAAGTAAATGAGCGCCTTAGCGCTATGGAGGAACGACAGGCCAGTCGAATGCATAGACTGGAAAGCATAATGGACCAGTTGAACACTTTGGGAGAACAGATTAGTCGGTTGGATGGACTCTTTTCACTGGCAGACAGAGTGGATTCGCTGGCCGAGCACGTTGATAACTTAGAGGGACGAACAGTCGCAATGGAAGAATCGCCTCACCCCACAGCTCAGGTGATGAGTGACTTCCAATTACAGTTGGAGGACTTATTTGCAAGGGTTGGCTTGCTAACTAAGGCCACAGGGACGACTGATCACCCTAGGATGAAAGTACCCGAGCCAAAATCATATGCTGGGGCACGAGATGGGAAGGAGTTAGAGAACTTCTTGTTTGATCTGGAGCAGTATTTTTGCGCGGTGAACCCCGAATCAGAAGAAGCCAAGGTTACCATGGCGACCATGTACGTAGCAGGTGATGCAAAACTACGGTGGAGAACCAAATATGCAGATATGGAAGAAGGTCGCATCCTTATTAGAACTTGGGCAGACCTCAAGAAGGAACTCAGTAATCAATTCTTGCCTGAGAACACTGATTTCTTAGCAAGGAGGAAGCTCCACACCATCAAACAAACAGGCAATATTCGAGACTATGTCCGACAATTCTCCACTTGCTTGCTAGATATTCGAGACATGTCTGAGAAGGACAAAGTTTTCTGTTTCATGGAACAAGCTCAGCCGCTTCTACAAGCATAATTGCAAAGGCAGAAGGTGACAGATATTACAAGTGCTATTGCGGCAGCAGAAAGATTTAGCGATTATATGCCCATGACTAGATCCACTTCGCTCAATCACTCCACAGCTAGAACTGGCAGTACCAATTCAAGCTCAGGGTCGAATGCTCGCTCACCTCACCAAAACTGGGGAAACTCAAGTTAGAATCGAGGAAACTATAATTCCCGGCCGTTCAACCAGAATTGGAGTTCCAACAAAAATTGGAATGCCAGCTCTAGCAACTCAAATTACAACAACAAAGGAGGGTAAAACTACTCTGGGCAGTGGAGACCATCTGCCCCTGCCCCATGCATTCTTTGCAATAGCAGGGATCACCCAACAGGCAAATGTCCATCCAAACCAGCTCTACACTCATTAATGTCCTTGCTTCAAGCAGAACCTTCTAACCCGACCGCGTCGAGCTCGAACCCCACCAACAGTGAGACCTCCCAAATGGGAGCTCTACGCAAGCTCAATGTTGTCAAAGGAGAAATGTATGAGCACCCACACAAGAAGGCTTTACAATACATCGACATCACTATCAATGGGTTCCCTTCCCAAGCATTGTTGGATTCCGGAGCGACAGACAATTTTATTGCCCCAGATGAAGCTAGACGTGTGGGTCTGAACTTAGAAGGAGATGTGGGTAAGTTGAAAGCTGTCAACTCTGAGGCAATCTCTATTAATGGTATGGCTAGAGCTGTGCCACTACAGGTTGATCCATGGGAAGGAAGATCAAACTTCTTGGCCGTTCCACTTGATGATTTTAAGGTGATTCTTGGCCAAGAATTCTTCCGAGGAGCTGCAGCAGGACCATTACCTTTCATGGACTCCTTGGGGTTTTTCGGACCCAGACTACGCATTGTACCAACCTCAATTCGACCAACAACTCATGATAAAATATTGTCGGCGCTCCAAGTCAAGAGGGGCTTGGCCAAAGGAGAAGATACATACTTAGCTGTGGCAAAGCTAGAGATGGAAGATGATACTAGCAAAATCCCTGAGGAAGTTGCCCAAGTTATTGCTGACTTCAGCGAAGTGATGCCGAATGAATTGCCAAAGAATCTACCTCCCAGAAGGCTCATTGATCACGAAATTGAGTTAGTCCCTGGTGCCAAGCCACCCGCACGTAGTCCATATCGCATGAGCCCTCCAGAGCTGACCGAATTGAGAACACAACTAGATGGCTTGTTGGAGTCAGGATTCATTCGGCCCTCTAAAGCACCTTATGGGGCACCTGTTCTTTTTCAGCGGAAACATGATGGCAGTCTTCGCCTTTGTGTTGATTATAGAGCCTTGAACAAAGTCACTATAAAAAACAAATACCCGTTGCCGCTCATTGCAGACTTATTCGACCAACTTGGATCCGCCAGATACTTCACAAAACTCGACTTGAGATCAGGTTACCATCAGGTCCGCATTGCTGCTGGTGACGAACCCAAAACTGCTTGTTCTACTAGATATGGGTCATATGAGTTCCTAGTAATGCCCTTCGGCTTGACCAATGCTCCAACTACATTTTGCACCCTTATGAATGACCTGTTCCGTCACCTTCTGGACAAGTCTGTGGTTGTCTATCTTGACAACATTGTGGTTTATAGTGGGACTATAGAAGAACACCTACATCATTTGCGAGAAGTGTTCCAAATCCTTAAGGATAATCATCTCTTTGTCAAGAAGGAAAAGTGCTCATTCGGCCAGACCCAGATCAATTTCTTGGGTCATGTTATTGGCAATGGCAAGATTCGGATGGACATGGAGAAAGTCAAAGCAATCCATGATTGGAACTCTCCTAAGAACGTGTCTCAACTACGTTCTTTCCTTGGACTCGCAAACTATTATCGTCGCTTCATAAGGGACTACTCTAAGAGAGCTGTTGCCCTGACAAATTTGTTGAAACAAGACCGAACATGGGAATGGGATAGGCAGTGTGAAGCTTCATTCCAAGACTTGAAATTGGCCGTGATGAAAGATCCAGTATTGGCCTTGCCAGACATCACCAAGCCCTTTGATGTACAAACAGATGCATCTGATTATGCCTTAGGGGGAGTTTTACTTCAAGATGGTCACCCGGTAGCATATGAGAGTCGAAAGTTGAATGATACAGAGTCTCGTTACTCAGCTCAGGAAAAGGAATTACTAGCCATTGTACATTGTTTACGGGTGTGGAGACACTACCTCTTGGGATCTCAAGTTCTTGTTAAAACGGATAATGCTGCAGCAAGCCATTTCCTTACTCAGAAGATGCTAACCTCCAAGCAATCTCGATGGCAGGAAAAATTAGCAGAATTTGACTTAGTATTGGAATACAAGTCAGGGCGCACTAACAATGTAGCTGATGCACTCAGTAGAAGGGCAGACCTTGCAGTGCTAACCCATACTGGTCCGAGTCACACCATCTTGGAGAAGATCAAAGTGGGCCTACAGACGAATCCACAAGCGAAGGCGATTACAGAGTTGATCAAGCAGGGCAAAACTCGACGGTTCTGGATAAAAGATGGAGCAATACTCACAACTGGTAATCGCCTCTATGTTTCGAGAACTTCTGGTTTGAGGAAAGAACTTTTGAGAGAATGCCATGACACCCATTGGGCGGGACATCCAGGTTGGAGACGGACACTTGCATTGCTAGAGAGGGGGCACTATTGGCCGCAGATACAGGAGGATGTAATGGCCTATGTTCGAACATGTCTTATTTGCCAGCAAGATAAGGTTGAAACAGATCGACCAGTAGGCTTACTAGAACCCCTGCCTGTTCCAACTCGTCCTTGGGAAAGTGTTTCCATGGACTTCATTACTGGGTTACCGAAAGTGGAGGATTTCAGGAGCATCCTTGTAGTTGTTGACCGATTCTCAAAGTATGTGACCTTTGTGCCGACCGGACTAACTTGCACAGCCGAAGATACGGCGCAATTGTTCCTCAAGCATGTAGTGAAGTATTGGGGACTGCCCGAAAATATTGTTAGCGACCGTGATGCTCGATTCACAGGAAAGTTCTGGAAGGAGTTGTTCAAGCTCTTGGGATCCAAACTTAATATGTCGACAAGCCAACATCCCCAATCTGACGGACAGACTGAGTGCTTTAACTCTATGCTTGAAGAATACCTTCGTCATTTTGTAAGTGCAAACCAGAAAAATTGGGTGGGACTACTTGATGTTGCACAATTCTGTTTCAACTAACAAAAGAGCTCAGCTACTCACTCCAGCCCCTTTCAATTAGTCACTGGTCAGCAACCATTGACACCACATACAGTGCTGATCGGATACCAAGGACCCAGCCCAAGAGCTCTTGAATTTGTCAAAGCCTGGCAGAAAAACATTGAAGTTGCTCGAGCCTATCTTGAGAAAGCCTCCCGTCACATGAAGAAATGGGCCGACAAGAAACGACGAATCGATCCTTTTGAAGTCGGGGACTTGGTATTGGTGAAGTTAGATATGTTCAACAAGTATAAACGGACAGCTAGAGCACACAACAATCTGTTTCGCAAGTATGAGGGACCGGTACAGATTATTGAGAAAGTAGGCAAAGTCTCCTATCGCGTCAAGTTACCACATTGGCTCCGTTTCACCCATCCTGTCTTCCATGCAAGTAACTTGAAGTCTTACCATGCCGATGCCGCTGATCCCACAAGAAATGTATCTACCCGAGCATTGCCTAAGCATCCTACTAAGCCAGATCGAGAAGTGGAAGAAATCTTAGCTGACCGCCTCATCAACAACACAGGCCCGGATAGAGAATATTTGGTCAAGTGGCAGGATGAACCTCCTTCAGAGATTAGTTGGGAGCCAGTCGAGCATTTGCTGCCATACCTCTCAAAGCTGGAAGAGTACTTGGAAAAGTTCGGTGCGAGGGCGTCAGCGAATTGAGTGTGGGAGAGTGTCAGGACTAGTACCATTGGTTAGGGAAATCAAGGTTCAGAGGCCTTTCAAGACTTTCCTAATGGTCTCAAAACTCAATGTTCCCTTTTGAAAAGTGCCCAAATGCTTAGCATCTATATTATAGGGGGAATGTTTGAGCTCTTGACTGTGAGGACGTGTTGCCTCCATTGCATAGTCGGGCCAGACTGTACCGCTAGCATTTTTATTGTTTTCTTTGCATTGCTTTTCACCTTCAAACTTGTATTTCCATCGATCGATAGCATCGAACTAGTCTTGAGCAACGTCCTTCCGAACGTTCCTCCCCATTGTAATCTATTGAATGTGAATGAGAGCTTTTACTGACTATTGTGCATTGTTATATTGTCTACAGATTGATATTGTGCATTCTCAAGTTAATATTTGTGCCCGTCAAAGTAACTACTCATAGGCTTACTAGTGAATTGGATAGCTAGTGCCGCACGGATTACTAGTCCGTGACAGCGAGGGTTGGTGCCCCTAGGGATGGCAGTGGGGCGGATTTTCACGGATATCCGCCCCACCCAATCCGTTTGGGGCGGTTTTGGATATGGCTGAATGGATTTTCGGGTGGTTTCGAGTATTCAAAAATATTCGTTCACTATTCGGGGCGGATACGGATTTGGCCATATCCGCCCCGCGGATATCCGTTTAACCAACAAATTTACAAAAGTGCCCTTCGCCTATATAAAGGATTAACTTTTTTTCACAAATCACTCACAATCGCTCATTTCATTCGCTCCCTCCCTCACCCTCACCAAACGCTCCCCTCACCTCACCCTCACCAAACGCTCCCTCTCACAGACACAGAGAGCACAAGCTCTCACTCTCACAGAGCAGCGTCGCCCACGTCGCCCTCCCTCACGCAGCGCGGCCGCGACTCGCGAGATCCTCCCTGCTCCCCCCTCACGCCGCGAGCCATTCTGCCTCCCTGCTCCCTCGAGAGATCTGCCTCCTTCACACCGCGTCGACCTCGAGAGGTCCCTCACACCGCGTCGACCGCGAGAGATCTGCCTCCCTCGCAGAGAGATCTCCCTCTCACAGAGATCGCCCCTTCTCCTTCTCCGAATCTCCTTCTCCGAATCTGATCAGACTGATCTTAGCAATAAGATCTTAGATCCAGATCTAAGATCTGATCAAATTTGATCTTCGATCTGATCTGAGATCTGATCCGAGATCAGATATCTGATCTGATCAGATCCGAGATCTCTGATCTGATATGATCTATCTGATCTGATTTCAGATTTCATCAGATCTGAGATCAGATCTGAAATCAGATCCAGAGATTGATTTTTTTTTTTGTATTTTTTTTTGTACGAATTCTTTGTAAATTGTAATTAAGAATTTTTTGTAATTTTTTTTGTACGAATTCGGAATTCTTTGTAAATTGTAATTCAGAATTTTTTGTATTTTTTTTTTACCAATTCAGATATTGATTTTTTAATTTTTTGTTATAATTTTGTGCGGATTTGCGGGGCGGGGCGGATATCCGCGCATCCGCGCGGGGCGGTTATGGATTTTGATTTAAAATTGCAAACGGATTTGCGGGGCGGATTGGGGATCCGATGTTACTGACGGATTGGGGATGGATTTGCTCAAATCCGCCCCAATCCGCCCCGTTGCCATCCCTATGCCCCAAGGTCCCAAGCCCAGCCCAAGATAACTTTTCGGTGGACCACGGGCAGGTCCAAACCAGGCTTAAAATGTCCTCCAATATTGTAAATAAATTTTTACATTTGATATAGAGTATTGAGCACTTTATTTTTACTCAATTTATTTACTTATCAGTTTTCTCAATGATTAGCCATATTTCATAATTTAGGGTTACATCTTTTCCACGTAAGGGGACATCTAAAAACTTAGGTTTGGAGAGCGACAAAGAGATAGAGCTACTTAATATCAAAAATGTTCTTATATACATGCACCTTCTTCCAAGCACCAATTTTGGGCATTATGTTTGGGATCACTATAGATGATAGCACATGAACGTGAGAAGATGGGATCATGTCATTTATAATTAATTGATCACTTAGACTATATCACATTCGCACTACCTTCGTACCAAACAGGCAAACATACATGCTTGTATGTCTCTTTCATATAAATGATAAATTATTTGTCATCTATGTCTAAGTGGAGACGCATTACATACGGACATGCATCACCGGATACTCCTAACTGTATGAGTAACATAAAAGTCACTTTTTGGCTATCAATGTGCATAACTCACGTCATATTTTTTACGGATAAATATCAAGCATATTTTAGGCATAAAAATCACCTCTTTTCTGCAATACTAACCTGGAGGTTGCTTTAGTTTATCTATAAGAAAGGGGTGTCCCACATCCGCAAGACAACCCGAAGGTTACTCAATTTCTCTATAAGAGAGGAAAATCATAAACAATAAGAGGTGTGGTAGTTCGAAGTGATACAGTTTCAGATGATTATAGTTTCAGAAATCAAAGTTTATCAATATCATTTATTTTGATATTTCAAAATTATTTCACTATAACACTTTGTTATTCATAAATAAATCTACTCATTCTTTTGGGGAAACATAACATTTGACACATTGTCAAATCATAAACAATTTAACCACAATATCCTCCAATTATTTTGGGGCAACCAGTATTTTCATATATAAACTTTTTGTAATAAAGCGGGGATCAAAGTTCATGTAATGAAAAAAATTCATACTTCTTAGCAAGGAAAATTGCATAACAATCAAATTTAAGTCATAATGTAAAAATACAAATATTCGTTTTCTTAATTTCATAATTGATAACCCAGTCCAAGCCATAATACATTCACCAAATTGATTAGCCCAGTCCAAACCATAACCTATTTTAGGGGTGGGCATCCCATCCCGCGATCCAATACTTGTCCCGTCCTCTCCCGATTTTTTTGGGTCCTTTTGGGATTGATCAAACTCATCCCGATCTCATCTCGTCCTGGTTTGGAATGGGATGGGATCTGGATGAAAGTTTTCAATCTTGTCCATCTCGTCCCGTCCCAAGGTTAGGTTAGAACTTCAAAGAGTGAAGAGTATGTGACCAGTAACCACAAACCCATAGCCATTTCTCCCTCCCTCTCACGCATAGAACATTTTTCATAATTAATGATCACATTGGGGTATGTGCAAGATTTAACAATTGTTCAGTTCAAGAGTTTAAATTCTAGATATGGCAAACACATGTTAATCTATGAGGAAATTCAAATGCACCTGAGAGTAGTCAAGTCCCTTCATCTGTATTCAAATGCACTGAAGTAGACTTGTTCCATGCTACAAGTGTGCCATTATGTATAAAGTGATTACACCTACCTGATTAGAAATTCACTGGAACTATTTTTGTATGTGCCCAAGTTTGAGTCTACCGTGTACACATAAAGTAGGAGATTTCTATTGTGCGCATAGATAACATACCATCATGTTTGCTTTAGTTTCATATTGTTATAAGTTTGAATACATATCATAACATGCACAAAAAAAAATTTTGATTAAATTATTGAACACAAAAATTAAGTAAGGTAAAAACATGGGCATGTCAAGGATCAATACCTTTCACAAACAGTTGGGTGCAAACATCTAGTGCAATAAACCATCTTTCTCGAAGGATTGCCTAAGATATTTATTAGCATCATATGTTGCATCCTCTGAAAATTGCAAACCCTTTAAATTAGTTACTTGCCCAATACAAAAGCAAAACAGTGAAAACCAACCTTTAGGTAAAAAAATTTATTATAATCCATCATTGTTTACCATATTGTCTTTTGTATTTTGCTGATCAAAAGAAAAAACAATATGTACCAAATAAAGGGACTCTGAAAATACTCCACAATGAATGAATAACGTCTCAAAATTTGGTTTATTACTGTCTATCCAATTTATAATAAACTAGTGTATTGACACACGCTCCCACATTCGGGTTTATGGTAATTATACATATTATGATTTATTCGAAAACAATTTAGTATTTGTTCATCTCATCCCATCCCGAACCCGTTTAAGATGGGACAAGGTCACAATGAGGTCTATGTCGTCCTGACCCCAAACAAACGGGATGGGATAGAGATGAGGTCCATCCCGTCTCATGCCCATCCCCTAACATATTTTCTTTCATTCTAAAATTGATAAGCCTAGTCCAAACCATAACACATTCTCTTTAATTCCAAATTTGAAATGCTCAGTTCAAACAATTATTCAACTAAACAAACTATTTCAGATTTGGGCTTAACTATCCCGCCCGACCAGAATAATTATTCAAGCAAATAAACCATTTTAGATTTTGGGCTTAACTATCCACCGAGTCTGAATATGTATTCAAACAAACAACCTATTTTAGTTCTAGGCTTAACTATCCAGCCCATCCCTATTCTATCATCTTATTTTCCTACACATACAACTATGAAACTAAAATCTCCTGTAAATACATAGACCCAACCTCAAACATAAAAACAACCATTTTTAATTGATTCAAACCTGAGGATCAAAATATGTTCAATTGCTATAATAAATTTTAAATCTAATCAATCCTAAAGAGAAAATGAATACTTACAAACATTGTAATTTTCAGCAAACCACACTAATAAAAACTATAACCTTATCTTCATTGGTCAATTTAAAACAAAAATAAAAGAGTAAGAAGAAAAACTCACAATCATAATCATGTACTCGTCATCCCCAATTTCATATTTACAATAACACATTTACTGAAGGTATTGACTTTTAGGGATAAAATCATAATTTAATAAAATTCACAATGTTATTAGATAGATTTTAACTCAATGATTACAACGGTGAAAATCGTGTCTAAATCGAAGTTTCAGATAGTGTTTTAGATAAATCAGAGTTCTGGATAGTGTTTTAGACCAAGTCAAAGTTCAAGATCAAAAGGGTAAAATTATTGATCAATCAATGATGTCATTATATTTCCAAATAACCTGCAATTTCATTCAGATTTTATTGTAGCAGGGTCAATTTCAATTGGCCATAACTTCCTCATCTCACAACGACATTCAACGTTCTTTATACGAGTGGAAAGATTTTTGCACCACCTTTCTAAACCTATACTCAATCTAACGAAATTCCAATTAGAAATGAATCAATAACCTGCCAAATACTACCCATTCACATGTTCACACTTCACCCTACAATTTTGAGTCAATTTCGTTTTAGATTTATACAAAAGTTGTAATTCAATTCAATATGAACTCAATCACAACAAACCAATGCTACAAACAAAATCAACTCAAACCATCCAAATCTAGCGTAACAAAAAAAATAGCTCCTATTTATTATGAAATCCAACAAAGGAATAAACAAGAATGGAGGAAGGAAGAAACTCACAAATAGATTAACATATACTCACTAATCAATTGGCAAAAAATGTATTCAAAAGTTTTCCAAAATAAGATCCCGAACTTGCAAAACTACCCAAAATTGAAATCTTCGGAATGTGAGAACCCAAACTCGAACACGCACATGCACAAAGGCACGTGCAAAATCGCAAAACTGCACTCATATTCTCCTTCTCCATTCTTTTTTTTCTCTATATTTTTATGCCCCTTTCTTTGTTGTTTTTGTTGTGGGATTGATGTGGCGGTGGGTATTGTAGCCTTTGGGTATGGTTTGGATAGCCCTATAGGTCAATCATGTAGCCTTCGGGTCGAGTATGGATTAATAAATCAAATTGGTCAACGACCCAATTTTTTCTTTAAAAAAAACATAGTGTACCAATACGTAAGTAAGACTGTGCTAAAATAAATGGGGTCGCCACATTATGTACACCTTTAATGGAATATCTTCCCAATATTCAGAAGGTAGGAAAGTTAGGTGAATTTCGAAACTACAACTTGGCAAACGAAATATGATTTTAAAAATACAAATTTCAAATGAGAAATTATTCAAATGTTATATTCACAAAGAAATTTTATCTCATCCAAAGCAACATACCAAACATGCATACACATAATGTTACTACATGTGTGTGTCTATATATATATATATATTATTTAATAAGAACACAAAAATAATATATTGAAACTTTATATACAAAAATGTTTATTAAGATAATTGAAAAAGTACGTGTGTTACAATATATACACCTCAAAAGGAATCTCGTCCCGAGATTCGATGGAGGGAATGATTAGGTAAATAATTCTACTAGGAAGCTACCACTTAAGCATTACTTGAGTCCAAACATAGGCAACTAACCCTAATTAAATCTTCTGTTAACAACCTTTTAAGAAACAATTATGCATAAAAGTAACAAGCAAGTAGCACATGTGCATGCACATAACTTCATGACGACAAATACACAAAAGATATATTATAAAATTTAGTAAGTATGAAAAAGGGGTGCTACAATATATACGACCTAAAAGGAATCTCGTCCCGAGATTCGTTGAAAGGGCAAACAAAACACTCAAGATAACAAACCGCTACAAAGAAAACTAGACGGAATAATGTCTTTCAATATTGACATTAAAACAAGATATGATTACTTCAGCATACACAAGTCAATGGAATCTCATCACGAGATTCACGAAGAAAAAAAAACAATACTAAAGGTTCAAGGTCCACTCTTGTCACTTTATTTCTAGATATTTACATTTACTCACCCATATCCACATTTCGACGATCATCTAGACTCTACCTCGGCCTAGGCTGACCAAATGTTCTTATACCAAACTATCACGCTCCTATTTAAAAAAAAATATGAAATCCTTATATCCACGTAGGATTTTTCATTTCCCCAAAATTCAGTGACGTGAAAACTTCAATAACAGGGTAACATTTAGCAACAACAACTGAGACATAATTTAAAAATTAAAAGAAAAAAAAACTAACAAGGAAACTATTTGACGATGTCGACCTCACTAAGAAACTCCAATAGCATTGCCCGAAACCCATTAAACCTGAGACAAAGCTAGTCGACTACATTTCAAAATGAATGTATCCAAGAAACCAAAGCCCACTTGGATCAACAATTAAACTGGTGTGAGTAATCTCACACTCTAAATAACAAATAAGTTATATGCTATGGTATGAAATTACATACACAAGAAAACAATAATCTCAAAGGCGTGTAGTTCCTCAATGAGGCAAATGTGTCATGCTAGCTAAATTTCTATCATACTTATAGTAGAATTTACCTGTACTTACTCTCTGGATGTTACCATGGCAAGTCTGACCTGTAGAAAAGTTAGTGGACTTGCCACCCTGCACGAAATTGTTAGAAAACAAATATAGGTAATAGTCTAATTTATCAACACCTCAATTATTTATCTTAAATAAGTTATTCATTTTTAATGAACTGATCACTTAGATTATACCACATTTGTACCACCTCTGTGCCGAACATACATGCCCATATGTTTCTCTCATATAAAGGAGAACTTCTTCATTATCCATGTCTAAATGATGACATATTACATACAGGCATGCATCACAGGATACTCCTAACTATATGAGTAATATAAAAGCCACTATTGGCTATCAATGCACATAACTCGTATCACATTTTTTACAGATAAATATCAAGTCCATCTTAGGCATAAAAATCACCTCCTTTCCATAAGACTAACCCGAATGTTACTATCGTTTCTCTATAAAAAAACAATGTCCCACACCCGCAAGACAACCAGAAAATTACTTAGTTTCTCTATTAGAGATGGAAGATCATAAACAATAAGAGGTGTTGTAGCTTTAAGTAATACAATTCCAAAGAATTAAAGTAACGGGAATCAAAGTTTATCAGTATCATTTATTTTGATATTTCAAAATTATTCCATGATGACACTTTGTCATTCAATCATTCATAACTAAATCTACTCATTCTTTTGGGGAAACATAGCATTTGACACCTTGTCAAATCATAAATAATTTAACCACAGTATCCTCCATTTATTTTAGGGCAACCAACATTTTCATATATAAACTTTTTGTAATAAAGTGGGGATCAAAACTCATGTAATAAAAAAAATTCATACCTCTTAATTAGCAAGACCAATTGCATAACAATCAAATTTAAGTTATAATGTAAAAATGCAAATATCCATTTTCATAATTTCATAATTGATAAACTCAGTCCAAATCATAACACAATCTCCAAAATTGATAAGGCCAATCCAAACCATAACATTTTCTCTTTAATTCCAAAATTGATAAGCCTAGTCCACATCATAACCCATTTTCTTTAATTCCAAAATTGAAATGCCCAATCCAAACAATTATTCAACTAAACAAATTATTTCAAATTTGGGCTTAACTATCCAGCCCGACCAGAATAATTATTCAAACAGATAAACTATTTCATATTTTGGGCTTAACTATCCAACCCAGCCCAAATAATTATTCAAACAAACAACTCATTTTAGTTGTAGGCTTAACTATCCAAACCAACCCTATTCTATCATATTCTTCTCCTAAACATACAACTACGAAACTAAAATCTCCTGTAAATACAGAAATCCAACCTCAAACCTAAAAACAATCATCTTTAATTAATTCAAACCTAAGGATCAAAATATGTTTTATTGCTATAATAAAATTTAAATCTAACCAGTTTTAAAGATAAAGAAGAATACTCGCAAACACTGTATTTTTCAGCAAACCACACTCATAAAAACTATAACCTATTGATCAATTTAAAATAAAAATAAAAGAGTAAAAATCAAAATCAAAATCATGTACTGGTCATCCCCAATTTTATACTTAAAAAAACATGTATAGTGAGGAGTACTGACTTTTAGGGGTAAAATTATAATTTAATAAAATTCACAATGTTGTTATGTTATTTGATAGATTTTAACACAAGGATTCCAAAGGCGAAAACCGTGTATAAATCGGAGTTTCGAATAGTGTTTTAGACCAAGTCAAAATTCAGGCTCAAATAGGATAAAATTCATGATCAACTGATGACGTGAACATGACGTCATCCTCATACTTCATTTAGGGTATGTTTGGTTGCAAGGAAATAGACATGGAAATTGAAACCATTTTCGTGAATTTGATTCTGAGGCCTCCCCCCTCGGACTTGGATTCCCATGAACAGTGGGAAAACAATCTTATGAAGAATCAATTTCCTATCAACAAATAGATAACCAAACAATGAAAATCTTCATAACAAGGGAAATGGAATCCCAAAGAAAATGACTAACCAAACATACCCTTAGATTTTATTGTAACATGGCCAATTTCGATTTGCCATAACTTCCTCATTTCATAACGAAATTCGACGTTCTTTATACGAATGGAAAAATTTCTCCACCACCTTTCTAAACATATTCTCAATCTAACAAAATTCCAATTAGAAATGAGTCAATATCCTTCATACAAAAATTGTAAGTCAATTAAATATGAACCCAATCACAACAAACCAATGCTACAAACAAAATCAACTCAACCCATCCAAATCTAACAAAAACAAAATAAAAATAGCTCATATTTATTATGAAATCCAACAAATGAATAAACAAGAATGGAGGAAGGAAAAAACTCACAAATAGAGTGACACATACTCACTAATCAAATTGACTTGAACTCAAACACGCACACGCACAATGGCACGTGCAAAATCGCAAAACTGCACGTGATCTAACTTATACACAACAACTAGAATAAAATAATTCACCAAGTTTATAACAATATAACAAATATGTTTATATCTTTATTTTAAGGGTTTTTTTAGTTTGGCCCTCGTTAATTCGCGTCTAATTGAGTTTAGTAATTATTTAAAAGACTGATTCAATCTATCACTCCAATTGTACAATCACCATAATTGACTTCTATTGACCGTTTAATTTTTTTTAAAATCGGAAGATATCCTTATTTTAGATTGCAGAGGTATGAGAGTGTTCTAAAAACTTATAGCTCTGGCAGGAGATGATTATTATGAGGATTGTTTGACTCTTATGAAAAACAATCCTCAACTTTTTCTAGTGGGTATTAAGCTTTTTCACCGAGTCTGTCAAGAGGAATCAAGTCCTTGAGGGCCGGGGTGATCATCTTCATGGCGAAAAGCAATTTGAGGATGTTGCTAAGATTTATTTGTGTTGTTCCTGTATGCAAAAAGCTTTGAAGACGTATCGTGATGGTGGTAATTAGAAAGGCGTGCTTACAATTGTTGGCCTCCTCAAACTAGGACAGGAATGAACTTTGCAACTGGCATGTGATCTGTGTGAAAAACTACAAGCACTTGGGAAGCCTGGAGAAGCTACAAAAATTGCTTTGGAGTACTATGGTGATGTTGTTGGTGGGGTGAGGTTATTTGTATCTGCAAGGGAATGGGAGGAGGCAATGAGGCTTGGTTTATTGCAAATAATCTTAAAGACGCGAGTTGTTGATTTCTCCCTGCTGAAACTGAAACCACAACCATTTGACGGATTGAGTTTACTTTCCAATCCAGTGTGATGGTATATTTAGTTGGCCTTCAAACATGAGTGGATCTACTAAGGGCCAGGGGCAGCTGCCCCTCAATTTTCAAAATATTTTTATTAAATACTTAGCTTTACAAAAAATCAATTATATAATGTATAATACAATAAGATAATTGTTTATTCAACTATTTCATTATGTTTTTGTTGGTGTAGTGGTTAGAAGTTTTACACTTCTAGTAAATGATGAGAGTTCAAAACTCTTGGAGCTCACTTATTTATTTATTTTAAATATTCATTGCAATTTTATTAGTAATTGTTAACATTAAAAATTTGTTTAGTTTAATAAAAACATATTTTCATTCCTCTTGGAGCATATGATTTTTTATTGCTATTGACAATTACTATTTCTGTCATTGTGACCTGTCCCTATATTTTTTTTGTTTTCAATGCAATTTTATATGTAATTGCAAACATTAAAAAATGAATTGTTTGTTCACTAGTGGTTTAAAACTTTCAAAAAATATTTGAAATTAATATATAAAATAATAACTAAATAATTTAATGAAAATATATACCATTAGCCAACTCATACAAAATTTGAGGTTCACATAAACCATTTTTTTCTATGAAATTTGATTAGGATTATTATGCTCGCAAATTTCTGATTTTTAAACTTCAACTAGATACTTATCATAATTATTTTGTGATTTTAGTTATATATATATTTTTTTTGCCCTTATTAAGATTATCGATATTGTAACCTTATTTTGGCTTAAAATTGGATTAAACTGGATTCGTTTTGGTATATGCATCATAGTTTTAGTTGTATTTTTTTATTAGTTACTAGCTTGAGTATGATTTATTTTTTTACTCCACCCTTGATAACTAATAATTATTTTTCATTTCGCCCCTGGACTAAAATCCTGGATCCACCAATGACTTCAAACACTTCAATCCTTATCATAATGAAATGCAAAATAATTTGAATATATTTAGGTAACATAAATACAATAAAGGCAATGGTACTCACACCAACACCACTGCTGCCAATACTATGCAGAAATTCTAGGCAGCCTGGGTTTTGTCGCCTGGTTGCTGTCTGGGGGGGCAATTTTACACTTTTGCCCCCCCTCTTTAAACACTAGTAGCATGGGGTTAGGGATGACAGAAAAATCCGTTTATACAAATATCCACCTTACCCCGAATGGGGCGGATTTGGATTTCGCTTAACATAATTCGGGGATCTAAATTTTATTTGTCACGAATTCGGGTCGGGTACGTATTTGGCCTTATCCGCCACGCATATATCCATTTATATGTATGTTACTAAAATATCTTGTGAAATAAAAATCCTAAAAATCCAATCTCCACTCTCCATCGAGGACGCCTCTCTGGATAGACCATCGTTCGACGTCCGACGTCCATCGCCTCTGAGAGACGGAGGCGATTCTCCCGTAAGTTCCTCTTCTTCTTCTTCTTCTTCTTCTTCTGCGTTTGTATTTCAAAACCAAAAATTCGCCCCTTTCGCCATGTTGGCTCCAAGAAACTTAAGAAACCACAACAATCGCAACAATAACAACTTAACAAGCCCCACAAATCCCACCTCTTATAATGGAGAAATATGATCTATGTATACTTCAAAACCCTCGATTTCCCTAGAGAGTCTCGACAGAGCTAGCATGCACCTCAATCGCGACCTCCCAAGGCGTTACAGGCCTCAACCACCATCTTCATCTTCTTCCTCCACTACAACAACATCATCATCGAATTCTACTTCTCAAATCCCCCAATTCCTTGTCAATGGTGTTCTTTCAAAAGCCAAACCACCGGGATCTCCAAATCTTCAAACAGAGTAGTCTCTGTTAGTCCACACAACAGACACCTCCCCTGCAGCTTGGATTCATGCAAGTAATGTCCATAAAAAGACACCCCTAACTTCAACAGACATGCAACTTGAAAACCATAGCTCATGAACAAATGTGTATTGAGATTTTGTGCCAAGAAACTATCTTTTGAGCTCCTAAGAGAGAACATGTGAACTTACCTTGTCTGGGTTTGAACTTCTTCCCTGGAAGCCAATAAGACAATCCAAATCGTGTTTTACTTTTGTTTCTACTCACCAGCTCCAATTTTGTTTTTTGTTTTTTGTTTGTTTTTGTTTTTGTTTTAAGTGAAAACAAAGAAGAAATTGAGTATTTTTTTGCTTGTGATGTGAAGCAGTGAAGACAGAGGAGGTAGAAGAGATGGTGCTACACCACAAGGAGTTAGTTTTCATAAATAGAAGAATTGATGAAAATCTTTTAGATTGGTGGATTTATTAGAGATGTTGGTTGGATTTCATGTTGGTTTTTTATAGATTGAAGTTTTTTATTTGATTTTACAATCAGTGATTAATTGATGAACAAAAATATTTAAAAACATAACTTATTTGATGAAAAGTCAAAATATGTAGGTTCATTTGGAGCGGGGCGAGACGTGGATCCGTTATCCACAAAAAAAACTCGCAAATAATAAACGATTAATCGGGACGGGGTGGACATCCGCCATACGTAATGGAGCGGGGGTGATTTAGAAAATAATAATCGGTTAATCGGGGATCCGCGATCCCTCGTGCGATCCGTTGCCATACCTACATGGGATACAAGACTTCAGGTCTAGGGTGGTGCATATAGGGTGGTATTGGTAATTTGATTTCTGTTGTTTTCTTATTTGTTCTCGGTCTTTCGTTTTCTTATTTGTTCTCGGTCTTTCAAGATCTTATTCTTTTCCCATCCATTACAATGATATACTCTAATGGTGGACCTACTTTGTTGAAGTATTAGCAATACTTGTTTTTAACTTACTGTTAGTTGATGCCATAAATTTGTTGGGGATGATTGTTGTGCTGGTGATCTTGTTGTCTAATTTATGTTTTCATTTTCATTTTACAGTTTCTTCTTGATCTTTGTTATCAGATATTCAGTCGTTTAATATATCTGGTATTTGGTAGATTTTTTCTGTTCAGTATCTCCCTCTGTATTTTATTGGGGATGATTGTTATCTCCCTCTGTATTTTAGTTCATTTCCAATTAACTGTTGATTGACTGATTACAATCTTTTGCCTTGGCAAGATTAGGAATACTACATCTTTTGTATTTGATGTTTCAATCACTTGAACATATCATGTTTAATGTCTTTCAAGATTTGATCAGTTGCCCAGACTTGATGGAATTTTGAGTTGATTGCTACTTTGCTTGATCACCTTCAAATGCATTCAGTGCATAAAACAAAAATACATATTCTTTCACATCTAATCATAATCTTGCTGCTGTAGGACATAGGAGGCTTCAATGGCCCTACGGAAACCACCGATCCCTCGTTTATCGGTGAACAGTGCCTCTTGCATGAGAAATGCTCAAATGGTCCTTCGCAATATCAATGCAACTGTCTATGATGGAGATGCACTTGTGTTAACAGGTGCCAATGGTGCAGGCAAATCCACCTTCTTGCGTATGCTAGCGGGTTTTTCACGACCTTCAGCAGGAGAGATTCTGTGGAACGGCCATGACATATCTCAGTCAGGAGTTTTCCAGCAATACAAGCTTGAGCTCAATTGGCTTTCTCTTAAAGATGCCATCAAAGAAAAGATGACTGTCCTCGATAATGTTCAATGGTTTGAAGTCCTTGAAGGGAAGTGTGGAAAATCCAAAGACGCAATAGAGCTGATGGGGCTTGGTAGGCTTATGAATGATAAGGCAAGGATGCTTTCCATGGGGCAACGTAAGCGACTTCAGCTTGCTAGACTGCTTACCATTGACCGTCCAATTTGGTTGCTTGATGAGCCGTCCGTGGCATTAGATGCCGAGGGGGTGAAATTGCTTGAATATATTATTGCGGAGCATCGGAAGAAGGGGGGAATTGTGATTGCTGCAACACATTTACCAATCGAGATAGAGGATGCTCTGTTTATGAGATTGCCTGCAAGATTCCCAAGAAGGAAAACTATGGTCGATTTGCTTGATTGAGGAAATGAGGCTAGGATTCTTGTTTCTTATTATGAAAAAAAGGAAGATAGAGTAAATGATTGTCAAAATTTTGGTGTCTTCAGGGGTTTTGACCATCTTTTAAAGTTAATAGCAATTTTCATGGTTTAGTTGGTGTAACAAAGAATAAGTCTGAATTGAGGGATATTAATGATCATGCGAAATGCGTTGTTGTACAAAAATTGGAAAAATGACGTGTATTAGTAAAAAGGAGGGGTGATGATGATGCAAGTGGTTGTCAAAGTTCGGTAACATAACTGTGTCTATTCATGCCACTTGTTTTGCACAAAATCTAACCCAATCTTCTGAAGGGCTAGATATTATGTTGAAGAAGCTATTCATCATTTGATATTAAATGCAACATTTAATTGTGGGCACGATGTTTCATGGACTAGAAATGCTACGTGCCTATGCCATCCCCGCCTTTTGGTTTTCCAAATGTGACAGGGGCAGGGTTGTACCATTGTCGACCAAGCCTAGACATCAGTCGTGAGACTCTCCACAGGGACATGTATCCTATCAATTATTTTAATTTTATGAGGGTTGTAATCTTCATTCACTTGCATGTTGAAGGGGTGAATGGTCATGATCTTGCATGAGATATCCAGTTTATTGTATTCTGGTGCATCCAGAAGTGTTTCTGACTCTGTCTTTTTTTTTAGCCCCCTCTTCTTCTTCCTCTTAATCTACATTATTAAATAAAAAAAATTTTGAAGCACATATTGTGAAAATAATTGTTTAAATGTGTGAGCATGTTAGTCTCACTAGGCTTTTCAATTCACATATTTGACACCTTGTCCTGGTCTGATTTGTTTGGTTCTTGTCATTATTAATTATTTTTTTCTGACATTTTTAGGTTCTCTTTTTGCAGGGTGCATTTAATACCGTCATTGCCAGGTGCAATTGAAAATGTCAACATTATTTATTCCTGTTTTTAATCTTCTTGAAACCTGACTATTGAACCTTTACCATTTTTGATGCAGGCTTTTCAAGGCAATGGGCAGATGCAAATGTTTGATGGTGTCAGCATGTATTACTGAGGTCATATCTTACTTGTTCCGAACTCGTGTTAAATGCAATTTATGCATTATTGTTTTTGTTCAGAGAAAATAAATTATTTTTGCTTTTTGATTATCCTCATATTCACTTTAGATTTATAACTTATTTTAGTGTATATGATGATCACTTTTTTTATTGTTTGAATTGTTGAAAATCAACATTTAGTTCATTTTTTTTTCCAGAGTTTATCAAAAGGATTGCTGGTAACACATCTGCTCCAGTTTATTCGTTTAAATGTAGAAGAAAAGGCCGTGTTTTTTTGGATTACGTGTGATGGAGTTTGAGAAGGGAAAATGATCAAACAATTTATTTATTCTGGTAAAAAGTTAAATTCCTTGATAACTCAAAATAATTGACAATGTAGGTCTTAAAAGGATTATGATCCAAAAACAATGACAACCTAGTTTACATAGAGATGATTAAAAAAAACCTCATTAAAAGTGCCGATACACACCCATGTTGTCACTAGAACATTTGTTGCAATTCTTTGTTATCGACGATTTTGTGTTCTGTTACACTACATTTGTCACTAGACAAGGGGTCTCAGGCAAGGGGATCTTCAGTTTAAATTATCTAGAGACAAGGGGATCCTCCCTTTAAATCATATAGAGGCTTCAGGCAAGGGGATCATCTATGTCCCTTGCACTTTATTTTAGCTGCAGATGGTTAACTTCCATGATGTCTAGAGCTCATCAAATTGGCCTCATCCATGGTTTTCAGGTTTCCTCTCTCACCTACAATTGTCAAACTCCAGTATGCTGATGCTGATGAAACTGTTTATTTAATGATGCTTCTGTTAGTGAATGGTGGTGAGGGACCTGCTGTTTTGGTTTGAAGGTTGTTTTGGGTTGAAAGTAAACTTTACTAAGTCCCATAATTTTTTTTTTTCGTTGGAACTCCAGAGATTGACGCTTGGGCTCCTATGTTGGGATGTAGGAAGGGTTCCTTTCTTAGTATGTACTTGGGGTTTCCTCTTGGAGCAAGATTAGAAACCACAAGGGTGTGGGAAAAGATTGTTGAGAGAATTTGAGGTAAGGCTAGCTACTTGGAAGAAGTATATACTAAATAGCAAAAGCTGGTTGAGCTACTCTAATCAAGAGCACCATTGCGAATATCCCTATTCATATGATGTCAGTTTGCACCATTCTGAAATTGAGAAATGCACGAGGAATTTCCTTTGGGGAACTTCCCCGAACTCCAAAAAAATCGCTCAATTGGAAGAAGAAAGATTGTCACCCTAGAGCTCGGTAGTTTATACGGTGATTACTCGGTACAGATTCCTGAAGCAAGTCAACAAATTGAAAAATGTCTGCTAAAACTTGATCTTGTTTACTCTAAAAACTCGGTGACTCGGCCGAGTAAATGGAAAAACTCTGTCCTGAGTTGGTTTTTCTTATACCCCAAACACTGATTGGAGGTAATGTGTAATAAGTTCATTTTTTAATGCTCATTTATATTATGATATGCATTGATACTCCTTTTGCTAATTAAGTATTACTAGTAGTGGATATAAAAAGTTCTTATTGGTATGTACCATCAAAGTTTTTCCAATTACTCGCCGAGTAATTGGTTGACTTGCTACTTGATCCTTGGCCGAGTACTAAGTAGGCCTACAGATATGGATAGACCTTGAATTAAGAGAATCAAAGAATTTAACAAAGCCCTCCTTAAATGGATCTCGAGATTTTGGGAAGGAAACAAATGCTCTTTGGAGGCAAGTCATCACCTACAAATATGAAGCTACTCTCCATGACTGGTTTGCAAAAGATTTGGCCTCTACCCATGGGTAGTCCCCTTGGAAAGAGATTATGAAGCTCAAAAACTGTGTGTCAAACAACCTCTCTTGAAATTGATAGTTGTCAAAGAGTTCAGTTCTAGGAACACAAGGAATAAGTGGGTGGGAGAGACATTTATGGAGATTTCCTTTCCTGCAATTTATATCATTACCAGTAATAGAAGTGGTACAATTAGTTAATCTTGGGATAATTTTCAGGTCAGGAGGAATCTAAATGACTGGGAATTGGGACAGATAACATATCTCCTGGCCATCACTGACCAATTCTAGGTGGATGAACAACAAGACAATTGGCTCTGGTTTGTAAAGAGGAATGTTACCCTGCGACAGAAGGGTATCATAAGCTCGCTCCCAAAATTGATCTCTCACCTCTTGATCAGAGAATCCGTAAGCTTCATTCATGGGTTTGGACTGAAGAAGTTACTCCTAGAGTTACCTTCGTGTTTTTGATTGTAACAGTGGATAATATTATCAAGAGAGGTTACCTCGTCCCCAATCATTGCGTGTTGCGTGGTAGGGATGAAATATCAATTGATCATATTTTGATCTCGTCCTGTGCTGTGTTCTGGAATAAGGTTTTGGCTGAGTTGCACATCATTGCAACTCTTCCAACCTCTTTCATTTCTTGAGTGGAACACTTGCAGCCAGCAGAGCTCTATCCAAATTCTCAGCATTTGGGAGATGGTTTTGGGAAACTTTTCCATGCAGTGGTTTGGGTAATTTAGATGGAAAGAAGAATGTTCATAAACTTGTACATGACCAAGCTTGGGAAAGTTTTTCTCAGACTGCATGTTTAGTTGGGAAAGACTTGTGTTGAATACTACATGATGTATGTAATGCTGTAGGATGTAACCAATGTTCTTTTTACCCTGGTCACTCTCCCTTTTTTCTCAGTATTGAAACATTTCCATCTGCCTTTTCTGATAAAAGAACATTTGTCTCAACTCCTTATTACTGAAGAATCTGTCTTAAGTTCCACAAATAGAAAAAGTTAACATCTTCCAAAGAATCTTCGCTTTTGGTGACAAAGACGATGGAAAAAATATCAGAAAGTATGTTTCACTCTTTGAGGTACAACCATTTTCTTCATTGATAGGGGATAAGGAATACATGATTTGGAAAGAGGATGTCGAAGAGAAAATCAAGAGAGTAGAAGTGTTAGGAGCTTGAGAGAGAATAACAATTCTTTGATCTTTTTCACTAGCTAGGGTAGAAAACCGAACCGTCGGTTTGGTTTTTCACCTAAACCGTGAATCGAACCGACCATTAATAAAACCGATCCGAAACCGAACCGATTCTAATTTATGCAAACCGTAATCGAATCGAACCGACTAAAATCGAACCAAAACCGAAATAAAACCGCACCGACCGACTATTTTAAACATATTATATTATTTATATATAAAATATATATTATTTATTATATATATTCAGTCGGTTCGGTTTGGTCGGTTAAAATCACATAGAAACCGAAAATCGAACCGACCACTTCGGTTTTGAATTTTTTAAAACCGATCTGAACCGAATTTAAACAAAACCAATCGATTCGGTCGGTTTAATCGGTTTGATCAGTTTTTTGTTCAGCCCTATCACTAGCCAAAGGGAGAAATAACTTCGCATGAAATGATTAGAGTTTCTACATAGTGGCGAGCTCACGATTAATTCAAAGCTATCCATTCAGTTTTCCTTTGGTTTGAAGTTTTCTGTGAACTGTTATTAATTTCCACAAGTCAACCCTTCTCCTTGTTCAGGGGTGTCTAATTTGCCTATTCTGGTGGACATCCTCAATTGTGCCAAGGAAAGTATGCGGGTTTGCCTCTAGGTGCTAAATTCAAGAGCAGATAAGCTTGGACATAGACAAGCTTAAGAGTTAACAGTGGACATAATCAAATCTAGAGTTGGACCGGCAGTTTGGAAAGCTAAATACATTTTCAAGGCTGGAAGAGTCACCCTCATCAAGAGTACACTTACTAGCATACCTGTCTACATCATCAAGAGTACACTTACTAGCATACCTGTCTACATGATGTATGCCATCCCTATTCCCATCTATGTAGGAAATAACATTGAGAAAATATGCAGAGATTTTCTGTGGGGTTCCAATGGTAAGGCTAAGTTGTTGCACCTGAGTAAGTGGGCTGAGATTTATAAACCAAAGAACATAGGGGGTGTGCGCATCAGGAGACTTCACCTATTTAACAAAGCTTTGCTGTTAAAATTGTTGTGGAGATTTGGAAAACGAGCTCTGTTGAGAACAGTAATTGCTGAGAGATATTGTCTTAAAGATAGAGGATGGTTTTCATCTATTCCTAGTGGGTCTTATGGCTGTTGTCGGTGGAAAGCAATTGCCAAGCTCCAGCTTGCCTTTAAGAAAGAAATTTGTTTTGTTCTAGTTTGTGCAGTTAAAATGTTATAACGTCGATATAACGCTTAACGGTTGTTAGCCGTTATGTTATGAGATTATCACATATTTGTATCATGGTTCCGATATAACGCCGTTATATGACCGTTATTGAGATAAATTTTTTTTAATGACGCCGTTTTATCTTTTTGTTCTAATATATAAAAAAATCACGCATTTCATTCTCGATCGAAGAAAGACTAGAGCTCACCGTCGCCGATCTACAGAAAACCAGACCTCGTCGATTGATAGAGAACTAGAGAAGAAGGGAAGAAAACGAAGAGTCGATCGCACTGTCTATTGCGATCTCACTCTCATACGAATGTAAATTACTTTTTTTTATTAATGTTTTGATGTTTTTGAATTTAATACATCAATACTTTGTGGGTGTATTAAAAATATATTTAACAAAATTTTCAGTTATATACCGTTATAACCTATAACGCTCCTGGACCATTATCCATTTTAATTGTATAGGTTCCAGTGGGAAGATGCTTGGCTTGGCAACCAACCACTTAGTTATAGATTTAAAATATTCTTTTATTATTTATTTATTTTATTTTTTTCAGAATTTCTTTTGAGAAGATCTGGGCCTATCCTCCAACTCTATATGGAAATGAAAAGCAACTCAACCAACTTAGACATAGCTTTCAAAAGAGGAATCTGGGACCATGAGATACCAGAGTTGGTGCATCTCATTGAACTCTTACAAAACAAAACATTACTCTTTCAGATGAAGAAGATGATTGGGTGTGGAAGGACAAAACAAGGAAGTTTTCTGTCACTTCCAACTTCATTTCTCCTCCAATAACAAGTGTATACCTTCTCTCTTTGGAAGCAAAGTTTTCTAGATGTAATAAATTTTTGCTAAGGTGAATATTTTCATTGGTCTCTGGCTCATGGAAAGTTTTTGACCATTGATATCCTCATCAAGAAAGGATTAAACCGCCCAACAAATGATCTTTATGTGAGGGAGAACTTGAGACCATTGACCATCTTTGCTTCACTTTCCATTTCCATCTAGGCTAGCATTTGTGGTGAATCCTCAGCCCTTATTCCCTCTTGGTCCACTTCCTCCCTGGGTTGCCAATTGAAAAAAAAGATGGATGCTCCCTTAAGGGATCTTGGATTTGGATCAGAGTGCTTTTAGCCACGCTATGGATTATCAGGAAAAAGAGAAATAGTAGAATCTTTAGAGATAAGAATAGAGATAATGATAATCTTTATTGAGAAATCAAATCTTTAGTTTGACATTGGGGACAAGTGTGGGAGGTCAAAATCAGTGTTCTAAAATCGCTAGGTGGTAGGCGAGCATGGGACTAGCACCCAGAGGCCTAGGCGGTTTATTTAATATAATTTCTAAAAGTTAAGCATATTAGCATATAAATGACTTCCAATTCAATGCCAATTTACACATGCAAAATGTATAAAAAGTCTTAATTTTTATTCTTCGAATTAGAAATAAAAAATAAAAATAAATTCAAAAACCCGCCCAGGCTGTCGCAAGATCGATTTTTAGAACACTGTACAAAACAAAGTTCAAATTTGTTGACCCTATAGTAAATCAGGTTCACAGGGTCTTACAATCTTGGACGTTGGATTGGTTTGATCATCTAACTATAGTTAAATTAATCTACTCAATGAATCCAATTTTTTTAGGAAGGTAATAAAAAATATTTTCTAAGTTTCGCTCCAACTTTCTTTTCTTATTTCTCTCCTTTTTTTTTTTTCTCTTTCTCACCCACCTTTCATCTATTCTCTACTTAAAATGTACCTACAACTACAAACTCTATGGAAAAGGCAACGCAAAGAATAAACACTTTATAAAAAACACAGAAAATACAAGGAAAAAATGGAAAAACAAATCATGGTCTTAACCTAATATAGAATTGTGCCCTTTGTAGCAAATCTTGATTAAATAATTATTGCATCTCCTGATTCGTTCTATAATGTTTTTGTATATATGTATTTGTAGTGATTTACGTAGAGTTTTTTTAGTTGTTTAGAGAGTTTACAAAGAATAGATGAAGGAAGGAGAAAGAGAGAAAATATGGAAAGAAAAGTTGACGAAATATTAGGATATTTTTTAGATTGCTTTCCTTAAAAATTGGGATTCATAGATAGTTTAATTATAGTTAGATGATTAAAATCAATCCAACATCTAAGATTGCAAAGCCCTGTGACCTTGATTTACCACAGGGTCGGTAAATTCAGACTCGTCAAAGCAGGCTAGAGTTCCATGAATGTATCTTTGATTAGGAAAGTTTATTTAGGCTGTAATCTTGTTCTTTGTCTCAGGGCTCTTCTCATGTTTTATATCCTGTGACTTTCATAGTCACTTTTTTTGGTTATCATTATATTTTTTGTTGTTTAATTGATAAAGAATAAAAATAAAATATGATAGAATTCGTTTGTTGGAATCACAAAACAAAGATCCATTAAGTTTTTTTTTTTTTTTTAAATCACAAAATTAGGAGTCATGATTCACATCCCTAAGGGTTTCTTGAACACAAGATTGAGAACCTCAATCTTTAACTTGACAATTGAAAAACTACAACTCGTTTTCCTTTTTTTCATGTTAAAGGGGTATTGGGTTTGCGTTAAAAAAATAAATAAATAAAAGAACCAAGGGTTCAATCCGTTGCATAATATAATAATATCAAAGTCTCCCTTGGTTGAGAAGAGCTTGATGAAAAAGATAATTAGTGAAATTCAAGAGTGGTTGGATGATTTGCCATTTTATGAGCAAGCGTGCAGGAATACCCGTGAGGGGTAAAACATCCTCATAGTATGGTCTATGTGATTTGTGGCATGTGGCATGTGGCATGTGGGAGGACCTAGAAGCAACAATAAGCAACAAAATGGGTGGTGCATGACCCCTTGGGAATAGTGAAACATCAAAGACATTGACATTGCGAGACTTCAAGGTGATAGTGAGGACCTCTCAACTTTTTTAAGAGAGAAGTGAATGAGCGCTTTACTTAATTGAAATTTTTTTCTTCTAATATATCCTTAAAAAATCTATAAAATGCAAATGAAAAGTATTTTGCCTGTATCTAAGCTTCTAAATGGCAAAATCAGGTTATATTAGTGACAAGCAAGGAAGCACAGACTCTTTGGAAAATTTGTTGTATCCGTGTCCGACATGGACACTCGCTTGACATGCTTCCGACACGTGGTCAACGTGTCGGCAAGTGACAGACACATGGTCGATGTTATCAACATGCGTGACACGCCTCCGATACACTCGAGACTTGGTTAGGTTGCAGTCAAGACTTAGCAACCGACTTCGTTTTATTTTTTACTTTTAGATGTATGCAATAATCACCTAATTTAATGATTGTTGATCTATCCGAAGTGAATGACTCTTTCAGTTTAGATTCAATATAAACAGGGCAAGCAAAGAGTCCTTAGAGCATAGTAATTGTCTATGCTTCTTAATCTTTGCTACTTCTTATTCATCTTTTCTCCTCTACTATATTTTTTCTTATAACAAGTGTCATCTTCTTTTTCGTCTTTGTACCTCTTCTTGTTCTCTACGTTTTTTATTCTTCATGCTTTTTCTACTTTTTTTTCTACTTGCAACAAAGAAGAAGACACTTAAGACACTATTAGATTATTGTTTATGTTTATATGATTTATTAAAAAAATTAGTATGAGGTGTCCCGGAGTCCTAGCTTTTTGGAAATTGTCGAGTCGGCGTGTCGTGTCCACGTCCAACACGACGTGCGTGTCCTTGTCCATCTATCCTTTGTGATAATTAGTCATGTAATTTCATATATAATCATGTAAAGAATGCAAATAAAATGCAATTTTCACTATATTAATGATTGTAATTATATATATAATCATATTAAAGATTGAAAACTAGAAAATCATAAGTTTTAAACTAGGCAAAAGCAAGTAAAGTGATTTACTTGATAGGAAGCATCTCGTAACCTCCTGTTTATTTTTTATTGCCTTAAGTGAGTAAAGTAGACTGCTTTAACTACATTGCATTTTCCTGCCCTTGCCCATAAATGCTCAGTTTGCTCAAATTATCGAGGGTAGTTGGGTTTTTATAAATTTATTTTTATTCTTTTATTAAGTCATTTACTTATTAAAGAGTTGGTGTATTCCAAAAACACCTTTAAATTTTCAACAAATTATCATATTCATAGCACTCCATAAAATATTATGTATTGAGTCTACATTCATATATTTATACAAATTTTTTTTTTCTATATTTACATTGTATAAATATATTGGCGTATATGAAATAAATATCAAATACCATACCGAATTAAAATAATACACGACTTGCGATCCCAAATAGTGTATCGACTCTGTCAATCTCTTCGAATTTCGTATCATGGAAACCAACGTACCCAAATCTGTCCCGTTCCTCTTGTTCATTGTACCCAAGTAATTATGCACTTGCCCCGACGATGTCGTTTTGTCTTATACATAATACACATGGGGTCAACACGCATCCACCGAAACTTTGAGGATAGGATACATATCCCAACATGGGGTCAAATCTCTTCAACGACAACATAATATTTTGACAAACTGGTAAATATCAAGAGATATTGGACATATTAAGGGATATGTGGGAAATGGGGATTTTCATGTGGGGTAGATGATATGGCTCAACTAGGAAGCATGAACTCTCGGAAAAAGCCTCTGAATCCTAGTAGAACGCGTGTCAGACACGGACACGCGTGCGACACACGGCCAATACGTATCCGACTCGCGGTCAACCTGACTTGGTCTAGACACGGCCTGGACACGGTCCAGACTCAGTTGGGTGAAAATGGTTGCGAATAACTTTTGTTTCCCAGATCTTGGATGAGATTAAAAACTCCAAATACTAAACCTAACTCCACGATTTTTCCTTTCTCAAACCCTTTTGCAGACCGAAAAAGAAAGGAGACGAAGAGAAAGAAAGAGGAGGAAGAAGAGAAAGAAGGAAGAGGAAGATACCTCCATTGCGTGAAGATCCGTTGGACTGTTCATGAAGAAGACGTTTTGAGAAGAAGAGGAAGAAGATTCCCACTAATGCAGACGACGACTGAAGTAGTGAAGCTCCATCACTCAGGTTCGTCTCTCACTCTCTCTGTTCTTTCGTAACTTTTGTTCTTCTGTAACTCTCTCACTGTCTCTCTTCTTCTGTTCTTCTCACCTTCACAAAGAATGAAAGAAGTTCGCACCTTTGTGGTTATAATCAGACCACATTTGTGGGTCATATGAGTGCCTGAGTGGCCTCATAGTCACCTTTGTGGTTATAATCAGACCACGTTTGTGGGTCATATGAGTAGGCCCTAGCTCTCACTGCACTTTATTTTTGTATGATTGCTGTATTTGAATTTTTGTATGATCAGACTATTATGGAGACATTACCTTGGACTCCCATTCTTGCCTTTTGTTTTCCATGTGTGAACATTTTATAATGTCTGAACATAATGAGGATATCTGATTCAGCTGGACCATACAAGGCAATTATTGTAATTCACTATCCATGCAAATTAGGTTGTTCTTCAAGAAATTTAATTTATGAGTAAAAAAAAAAATAATTCTGACGGTGGTTTTTTTTTTGTGTGTAGGAGTTCACATTTGATTGTTGTCTTCACATCTGATTGTTGTCTTCAACTCTTCATTTACTAGCTGCAGTACTTCTCTTCATGTAAGTTCTTCTCCTGTCCTTTTCCATATGCCGAAAAATATTCTAGCAATACTACTTGCAAGTTTGCAACATGTGAAAAACTGTCAGTATTCAATACTACTTGCAAGTTGCAATTAAATTATATACTTATTCTAGCAATACTACCTGCTACCAATTTTTTTTTAATCCATGTTTCTTTTCCTTTTTTATATGTAAAGTTTTAGGCCAAATGAGCGGAGATGATAATGCTCCTTTTTGGAGGCATGTCACGCGAATAAGAAAACCAAATGAATGTGGAGGGAATCTTAGGTGGCAGTGTAACTTTTGCAAAAATGAATATACGTGATCCCATACTAGAATAAAGAACCACATGTTGAAGGAAAAAGGCCGTGGGGTAGCTATATGCGATAAGATCTCTTCCGAACAATATATAGAGTTACAAAAGCTTGTTGAAGAAGCTGCATTGAGAATGGAAAATGCATCTAGATGTTTTATATGCTTGGATTATTAATTATTGTTTAAGAGTTATGACATTATGTTAATAGTTTTGTAACAAAATATAAAAATAAAATAAGGTTTGACATGTCGCCGAGTCTACTTTTTTGAAAATTGCCTTGTCACCGTGTTGTGTCCGAGTCCTTGCATCCCCGTGGCTCAACAATGGTTGCATTATAGCAGTGCGGTGATAGTGATGGTTGTTGAGACTCGGAGAACATTAAAAAAATTCAACAAGGCATTGCTAATTTGGAGGTTTGTATATGGAACCCCAGGCCCTGTGGAGACGGATTATTGCGGCTAAGTATTATAACCCCATTTGATTGGTTCCCAATTTCACATTACCACTATTGAAGGGAATTATGAGTTTTAGAAATTGTGTGGAGGAAGGCATTTCTTTTGAAGTTCGTAATGGTGTGAGAATGCAGTCATAAATGTTTGGGAGTTCTACTACTTAATGAGACTTATCAGATATATAGTGCGTAAAAAAAACAAATAGGTTAAGATCAGGGAGTTTATCAACACCCAAGAGGACATCCAAGGCTGGAATTTCGATTTAGAAGAACTTATTTGACAGGGAGTTGCAGCAGATGGCAAATCTATTATTGAAATTAGATGGCCATCCAATTCACGGATGGTTTGGCAGTCTAGGACTGCTACAAAGAGTTGGATCCCCGCTTGGAGTTCAGCCTCATCTGACAAATAATCATCAAGCTTCATGGCTTAGTTTGAGCTCATTTTCTGCTGTACCCATCCTCAATGGTAAAATTCTTTCAGTTAATAGCATCAACAAGATGGGCTTTTTGATTCCAAACCACTATATTCTCTGTGGAAAGGCAGAAGAGACAATTGATGTTAGTTGTCTTGTGAACTCGCTCAAGCTATCTGGCTGAAGCGTTTCCAAGTTAAAGGTTTCTGCCCCAGCCATTTTCTCCTTCCTTGAATGGGCAGAACTTTGGATTACCTCAAATGCAGATAAGTTGAAGCTTACACACCTGGGTTTGGGATAGAATGCCTCATGCTTTGACCTGGGTAGTTTCGAGGGAAAGAAACAATCACATTTTTAGGAAGGTTGTTTCTGTGTGAACCTATCATAGCACCCACCGGTTCTACCTTTGAACACCACCAATTGAATAACACCACTGTCACCTTCTCACTTTTCCTGTTGTAGCGACAACAAGAAGCCATCAAATCTTCTCTCTGGTCCGATTTGAGTCCAAATACTCTCAATGAAAAGTCATCACATCAAACAAGAAAGAATATCTCTCCTACTCAAACCTTCTCTCTCGTAATCATATTGTTGATACCACATAAAACTACTCAAACACTAATCTCTTTTAATCTTATTGTTGAAACCACATAAACGAAAAACCCCTTTCAATTAAGCAAGAAAGAACATGGGATACACCCCTTCATCTTCAAAGCACACCAAAACAATCCTCACCACTACTGAACTTCTTCAGAGCCAGACCCAATGATCAGAGCTTCACAAACAAGCACAAATGTAGTCCAAGGGCTGTGAGCGTAGCTGTTTCTGTGAGAATAGATGGCTCAAATGTAGGCTGCACTGCGATAAAGAGATTCATTCTTTCATGTGCGAGAAAGATATTTAATCCCACACTGGAGAAGATTGTTGTTCAATGCAGAGGTGACTTGAAAGCCAAGAAGACTTTTATTTCTTTCACTGGTTGGAATGAGTGAGAGAGGAGAAATGGGGAAGGAGAGAGAAGATGCAAAAGAGTATGATGACTTGGAAAGCTTATGGAAGGTGAGTAATGGGTGTTAATGTTTTTTGGAGAGCGTTTGATGGATCCTGGAAAAGTTGGAGCGAAATACTCTAAACAGAGAGAAGGTAGAGAAGATATCCTCTTCGTGTGTCTCGTTGAGTCAAGCCAAAAAATGGGCAAACCACCCTTTTATATGGTGGTGGTACTTAGAAGTGGAAAAATGATGTTATTCGAAAGACAAAGTGGTGGTTTCAAATAACAACAGCCTTTAAGAATGTGCATAAACCAATAATACAATGTGGATGGACTTCAAAATAACTTTATGCATTTTGGGTTAATACTTGGGCTATGTTTAGGGATTCTAGTTACTCATGTATGTTTGATTGGGGATATATTTTGCATAATAGCAACACTTGATGTACATTTTGCTACTTGTGTTCAGTATTTTAGTGTTTTTTTTTTCCATCACTGAACACTTGCTTTTCACACCTTTTCAGTTAGATTCTTGTTTTACTGATAATTCAAAGTTGGGCTTACATTTTCCAATATAGAAAATGATGTCATCCTTCATCTGAAATCAGTCATATGCTTGGGAGATTGAGGGGATCTTTAGAGAGTGGAAGGAGTAATAATAGTGTCAAAGAGGAAAGAACTGAAAGGCATACAAAAGGTGGTAGATAGGAATACAAAATCATCTCCTAAAGTCGCTTGGGAGCTCTGGAAATTGTTATCAAATGTCAGTTATGACAAATCAGGTATAAAGGGGAATAAGAGAGGGAGGGAAGTCGAAGGTCAATCATGAAGTTCCCCATCTTGGCCTGGAATGTTAGTGGGTTTAGGCCTCCTCAAATGAGGAGTTTGGTTAAAGAGTTAGTGAGAAAGAGAGATCGGTTCCTGTGGTTTTGGTTGAAACTACGTTCCTATCTTTTAATTTCACACTAGCTAAGCATTCTTTTTGTTTTGGGGGGGGGGGGGGGGGGGGGTGGGTTTAGAGGGTTAGCTTAGGTAGAATTTCCATCAGGTGCACAATGGGGCTTGCTTGCTTTGGAAGGTTTCAGTTGAAGATGTGCTTGTTGTTGATTTTTTCAGCGTCCATTTGTGTGTAGAGAACACAGTAATGGTCAGGATTGAATGGTACTTGGAGTGTATGGGTCATGCCTTGATGGGACTACGCTTTGGGAAGAACTAGATGATGTTGCAAGATATGGGATCCTCTGTGGTTTATTGGTGGGAATTTTAATGTCATTAGGTTCCCTTTTGAAAAACTAGGAGGTAGCAGGTCACTACTGGTATGTTATCATTTAATTCCCACTGAGGGTGGGAAGTTTATGGTCAAATAAACAAAAGAGCCATCAAATCAGTAAATTAGATATATTCATTACAATTGCTGGGAAGAGTTGTGTCCCCTCTCTGGTATGTTAGCATGATGTTGGATCATCGTACATCATGCTTCAGGATATGCAAAGTACTTGTAGATCCACTCCCGTTAGATTTGAAATAACTCCCAAACTTTAAGGAGACAATTGAGGAGTGGTGGAAATTGTATAGGGTTGTGGGCAAGCTTAGTTTCGGATTTTCCCAAGAAGTTAAAATTTCTTAAGGAAGATTTAAAGGTTTGGAATAACGAAGTCTTTGGGAGGATTTAATCCGGAAGAATAAACTTTTGGAGGATATTTATTCACTGGTTAGATAAAAAAAGGACAACTTTCTTTCTCATCAAATTCAAGGCTTAAGCGTGAACTGGAAGGTGTAATGAACTCACAAGAGTCCCATTGGAGACAAAAGTCTAGAGATCTAAAGGTGAAAGATGGGGAGAAACATACAGCTTGCTTCCATGAATTGGTCCAACCATCTAACTTGATTAAGGGTAAAAGGGGAGGAATAAGATTGTGAAGAAAGTCTTAGGGATGGCGTTGTTCACTTGTATTCAGTACTTCATCGTGAAACTCAATGCAGTTGGTCGGGGTGTGACAATTGAGAGGCTGTTTACAAAGGGCGAGGCTTTATAATGGAGAGATTACGGAGGAGTTTTGATTGTGATCAAGAAATCCAAGGGTGATGGAGAAATGGGCTCAATGGATTTCCTATAGTATTTTATGTGAGTTTGGATATTATCAAGAGTGTCTTTATGAGATTGGTGGAAGATTTTTACACTTCTAGTTTTTGGAACAAAATCTAGTTTGTACTTTCCTTACCCTTGTCCCCAAATCTCTAGCTGCAAATGATTTTTCTGACCTGAGAGCTATCAACTTTGTGCGGAGTGGTTATAAAGTTATAGCTAGCTTGCGAAGAGAATCAAAAGTGTAATTTCAAATTTGATCAAACCAGAACAAGGGGTGTTTGTCTTTATAGGCAGATTTTGGATAGTGCCTTAGTAGCAAATGAAGCTTTGGATGAAATTAGAAATTCAAGCATAACCGTAGAAGTGGTATCAACTGCAAGGTGGATATAGAAAAGGCCTATAATCATGTAAATGGGGATTTTCTAGAATTTGTGATGAACAAAACAGGTTTGTGGTGGAGATGGATAGGGTGGATGAGAAAATGTATTTCTTCTGCTTCCTTTTTTGTACAAGTGAACAGTGTCCGACAAGTTTTTTTTTTAAAGTGTTCTAGAGGTCTTAGGCACGGGGATCACGATCCGTGATCCCCGTTGCTGTTTATCCTTATGGTGGTGGTGTATGGTCTTGGTAGGATGATTCGAAGGATGAATGACTTAGGTTAATTGAATGCTTTCAATATTGCAAAGACTAAATCAGTATTTGCTGATGATACTCTATTGTTTCTTGGAGGGGACATGTTTAAGTTGTCGTGCTCTAGGGCTTATTGTATTGCTTATAGGTAGTTTATGGAATGAAAATTAACCTTAGAAAAGCTATTGCTGTAGGTGAAATTCATGATAGATCACGTATGGCTAATCTATTGGAATGTGGGGTTGATGAGTTCCCATCTAGGTATTTGTGGTTCTATTGGGTGCATCTAGTCGATCTACAATAATTTGGGATCTTGTGGTGGATAGATTTCAAATAGAGGTTTGCCACATGGAAAAAAAGTTTTTCGAAGGGTGGCAAGGTCACTCTTACAAAAGTACATTATCCAATTTACTAGTATATTCCTCCTTAGTTTTATTATTGAGAGATGCATAGAACCTGTATAATTTTTTTATGGGGTGACAAAGAACATGACCATGCGTATCACCTCGTAAATTGGCATAGGGTTGTGCAGGCAAGTGGGGCGTTGGTTTGAGTATTGAGAACTTGTACATCATGAATGAAGCACTCCAAGGCATGTTTATGGATATTCGGTGAGGAAGGTTGTGGTGGCTAGGCATGGTGTGGAGTGGGAGGATGGAGTAGTGGATAAGGTAAAAGGCCCCCTATGGATTTGGACAGTGGAAAAGTATAATGAAGGTGGTAGAGGAGTTAAGGATGAGGTATGTTTTAGGGTGGAGATCTGCCTCAAACTCTATCAAATGAAGATCATAACCACAGCTTCCCCTACGCCACTTGTATATAGACAACAATAGTGCCAAAGATCCTTTGTGTAGCCTCATTGAACCTTTTAAATTCACTCATATTTGGATTAACAAAGTGGGTAAATTACTGAATTTTCGGTTAGCTCATGTTATAAGAATTTATTCATTGTTTTTATACACGCAGACCCCAAATCTTGTTACCCATTGCATTTATTATTTTGTTATTATCAAAAACTTAGTTGGGGAGCTCATGCTCTGACTAAGATGTCATTTTTTGTGTGGTCTATGATTCTTAATAAAAAAATTTAGCCCAAGATAACCGTAGAAGAGAAAGCATCATTGTTAATGAGTTCTTTTGCCTTTCAGATTGATATATGTGGATCATCTTTTGCCAGTGTTTAAAAAGGCGTTTTTGACTCGCGAGTCGCCTCAACTCGGTAAAAAACGCATCAACTTGCGAGTCGCCTTAACTCGGTAAAAAACGCATCAATTCGCACGAGTCAAAGGTAAAAAACAATGCGTACGCTTTAGGTTTATGACTCGTACGAGTCAACTCGTTTGAGGCGTACGATTCAAAGCCTCAAAAGATTCAAAAGACTGCAAATCTAATCTTACAACAATCTCGAGAAGATCTAACATGTGCAAATCTAACATTTTGAGCCCTAAAAGTCTTTGTTTCTTTTCAACATCAGACGAGAAGGAGAAAGAGGAGCTAAAGGAGGAAAGAAAAGGAGCTAAAGGAGAAGAAGAGGAGGAACTGAGGAAGACGGAAGAGTCTCAGTCTGATTTGCAGCAAGCCAACAACTTTAAGAAGGAGTCTCGACTCTCGACTTGACTGCTCTCTGCTTCAAGGACGGTGGTGGTACAGTGGTAAGTCCTTCCTTCTTTTGCTCTGCTCTTTCTTCCTTCCTTCTTTTGCTTTGCTCTTTTTCCTTCTTTTGCTTTGCTCTTTTTCCTTCTTTTGCTTTGTTTTTCTGGTGTAAAACTGGCTGGATGTTGGTGCGAAACAGACCAAGCTGGTTTAAGGGCATAAGCAATCCACGTGTTTTCTGTTGATTTTCCATGAATATGTGTGTTTTTTTTGCTCTTTTCAGGGTTTGGATGAGAATACCCATTGAGGATTTCATGGATTTATTGAATATCCATTATGAATTAAGACAATTTCTTGATGTTAGTAATTTTGGGATATTGAGTTGCATCATTCCTTACCTTAATGTGTTAACAAATTTAATGAATTTGCTTCATTTTGTGGTTGCAATGGCCATATTGCCATATTGAGTTGCATCATTTCCAATGGGTATGTTTTTCTGTTATGCAAAAATGGATGTGGGTGTGTGAGGAACAGAGTCGAATCACCACTTTGTTCCCAAGTTTGGATTTATGAAAGTTTGCTTAAATTTTGTTGCATACTGTTGATGCAACATAGCCAAGTTCTGAAGCAAATTGTGGGTATATTCAGATTAGGGATGATGTTTGGTTCTTAATTGACATTAATGATTTTGTGATTATTGGTTGATGACTAAATAGAAGGTGAATCAATACCTTGGTTTCATAAGGGCATAGAGTTGGTATGATCATTTGAAAAGCATTTAGCTGTGTGATTTTTGCTGATAAGCACTACAAACTGATCGAATGATTCAACGGTTATTTGAGTTCGTCAGTTTGAAAAAAATGTTTATTTTTTTAGGGTATTCATGGGTATTGTTAGTAAAAGTTCATCACAACACTAAATAGTGTAAATCATTTAGTGCTTACAACGAAACTTAAGGATGTCTATTTGAATATGCACCCATTTAAATTTGTTTTTTTTTGTTGAACTCTGTTTTTATTTTTTACTTGCATATTTTTTTTATGTATGGAAGATTGTTTTCATTTATATATGAATCACAATGATAGGAAAACGTACTGTCAATTAGAATGTTTACATTGTTTTCAATCATATAACAAGTGGTATATATCTTAATGCAACTTATTTGATTCATCCAGAAAACCCCATTCAGCTTGAAGGAGGGTGTTGAGGATCTGTTTGGCACTTTGGCTACCTGCTAGTTGTTGTTGTGGGTGGCTTTAGTATCAGGTAAGGTAAGGTAATTTCATACTTCAAAGTTCAGTCTTCAATTCTTCTTCACTGCAAATTGCAATAGATATTCAGTTTTCAAGTATGCAGATTGCAAAAGATAATACACTAGTACATACATAAAACAAACTCATGTTATTTCTTGCATTGATGATTGCTTCTTTTTTTTGTTTTTTTTTTTTTGTAAAATTTTAATATTTTTTCTTTACTTTTTATGAAAAACGCCTCGAGGCACCGCTTTACCTAGGAAAAAGCTTGACCGCTTTGCCTCGGAAAACGCTTCTTAAGCATTGTCTTTTGCTTCATTGTACATTTGTACCTTTGGACTTCCTATGTGAAGTTGTGTGTGTCACGCCATTATTTTCTTGGAAATTGGGTCCATTTCCCCCAAAGAGAGAAAGTTATGAAGTCTTATTCCTTTTACCATTCTTTGGGGGATTTGGTTGGAGCGAAATGGAACACCTTTCAAGGATATGTGCACGAGATAGACAAGGTGATTGTGGATATGAAGAGTTACATTTTTTTATGAGTGATTCTAGCCAGCGAGGAAATCAGCGAGGGGGGGGACCGTCCATCCCCCCCCCGGGATGCGCGCATGAAATCAGACGGCACGCATCCCGGGGGGGATGGACGGTCCCCCCCCCCCCCCCCCCCTTGCTGATTTCCTCGCCCACTCCCTCGACATTTAGAATTCCTCCTTTTTTATTGGTATAAGTTCTTGGAATTTACTGGTTTGTATTTTGATGATTTCATAGTCCGCTAGGAGCTAGTGTTGGACTTGTAATTTTTGCTCTTCTAGGTGATTTTTTAATTATTATTATTATTATTATATATATATATATATTTTTTTTTTTTGTGTTTTGTAGGCTACCTCAGCCTCCCTCTTGTATCTTTTTTTTTTCAGTAACAAATTTGCTTTACGGATCCCAAAAAGAAAAAGAAAAAGTTGAGCTCTATGGTAATGAGCTACACTCTTCATGCTACAAGCAACAAGATTTCTCTTGCATATTCTTCACTTTTTCTGATAAATACAATCTTCAGCCTGCAATCTAGTGAAAGTTATTGGAATTCCAAGTAGGAAAGTACATGGGGGAACTTTCCTTCCTCCGAAAATTTTGGATAACTCTCCACTTTCCATGCTTGAACGTTGACATACCAGCACTGAACAAAGTGTTCTTTTATTCATCTTTAATCCTGACCATCTTGTTAAATCTGCCCGAGATATTGGAGATGTTAAAATTAGGAGATAATCAAAAAATGACAGATCAGTAACCAAAGGTCTTTGGCATTTAGGGTGAAGAGCGAATCTGCATTGGTCATAGCTGTAAAACCTCCATGACCAGCTCAAACAAAAAAGCAGATATAGGGTCCCCTTGTCTCAATCCTCTTCTCCCAAGAAAGTAACATTCAGGAGAGGAGCCCCAGTAATGACAATAGAGAACCAAGGGGAGGTGATGCAACACGTGATCCAGGATGCAAGTCTCTCAGGGATAAACTTTGACTTCAAATTTTATGCATTTGGTTTTGGTTTCAGTTTTCTACGAGTTTTGGTCCTATAAAGTATCAATTGCCTTGGTGAAAATAGAAGAAGCCTGTAATGGATTGTCAGTTGAGGTTAGCCATGTTTTCCATAAGGCAATTCAGTGGCTGATAAACTTACATCTGATAGTGATCAAAGGCCTTTTGAGAATAGACAAGTTGAGGGTGCCTCAAGAATTATTAGGCCCCGTTTTTTTTTTGTCAGAGCTATGTGCATGACTTTGCAAAATTCTCTGGGGATCGACCTAGTTGGCAGAGATTTTTAATGGTGCAGTTCTGCGTGTTTGGATTTTTATAGCAGTTACAGCTATGTCTAACAGTCTAAGTATGTCTCTGTCCATGCATTTCGAGTTTTATCTCATGCATTTCTAGCTTTTAGGCTTTTCATTTGACTATAGATTGGTCGGTATCATAAACTCCCTCCCTTCTCGAGTGTTTTATTGGAAAAGGAAAGATAAGAAAAGCTTTTCATGCAAATAATTTCCATTTAGCAATATAGGTTCCAGCTTGTTTAGTCGTTATAATAGAAAAATATGACGATGGTTAGGATTAGGGGTGGGCATGGTCTGAATCGGTTCCAAAATTTGAGGAACCTAGCTCGAACCGTTTAAATTTAACGGATCCGGTCCGGTCCAGATGCCCTCATTTTGAACACTGAGACCGAACCTAACTCGAACCGTTTGGAACGGTCCGGTTCCAAACGGTTCCAAATTGCACATCAATTTATTTTTTATTTTTTCATGTGAAGTTTTTGTTCTAATTTAGGGACATTTGGTCCTTAACTGCATAAGCTTGATCTAGAATTCAGAATTAAAAGAACTACTTAATGCCCTCCCAAATTACAAATACTAAAACCTATTTATATTGACAATAACTTCCATTTTGTTCTGTTTTTCAATGTGGGGCTAATTAAACAACTCATTTCTAAGTGTTTCGGTAGTTTGTGAAAAATTGCTACTCATTCCAGAGAGCCTCTTATTTCTGCAAATGAAAACATCAACTACACAACTCAAAAGTCAAAACAGCCTCTAATCTCTGACAATGATAGTGACTCATAACAAATTATGAAAATCAATGAAATCACTCAAAACTCAAAGGACCACTAAACAAACTGTGATCAGGCAACAAATACTCTCTATAAAACTTCAAACATCCATCACACACTTCCAAACAAACCATATGTACTAAACCTTCTTTGTATCTCTATCATAAGGAACCCACCAAATCACATACAAGACTCTCCTACACAAAACCCCTTTTGTCACAATCCCTTTCGCACAAAGCTCCAATAGGTACAACGGAAGATAAATATAGATCTCTAGTCATTGACACCGGCTCGACGAACTTGAACACCCAGATAAGAAGGAAAGCTAGAGATGAGCAAAAGGCCATGTGGATCATGGTTCGGGAAATAGGGAAGGATAGGAGGATCTTGCGAGTCGCCCGTTCGCTCAAAAAACCACCCTTACCCATTATTCTAAAAGTTGATACAATGAATGGGTTTGGAGAGAAAACCTTCTCAGGATAAGGAGATCTGAGGATGGAAGATAAGGGGTGAAGAAGAAGAAGTGTTGAGGAGAGAGGGGGAAAGTGAAAGCGTTGTTAAGTAGGGACTCACATAGTCACATGTGTTTTAAAACGGGTCCAACCCCGACCGTTTCATTTTTAATAAATGGAACCGGACTCGGACCGTTTTATAACGGATCCGGACCGTATCAAAATTAGCAAATTTTAAATCCGGACCGTTTGGAGAAAAACGATCCGGTTCGGTTTGAATCCGCGGTTCCTTGACTCGTTTGCCCACTCCTAGTTAGGATCAAAGAAATCAATTTGTTTTCAGCTGTTTCCTTTTTGGAGTGATGCAGCATTTGAATAGTTGAGATTGATACCAAGTAGTTTCAGTTCCTAATTTGCTTTACTTGTATTTTTCATATGGTGATATCGATTATAACCCTAAAAACAAGTTAGTTACTTAAGTTGCCAAACCATTCAACATTGGGTGTCATATGTTGTTGTTCATCGTTTTTATTTTACCGAGGATAGCTTTATGCATATTATCGAAAAAAACGGATTGCTTTATGCATGCACAAATGATATCATACTTTGTGACTCTTCATCGGGGATGGAATGAAGAGTATTTTCCAAGAGGTTCATCGACTACACAGAAAGGTAAGAATGCCTGAATCAGCTTCCTTTGTTTGTGGTGCAAGATTGTCCAAAACTACCAGTAAGCCATTCAACAGAAGACTCACATTTTGCTCTTCAATGAGACTGCTGGGCATGATTATGGAGGAGGCACCCTCTCCTGATGATTTCTAATAGTCATGATCTTCCCAGTTCTTTTAATTTCTGTCTTCACTAATTGGCAGAGACCTGCGTTACTTCATATTTTGATTTGATTCAACACTTTTGAGTCTCTCGATGAAACATCAAAACAAGAAATCCTTTCAGTCAGTCACTGGAGATGGAAAGGCTTGTCACATGCTTCATGAAAAAAAATGGTAAGTTCAATGTAGGAGACTGTCACAGTCGCATCCACTCGTATTGTACACTTATGAGGAGATTTCATATTTGTCAGGTGCCCTGAAACCCGAGTTTCAATCTTAGTTGTCCACCCAGCAGGATCAGGAGATAACTAGTTTGGTGACACAATTACTTTACAGCTTACAATACGGTAGATGCTCCGGTGACAACCCTATACATATTTGGCCCCAATTTGTACATCTCGCAGTGGCTGCATACATTTGAAAGTTGTCATACTAACTCTGAGATCAGGCGCAAAGAGAATCAACTAGTTTGATGCAACAGCTGCTAGCCGTTGGAACTCTTCTTAGTAATCATAAGTATTGTATTGTTAAGCCATTTTAATATTGGGTTAGGTTATCTAACAGAACACTGCCCTTTTCTATTATTACCCTTGCTCCTCACAAGTCTTGTAACTTTTTACTTAAAATAGTTACAAAGCATATGATAACAAACATCCAAAATATTAAGATGAGATCTTAACAAGAAATTGATTCAAATTTGCATTCCCGATAAACCTAAACAAAGTTACACCAAGAACACTATGATGGTACCCTAAGTTTAATTATATTTCTAGGATAGTAACATTAGAGATTAGAATAACTCTTTTTAGTTCTTCTATGATTGTATTTTCTATGTATGAAGAAATTGTCCGCTAATCGTGAGTAATTATTTATTTTCTACAGTGTAGTCAATGCATGAGGGTAGGTAATTGATTGACATCAAAATCAACCTCACATCACATCACACGGATGCGACTTTCCAGGGATGTACTGGGTTTATTTAAAAAAATATACAAATACAAATTAAACCATGCTCTCTTCCGGTAAGTTCAATGCTACTGTTGACTTCTCTATCCCTCTAAAATTGGTATGCATGATTAACGTTTGGTGCAACAAATCATTCGTGTTCATCCCAGCATTGATTTTTTATTTTTATTTTTATTTTTATTTTTTTATTGTAACTTATGTCTGTAAATCTATCATCTACATTCCTATCTTTGAAATAATACTTATTTTCTGATCGTATTAAGTTGTGAAATCCAATTCCAAACTCTTGGTTTATTTCAGGTCCTCTCAAATGAAGAAGACGATTGGGCAGGAAGTGGATCTTTACCATTTGCTTCTAGTTTAATTACTACAAATAAAGCTTTCTAATTAATTCATTGCGAAATTTGGGGTCCTTCAATTTGTGCAACCTTGTCTGAATGGTTATCGTTATCTTTCGATGGTTGTGGATGACTTTACTGAGTACACTTTCCTGTTCTCACCGTGATTTAGAGATTGTCTGATCAACATGATGCCTCCTCTTTCACTTCGAAATTGCTTATGAACTTTTTACTCAACTCTTGACCTAATCATTCTCATGTATTAGTTATCAATAGTTTATGTCATGCGTATTGTGGAATGTTGTAAAATGTGGTGGATGTCCACATCATGTTTTTGAGGTGGTGTCATCCTAGATATGTGGCAAATTAGGATGCTCTCCTTAGTTGAGGTGGTGTCACCTCTTCATAGGTTTGGACAACATGTAACACTCGTAAATTCTACCATGGCTAATTTACTTAAGGTAACGACTACTTCATGCCACCAGAAGCGATTTTTCACATTAACATGTATTTTTTTTTGTTTTTTTTTCTACTAACCCACATCACCGCCACCCAATTTTTTTATTTGAAAAAAACAGTAACTTAACTTAAAAATAGGTAACTTTTGACCAATTTAAACCTTTAATTGAGATTATTTTCAAGTTCATCAAAACACGAAAGTTGTAGTACTATGAGTTATTTAATAAACACAACTTGAATCACTTAAAAATGTTTTGAAATGAGAAAGTTATGATCATTTTACTAAAGTCGTACAAATCTGTCTCGCAATTAAAACGAGATAGTGTCTCTAACTTTCGGCCAATTTATATGCTCGATCAAGATCAATTCTTAAGCTTATAAAAACACGAAAATTGTACTACTATGAGTTATCTAATCAACACAACTTGAATCACTTGAAAATGTTTTGAAATGAGCAAGTTATGGTCATTTTATTAAAGTTGCGCAAATCTGTCTCGCAATGAAAATGAGATAGTGTTCATGAATTTTGGCTAACTTATGTGCTCGATTGAGATCGATTCTCAAGTTGATCAAACAAAAAAATTGTAGTACTCTGAGTTATCTAATAAACACAACTTGAATCACTTGAAAATGTTTTGAAATGAGCAAGTTATGGTCATTTTACTAAAGTCGCGTAAATTTGTCTTCGCCTGAAACAATGCGAGGTTTTTGCAAAAACTCCCAAAGTTTCAGGCGAATAGAAAAATTTTCAACAATTTTTTTTATTGTTCGCCCAAATCAATGCAAGGTTTTGTCTCAAGCGAACAATAAATTTTTTTTTTGTGATTTCTAAAATTTTTTCTAAAGTTTACTTTGTTTTTGTAATTGAAAATATTTCTTAAGTTTTCTTGAGATTACTTTGTTTTTCTGAAAATTTTTGGGGAGGTTGCGATTTGGAGTTCGATTTTGAGGGAGAGAGAAAAGATTTTTTAGGGAATGGGAAGATATTGGTTTTGATTTTGCAAGAGAGGTGAATGTGGGAGAGGGAAGACATTCGAATGGGGAGGGAGGAATCGCGTTTCGATTTGAATGGGAAGGGGAAAATGTTGATTTTTTGTTTATATAGGTGGTGTGGGAGATTAGAATGGTGTGAGAAAACACTTATAGTAGTGTGGAGTAGTCACTGCCTTTACTTAAAGTTAGAAATTTTGAATTAAAAATAATGAATTTAAATTTATTGGAATTAAAATGATTTCTTTTAGTCATGTTATCGAAAGTTTATGGGGTGGGCACCCTTAGATTTCTTGTGGAGGTGAACAGCCACCCAAGTATAAAAAGAAAGATTCACCTTTTTCTTCCCCCATTTCCTTTTTCTCCCTTGCGCGTTTTCTTCTTCTCCTTTAGCAATGAGCTCAGCTTGCGACTGAGCTTTGTAGTAGGTTTCACTGCCCCAAATTCCCTCCTCTATCTTTCATCTCCTTCTGGTTTCGTTCCACACCAGAATTAGGTTCACAAAGAAAGAGCTCGATTGGAGCTGTCGCCGACTGTTCGACCAACTCTGCTCCAATCCCTTCCTCTGGTGATGTTGGCTGAGGCGTTTGAAAGGAGCAAACCCGCTATGTAGAAGGGTTCGGGGGCTTGGCTGGAAATTTCAGAAAAAAAAATTGAGTTGATGAGTTTGTTAGCGAGGTTCTCCAGTGTGAGTTCGAGTTGTTATCGCACTAGTGAGTTGCGATCTACTGTCCAGTGGCTCGATGGCGCTATTTCTAGCTAGTTTATGTTCCTGCTAGGTGGAGATTAGATCGGTGTAGGATGGGTTTCGGAGAATATTTGCGAAATTTAGGCTTTGTAAGAGTGGTGGTTGGATCTGTTTCGTTGGTAAGTGGTTTTCCCGTCAGACGCAAGACTGTGCTTTTCTTTTTTGTAATTTTTGGATAGGTTGCTCACCATTTGGAGTATTATTGCAGTTTTTGGGAACTCGTCGAGCTGATTTTAGGGGATTCAGGTGAGTAGATTAGTTAATTACTGTTTATCCTCTTGATTGTGAGTAAGTCTATTAATTGTTATTTTTCCACTTGGGTTGTTAAGAAATTTTTTGTGTGATTTGGTGATGTGGGGTCAAATTGGGTTGTTGTTAGTGCACACTCTTTGTTTGGTAAGAGTTACTGGAATTCAATTTGGGCGAAGTGCTAGAATGTTAGAGGTTTGATTTGTGAAGATGTTGTCACCACCCATTTTGCTATAAAAGGACCTTAAGGTCTTAGTTGATGTATGTATTGAATACCATAGAGTTTTGCATGCACATAGAAGTACATAATAGAGAATAACAATTCCATTTCATTAGAAAGATTTCCATCTATTATACAGTGTCTATTTCTCTAGTTATTAACACGGTATCAGCACGAAGCTCCGATCAATTGAGCACACAAAGCTCCGACCAGTCGAACGATATGCGATTATTATATTTCACTTTGATCTAAGGGCATTTGAGCACGAACCTTGGCTCAGGTAATTTTTCTTTGCCTTAATTTTTCAAACTTTTTATTCAAAAGAGTTTAGAGGTAAATAATTCAAATAAGAGCTTATATTTTTCTGAATTTTAATGTGATTATTTTCATGATATATATTACATCTAGTTGATGTTGCCCCACAAGAAAACACAGTTTTCATGGCGGTGTTTCATGCTTGGAATTTAAACTTTGTTTAAATCTCAGACCTCTCATCACACACGTCACAGTATCGCACATGTTGGAATATCAAAAAAGTCTCCACTTCGACTCATGTGATGTTCGGTAGTACCATTGATGGTAGTGCTGATAATTGGGCAAATTATAGGTTGGTTTTCGTCATATATGCACCACTCACATAAGGAGAAAAATCCAACCCATCAAAATAACTAAGAAAAGAGAGGCTCAATGCAAAGATAGCAATTAATACCTTGTCAGCTTCTTCTCTTGACATTGATCGTCCCCAAAATTGTCTTCTAGAGCCGAGTTTTAGCTCCCATAGGTAGAATCGCTAGGTTTCTCAAGGTCGGAAACTATGCCAAGCACGTCAGCGCTGGTGCCTTTGTACACCTTTTCGCCATGCTCGAGTACCTTGCAACTGAGGACCTTTACTTATGGTTTCAAATTAATTTATTTGTAATTAAACTATTAGAGTATTTTCATTAAATAACACCCAACCTCAAATATCTCCAGTGTGTTTTCTCTGTTGGAGCTCCACATCTCTTTGTGTTGTTCATATTCTTCACTGATTTATCTTAGAACCCAAAACCTTGTTGAAAATTGGTTAAAGAGACCAGACAGAGAGAGATGAAGTGATAAGCATACCAAAGTACCAAACATCGAAGTATGTGCAAATATCAATATGTCTCTGAAACAATGAGTTTTCCTAATTGTTTGGCAAATGAAACAAGTAGAAAATAAAGATGTAGGTGGTAAGCTAGGTGATGCTGAGTTAAATTCATTTGGCTGATGTGAGTAGGTGTGCCCGTGTGTTATTATTGACCGAAGTGTTGAATGTTGATTGTATGCTCTCAATGTGGTTTTGGGTTTTCTAGGTGGAATTACTTTCTATCTGTGGTAAATTCAATTCTTCAAATTACAGTGAGGTGTGAGTATAATTGCTTTCACCCAAATTGGTGTCTATTATAACAACTTTGTTGTTAGACATGAATCTTTCGAAGTAGATAAGAAATTAAGCACAAACAGTGTTTGCTTTAATATTTATTGCAATGATCATTTTTTTGCCATGTCATCCCACTAAAATGGGCTTACTTAAATAACTTTTGTGAAACAAAAAAAAATCTGGTATGCAAAATAAAGTTAACTATACATTTATTTTATACGCCTAACCATATAAATTTCGTTATATATATATGTGTGTGTGTGTGTGTGTGTGTGTGGGGGGGGGGGGGGGGGGGGTTATTTCTTAAGTGTCATGTCACGTGCATTACACACCTCATAGATAGTTATTCTATTGATCAAGTGACACACCTTTTATGGGTGAATAAATTATATAAAAGATGACAACTCCCGAAGTGGTAGCTCTAGAAGCGGTAACCAAGGTAATCACCCCAGAAGAGGTAGTCAAATAATCACTCCTACAGAGGTGATTATAACAATTAATTTAGTCAAAAGTGATTACCCGAGTAGAGGTAGTCACGACACATACCACATGGTTCAAAACTCTTGCCTAGTACAATGACAAAACTCCTGCGAAGGATACTGAGAATCCTTCTAGAGATGACACTTATTATAGATGTAGTAAATGTGGACATTGGTCACATATTTGTTGTGCACCAATAGAGGCAGTAAACAAATATCGAGATCCATTAAAACCAAAAAGACAAATTTGATGCAATAGAAAGATAAAAGTCATATTGTTCCTTTCATTTTTGGAATTTACTTCGGTTGCGGCAAAAATCGAGAGCCTTACTTTACTCATGATTTTTAGTTAGTTACTTACAACAATGCTATTACATATCTAATATTTATTTTATAAACCACTTGAAGTGATCTAGAACACATGCTACAGAAAATGTAAATCTTCTACAAATTTTAGCTAAACTCAAATATATATATTTACATCAAATATCGAGGAATATTGTAGAATGTGGTGGACGTCCACCTCGTGTTCTTGAGGTGGAGTCCTCGATATGTGGCAAATTAGGATGCTCTCCTTAGTTGAGGTGGTGTCACCTCCTTGATAGTTTGGACACATGTTCACATTTAATCCACCGTCCAATTTTGCTATAAAGAACCTTAAGTCTTAGTTGATGTATGTATTGAATAACAGAGAGTTTGAGTTTTGTAGATATATATATATATATATATATATATATATATATATATATATATATATATATATATATATATATATATATATATATATATATATAGAGAGAGAGAGAGAGAGAGAGAGAGAGAGAGAGGGTGTACATAATTGAGAATAATAATTCCATCTCATTAGAGAGATATATATTTATTTTCTCTAGTTATAACAATGCGCACAATACTTCCATTAAATACAAAAATTTGAACAACGTGCCTCATGGCCGGCGGATCTTTATAGGTTTGAAAAAAGAAAAGCAAAAAGGGGAATGGATGTTATCCTTGTTGGTATGAGAATGTAGTTTGATTGCAGGGTCACAGTGAATTGGTTGAGACCTTTTGGGTCAAACAAAAGAGTTGCAGCAGAAGCAGCAGTTGGTGATGCTCCCAAAGGTGCTCTTGTCAAAGAAGGCTGCCTCACATTACTTTGATCATTCATTCATGCATGCATGCATGCCCTTTTTATTTAGAGAACAGAGACCGTCCCTACAAATCCTAAAAGAGGATTTTGGTTGTCTCCCATGCATTCTCTATTTGTTAACTCTCCAACATTGACACACACAACGTTTTATTATAATTGGAGAATATAAATAAATGTTTGTGTGGATACAGGTGGCCGACCTCCTTCACCTTCCTCTGTTTTGTGTGATGTGGACCTGATGGATATATTATCACAATCACATCCATGCAAATTAAGCACATGAGTTTGAATAAGGAAAAAGATTAGCTCCCATTTTCCACATGCATCCAGGGATTAGTTAGGTTGTGGAAGACCGACTGTTCAGTGTGTGATGACCTAAACTTATATATCTATATATATAGGTTAAGTGTTTTTTTCTTTTCTTTTGCACCATTAATTACACAATATGCAACACCACATATCATTTGATGATTTATATGAATGTTGTTTTCTTCTATCAAGGGATTAAGAAGTGAACGGACTAAAAAAATTGGCCATCAATTTGCTAATTAATTCACTTGATACATAATGCAACTAATGCTTAACAAGTTGTCACTGCTTGGGCTTCCACTGTTTTTCAAGTTGATTACACTGACTAAATACTAATCCAACAGGTTCTATCTAAATGAGAGGTTGAAGGGAATTGGTCGATGGACATCTAGAGACAAAACCACAGAACCCTGTCATGTAAAACTGTTGCAAATAACCTTAACCGGGTACAAACGGTTAGACGTCCTGGGTGCTATGGACCAAGCATCTGATCCAGTTGGAAAAGAAAACCACCACCATCCTGGCCGGTTTAGGTCCAAGACCAAGCTCATTATATAGAGATCGCGTCTAGATCCAGTTCAAATCTGAATCCAAGTTTGTTACCCTAAATAGAAAATATATAAATATTGCTTAATTGGTATCATCATCTTTGTTTAATCCAAAGTACAATATCAGGATTCTTTGATTATTCTGTTTTCAAGTGCACACCTACAAGAGCATATAACTAAGTACGTGTGTTTTTGAAAATTGGATCATTGTCAATTTATATAATTATGCTTTCAAGAAATGGAATCTAAGCAAATGTGGTGGTGGTGGTGGTGCACCTGCTTACCACAAAAAACCATATTAGCAAATAATAATATAATTATTTTTATGTTACTAGTGTTAACTAACCAAGTAGTCCCTGTCCTCTTTATGTTACTAGTGTTCCTCTCTAATCCTTATTTATATTTCCAAGAATCATTGACTCTAGTCTCTCCTAACTTTCTCTATTATATATAATAATTACAAAACCATGATAACAAACATTCAAAATATAAATTAGATAAGAACATAACAAGAAATTGACATCCAATGTACATTCCCTATAAGCCAAGTAAATTCATATTATAGAAACCTAACCACTAAAAAAAATGACCACTATTTCACAGACAACATTTCCTTGGATAGAGACATTGAGTGATTATAGTAATCATCTCATATCTCTTATGAACTCCAATCTCAATAATGTCTGGCTAATTTCGATTAATTAATGTTCATTCAAGCCAAGCAGTCGCGGTCCGAGTAGTTGGTTCAGATTTCAAAATCAACATCAGACAAAAGGTGATGGTAACCGGTGAAAATCGAGTCCATGGACATGTACCGACTTTGGTCACATCTACAGATTCAAAGATTCTCAATCATTAACATAAACATCAAAGATACGTTGCTGATATTTGATCTTGCAGGGGAGGCTCATCCAGGGTTTGAACTCTGCTAAAAGCATTTAAGCACTTCACCAATCCATTAAGAACTCTGTTGCCCTTCAATCCAAATAACATCATTTGAACATGGAAAACAGGCTAATAATTCCCCCATTGGATGGTAGTAAGTCAATATTTTAAACTATATATATACATTCTTCTTGATTATTAAGATTGTTAAAAAATAGAAGTCTACCTATGTTACAGAATAGAAAAGTGTCACAGAATAGGTTAGGAAAGTCATAATATAATATAAGTCTTAGGTTTTCTATCTCTACAAGGTTGGGTTAGAGTTTGCTTTATAAGCTTTTATTCCATTCAACACAAAATAATAATATTACAATACAATTTCTTTACATGGTATCAGAGCGAGGCTTCTCTGATTAACCGCCTCCCGCCGCCGTGCAATCTTACCATCTCTGCTTCTCCACGCAGTCACAGAACTCAAACACCATTTCAAACAGGGATCATCGATCTCTTGAACTTGATCAACAGGGATCATTATCCATCCTGATCAACAGAGATCAACAGAGTTATCTCTTCAAACAGAGATCTTCTTCAGCTCTTCATCTCGATTAACAGAGATCAACAGAGATCTTCAACAACAAAATTGATCAACCATCAACAGAGTTGATCAATCAAACCCTTCCCCGAGATCCATCATCAACAATCGATCCATCATTAACAATCGATCATCACCAATCAGAAACAACAATCGATCCATCATCAACAATCTATCATCGATCTGACCAACAGAGATCATCATCAAGAGATCCATAATCAATCAGAAACAACAACTGACCGAACACTCGCCAACAAGATGCCGAACATCATCATCATCATCCAACAAAGATCAACATCGAACAGTCGAACAACAACAACATCGAACACCACCATCATCAATCAATCTCAATTTCAACTCAAACAACAACAACATTGAACACCACCATCATCAATCATTCTCAATCTCAGAACACCATTAGTCGTGAAGAAGAATGAGAAGAATTCGTGAAGAAGAACGAACAATGAAGAAGAATTCGTGAAAAAGAAGAAACAAATAGAGAAGCCTGATCTTTCTCTGTTTTCCTCTTTACAAGTCGTATTTGCACCCCGGGTTTACTTGGTACTACCACAAATACAAAAAAAAATAAAAAAAAAATACAGCCACCATGGCCGACAATACAAGCAGTGGTTCCAACACCACCACATCACTATACAACAAGTCCAAGGCTCACAATATTGGTAATGACTTTTCTATTACAGAGTTAACAGGTAAAATACTTTCTCTCAAATCTCATGGCTCTCGTTCATCTTGGATCCTTGATAGCGGCGCCACTGATCATATAGTTCATAACCCTCATTTACTTACAGTTTCCAAACCCGCCCACAATCAAACGGTTGAGCTTCCTGATGGTACACTTGCTGTTGTTACACACATTGGCACCATGACTTTCTCTTCTGTTTTTACCTTGCATGATGTTCTTTGTGTTCCCTCTTTTAATCTCAATTTACTTTCCATTAACAAACTCACAAAACATTCTTTTTTTGTCACCATTTTTCTCAATAATTCTTGTCTGATACATGACCTTCATTCGGGGAAGATGATTGGGACAACAACTAAACTTGATGGTCTGTACTACTTGGACGACATCACCACCACAACTTCCACCACTTGTTACATCACTCAAGACAACAATCCTGTGTTATGGCACAACCACTTAGGTCACCTTTCTGACAAAACTCTCTATCTTCTTCCTGTCTCTTTTCGTGATGCTAGTATTTGTGTTTCCAATAAATGTGTTATATGTCCTTTGGCCAAACAAACTAGAAATAAATTCCCCTCATCCCATATTTCGAGTACTACTCCTTTTTTCTTATTACATGTTGACATTTGGGGAGGATATCACGTTCTTTCCCTTTCTGGAGCGCGTTATTTTCTCACAATTGTTGATAATTATACACGATGTACTTGGATATATCTCATGAAACACAAGTCTGACACACGCACACTCTTAATTTCATTCATTAATTATGTTGAAAACCAATTTTCTTCCAAAATTCAAACCATCCGCAATGATAATGGACTTGAATTTTTCCTCACTAATTTTTATGCTTCAAAAGGCATTACCCATTAAACTTCTTGTGTCTCTATGCCCCAACAAAATGGGGCGACGGAACGCAAACATAGACATCTTTTGAATGTAGCTTGTACTCTTTTATTTCAAGCACATCTCCCTAAATATTTTTGGGGAGAAACAATTCTCACCGCTGTCTATCTCATTAATCGCACACAGTCCTCTGTTCTTAAAGGCAAGACGCCTTTTGAACTTCTCTTTAACAAACAACCCAACTATTCTCACCTTCGAGTCTTTGGTTGTCTATGTTTCGTTTCCACACATGCCCAACGTCCTAGCAAATTTGATGCTCGTTCTAGTCAATGTGTCTTTCTTGGATATCCTCACGGGCAAAAAGGATACAAAGTCTATGATCTCACTCACAAAAAGATCATTGTTTCTCGTGATGTCATCTTTCACGAGGAGACTTTTCCTTATTTTTCTGACACAATGCACAATCACCTCACTGACCAGTCCGACACACTTTCCCGATCGGTCGCTCATGTTCACTTTTTGATCCTCCAACAGTGCCTTTCTCTGACCAGTCAGACCACTCCCACCAACCGATCGCCCAATCCGATATCTCAGTCATCGAACTGGCGAAAACCTTGGAAATCCAAACCCAAGCGGTCGCTCCTGCTCCCGTTCCACCCTTAGAAGAACCCATTCTCCCACCTCGCACCTCCACTCGTGCCACCCGTGAACCATCTTATCTTCAACAATATCATTTTGATGCTCAATTGCCTTCCCGATCGTCTCACTCATCTGCTTCAAACGTTGGGTCTTTTACAAGTATTGTTTACCCCTTTTCTGATTTTCTTTCCTATGACCATTTATCCACCTCTCACAAGGCTTACGCCATTTCTCTTTCTTTAGTCAAAGAACCCACCAGTTTTATGCAGGCTATGCAGGATCCAAAGTGGTGTCAAGCCATGAGAAGTGAGATTGATGCTCTAGAAACCAATAACACTTGGACTCTACAACCTCTTCCTCCTGGCAAGCATCCGGTTGGTTGTAAATGGGTCTAAAGTCAAACTTAATCCAGATGGTAGTGTTGAGCGCTACAAAGCCCGCCTTGTGACTAAAGGATATAGTCAAGTTGAAGGTATTGATTACAAAGATACATTTGCTCATGTTGCTAAATTGACTATTGTTCGTGTTCTCCTTGCTCTTGCAACCACACAGGGTTGGCATTTATGTCAACTTGATGTCAACAATGCTTTTTTTTATGGTGATCTTTTTGAGGATGTGAACATGAGTCTTCTTCATAGATTCAACCGAAAGGGGGAGACTCGAGTATGCAAGTTGAACAAGTCCTTATATGATCTCAAGCAAACATCGAGACAATGGTTTCTTAAGTTATCCTCTGCTCTCATATCAGCCGACCACAATCAATCTAAGTCTAATTACTCATTATTCATCCGATCCAAGGGTAATAGCTTTACTGCAATTTTCGTATATGTTGATGATGTAATATTGACAAGTAATGATCTCCAATACATTGAAGAAACAAAGAAATTTCTGGCTGCAAAGTTCAAGCTCAAAGATTTAGGAAAATTGAAATATTTCCTTGGTATTGAAGTCGCGAGGTCATCCAAAGGGATTGCTTTATCAAAATGAAAATATGCATTTGAAATATTGGAGGACACAGGGTATCTTGGAGCAAAGCCTTCACGTTATCCTATGGATCAAAACTTGGTGCTCACACAAGATGATGGAAATTTACTACCAAATCCCGCAACATACCGCAGACTTGTTGGAAGGTTGATATACTTAACGATTACAAAACCAGATTTGGTTTATTCAGTACATGTCCTAAGTCAATTTATGGACAAGCCCAGAATACCACATTTGGATGCTGCACACAAGGTCTTGGGGTATATCAAGGCTTCACCAGGACATGGTATTTTTTTTTTTCTCTTCCACCCGCTCATTACAGTTGAAAAGCTTATTGTGATGCAAATTGGGCTAGATGTAGAGATATTAGGAGATCCATTACAGGTTATTGTGTCATGTTTGGCGATTCACTAATTTCTTGGAAAGCTAAGAAACAAACTACAGTGGCAATATCTCTAGCTGAAGTAGAATATAGGGCCATGACTTTTACATGCTGTGAGTTAACCTAGTTGAGGTACATTCTTAATTATTTGCACATTAATCACCCTCAGGCAGCTCTCTTATTTTGTGACAACAAGGCTGCACTCCATATTGCATTTGATCCCGTTTTTCATGAGCGAACAAAGTATATAGAGATTGATTGTCATTTGATTAGAGAAAAAAATACAAGAGGGCACTATTCAGACTGAGCATGTTGGAACACTACATCAACGGGTAGATTTGTTCACTAAAGCTTTGAGAATATGCTAGGAAAGTCAGAATAGAATAGAAGTCTTATCCTATCTCTACAAGGTTAGGTTAGAGTTTGCTTTATAAGCTTGTATTCCATTCAACACAAAATAATAATATTACAATACAATTTCTTTACAAAGATAAATAATAATAATAATAATAATAATAATAATAATAATAATAATAATAATAATAATAATAATAATAATAATAATAATAATAATAATAATAATAATAATAATAATAATAATAATAATATGGTTTTCGCAATGAGTTTCTAATGAAGGTCGACATGGTGTGATCTAGGGAGAGTGATGGAATCTGATGTTTATGCATATCTCATGTTTCTATCAATTTTCTCTACAACAGTGCTAGCTGGCCTGGGTCGAGCGCTTGGGTGGCTGCCTGGACGGTCCTTGGCACGTGCCAAGGAGGGTGTCTCGCACGTGCCCGACCGAAGTTTCAAAAAAAAAAAAAAAAGCGGGAAATATTTTTGAATTTCGTTGCTGAAATTTACGAGGGAGGGAGGGACCAAAAAACAGAGAAAACAGAGTGAGAAAAACAGAGAGAGAAGGAAGACCTCTCTCCGCCGATCTCTGGTCTCCTCTGTTTCTGAAGCATGGGTTTAAAACCAGGGCGAAGAAGGAGCAACAACAGCAGATGTGAATATGGACTCTATTTGTACCTCTATTCATAATAGAATCTTTACAACTCAAGATAATTTCAGGAAGAGAAAAACCTTTTGAGTCGCGAAGGCCGCGCTCCCCACACCACTGGCAATGACTCTATCACCATCAAGAAGAGTGGGCACTACTACTATCTCTGTGGCGTACCTGGTCATTGCCAATCTGGACAGAAGAAGGTCGACATCAGGGTTCTTGCTGCTGGCTCCTCACCAACTGCTGCACCATCCTCTGCTGGCTCTTCCCCTGCTGCTTCACCCACTGATTCAGTTGTAGATGAGGAGTTTAGTCAGATTGTAGAAGCTTGTGAATTAGCTGTTTTTGCTGGTTTTGGCTTCTAGGTGCGTTACAGTTGGTTATGGAGGTCTACTATTTAGTATAGAGTTCGTGGTTTGAGTTGCTGAACATGAGTCGGTATGATTGATTTGCTCATGTTTTCATACATTGGTCAATGATATCTACTTGCTGGGTAGAAACACTTGAGAGTGGTTCATGGTTAAACATTTTAGTATAATCTTGTGTGGTGTTTGTTGGTAATCTGATTCTTCTCTTTTCAAGTTTTGTCTATTGGCGTTCCTACTTGTTTGAACGCATGCAATTCTGTCATGGATTGAGAACTAAACTGATACTCAACATATATGCTAAATTATAGGTTGTCGATAGTATTTGCAGCTATCTCTGAGATTAATGGTACTCAACACATAAGCCAGACTATAATTTGTCGATAGTATTTGCAGCTATCTCTGAGATTTCAATATCATCAGTTGGAATAGATATTATCTAGTATTAGGCTAAGGGAGAATGGATAACTTAAAAAGTAACAGACAACTCAATTTCAAAACACTAGACTCAGACTGGAAGTAGTGTGAGGAACAACAATAGTTCCGAAATAGAACATGGAGACTCCCACTCGATCTATGAGAAACATGGCATCTGTATGTGAGTATTCTTGCCCACTAAACCCGAGTAGTCTTGCCCACTAAATCCATTGATGCCAGTATTGGACATTCTAGGGAAGGTAGTATCATGTTATAGACCAGTTTGATTAGTCAAGAGATACTTGAAGGCTACAAAACTGATGGATTGATTAGACATGAGAGAACTGCTTACCATACTACAAAACTAAAGGATTGACCATAGATTGTAAATATGAGAACCGAAACTATAATTTGATCTCATGTTTAAAATTGAGTTGGAGTGGAGAAAAACAACTTAAGTTAGAAAGTTCAAACATCTAAACAAAATCTCTCTCTGTAATATAAGATAAAATACTAAAAAAGTGTAAACAACCGACGGAACTATACTCCAATCCTTGCATTATTTATGGGTTGCCTCGATTGTTGAGGAGTAGGAGTGTTGTCCATGCAGTTCTTCCAAAACCAATGTTGTTTCCACACTCTCTCAGTCATTTCATCAATTGCTATATTCTTTGTTTCAGGCACCAAAAACACTACGAACAATCCCATTATTAAAATCCATCCACCGAATAAGAAAAATATAGCAGCTTTCATTTTGCACAACATAGACAAGAAAGCTTGTGCTACAATGAAGGTGAAAAACATGTTGGTCATAACTGCAAATGCAAAACCAGTTGTTCTCGTCTCTATGGGGAATGTTTCACTTGGAATCAACCAACCGAGAGGACCCCATGACCAAGCGAAGCACATAACGAAAGAACACACCAATACCACAATAAAGATTGCTTCATTATGGCCTAATGTGTTGGCTGCTTTAAGTTTTACTTGAAGAAGAGCTCCTATCAGAACCTGCAAAACATGAACATTACAATTGTAATGTTAAGAACATAGAACATGTTACCGTTGACAAAGATACTGAGCACAAAAAAAAAGGGAAATATCTTTACCTGGCTGATAAACATCTGAATGGAAGCTTGAAGAAGCAATTTTCTTCTACCCAATCTATCAACAGCGACAATTGAGACCATAGTACTGATCACATTCACTAAGCCAGTGACAACAGAAGATAGCAACGAAGCATCATTCTTGAATCCAACAGTCTGAAACAGGATTGGTGCATAGAACATAATGGCGTTGATTCCTGACATTTGCTGGAACACTTGCAACATAATACCAATCACTAGGGGAGCGCGGCTTTCGCGGCTCACAAGTTTCTTAAATGGCTTCTCAACTTGATGAGTTGATTCACAAGCTTCTACAATCTGACTAAACTCCTCATCTACATTCTTGGTATGTCTCAACTTCTCTAGTATTTTCCTTCCCTTGTCATTCTTTCCACGCTCAATCAGGCTGCTAGGAGTTTCCGGTATGAGTAGAGATCCCAAAAATAGCACTACAGCAGGCACACCTGCTCCACCCAATGCCATTCTCCAACCATTTGGGATGTTAGATAGTTGACCAAGTTTGCACATAATATTATCAGAAGCCATTTAAGAAACTTGTTGCTGTTGTTGCTCCTTTTTTGCCCTGGTTTTAAACCCATGCTTCAGAAACAGAGGAGACCAGAGATCGGCGGAGAGAGGTCTTCCTTCTCTCTCTGTTTTTCTCACTCTGTTTTCTCTGTTTTTTTGTCCCTCCATCACTCTTAAATTTCAGCAATGAAATTCAAAAATATTTTCCGTTTTTTTTTTTTTTTGAAACTTCGGTCGGGCACGTGCGAGACACCCTCCTTGGCACGTGCGTCCAGGCAGCCACCCAGGCGCTCGACCCAGGCCAGCTAGAATCGTTCTTTTATCTAATCATCATGTCCCATCACACTGCATGCAAAAACCTAATTCCTGGGGATCACAAGAAGCTAGTAAAACCTAATTTACTTTTATTTTTTTAATATATATTCCAAATCATACACGAAGAACAATGGGGTATAAATAATTAAACATGATAAGAACATCAAACTATATATAGTTTCAAAGTCATGGTTAAATATGTATTTTATACGACAAAAACCAATGTAAAATATTCCATGGATCAAACGAAACAAGAGGGACCTTGGAGTCATAAAAGGTCAATTTAGTTGGAAGGGAAAAAACAGAAAGAAAAAAAAAACACTTTGGATGGAAAAAAGAAAGAACATACAAGAAAAGCACTTGATGTTTAGGCATCTCCTATCTCTTTCAAGATGGGTGCATTGCTTTTAGGTTATGAGTCAGACAGAGAGTAATAAGTGTGGTAGCAAAAGTGGTCTGTCTAGTGAGTGAGTGATTGCCCTCAAAGGGTTCTTTTTCATTCAACAAAGGCTGCCTTTTATGACCTTTACTCAACAAGAAAAGGGAGAGCCCCAATAACAAACCCTATGACAATCCTAAAAGAGGATTTTGGATGTCTCCCATCCTCTACTTAATTAACACCACGTTTTGCAATTCGAGTTGCATCATTGCCGACCTTCTTCTTCCTCCTCCTGTCCTCGCATGCTCATGTACATATAACTTCCCGTGTGTGTTTGTTTTAAAGTCTTGGTCTTGATGTGTAAAATCAAATGTTAATGATATGTCTGGTTAGAAAAAAAACCTCCATAAAAAATCATGAAAAAGTACGAACAAAGAAAGTGAAAAATAAATTATTATTATTTTTTTGAAATTTTACCTCGCACGCGATTTCTTTCCCCTCTCCCAAAACAACAGCTAGGGTTTTCTCGTAAGCCAGTGTAATTGAAAGTCATTCATTTTCAACCTCAAATCTACATGTCTCTTCGTCTTTTCTCCCTAATACTTATTAGTATCGTTCCATAAAGTTTTAACTTCAACCTAACACAACCTTATTTATTAATTGTTTTACAAGGTTGGATCGGGCATTTGAAAACCAAACTAGATAAAAACGTCCTGGTTAATGTTGATGGTGGTCCATCTCCCGGTGCGCAAGTGGTTTCTATCATATGGATGTTCTTTGTGGAAGTCCATCTCTCGGTGCGCAAGTGGTTTATACCCTCACACCTCTATTCGATGTGGCAATGGTGATTTCATCTCTTTCTGACATGATTTGTGGTGTAGTAACCAAACTCTGAAGGATCTGTTTCCAATGTTGTTTATCATTAACAACAAACAATATAGGAGTGTAAGCAATTTTAAGTTTAATGACAATTCTTGGGATCTTTCCTTTTGAAGACCCCTAAATACATGGAAACTAGTGGAGGTCGCCAATTTAAAGGATCTGTTGGATAGACAGAGGCTCCCAGAGGAATCTGATGTTTATGCATATCTCATGTTTCTATCAATTTTCTCTAATCATCATGTCCCATCACACTGCATGCAAAAACCTAATTCCCGGGGATCACAAGAAGCTAGTAAAACCTAATTTACTTTTATTTTTTTAATATATATTCCAAATCATACACGAAGAACAATGGGGTATAAATAATTAAACATGATAAGAACATTAAACTATATATAGTTTCAAAGTCATGGTTAAATATGTATTTTATACGACAAAAACCAATGTAAAATATTCCATGGATCAAACGAAACAAGAGGGACCTTGGAGTCATAAAAGGTCAATTTAGTTGGAAGGGAAAAAACAGAGAGAAAAAAAAACACTTTGGATGGAAAAAAGAAAGAACATACAAGAAAAGCACTTGATGTTTAGGCATCTCCTATCTCTTTCAAGATGGGTGCATTGCTTTTAGGTTATGAGTTAGACAGAGAGTAATGTGTGGTAGCAAAAGTGGTCTGTCTAGTGAGTGAGTGATTGCCCTCCAAGGGTTCTTTTTCATTCAACAAAGGCTGCCTTTTATGACCTTTACTCAACAAGAAAAGGGAGAGCCCCAATAACAAACCCTATGACAATCCTAAAAGAGGATTTTGGATGTCTCCCATCCTCTACTTAATTAACACCACGTTTTGCAATTCGAGTTGCATCATTGCCGACCTTCTTCTTCCTCCTCCTGTCCTCACATGCTCATGTACATATAACTTCCCGTGTGTGTTTGTTTTAAAGTCTTGGTCTTGATGTGTAAAATCAAATGTTAATGATATGTCTGGTTAGAAAAAAAAACCTCCATAAAAAATCATGAAAAAGTACGAGGAAAGAAAGTGAAAAATAAATTATTAAATTTTTTTTGAAATTTTACCTCGCACGTGTTTTCTTTCCCCTCTTCCAAAACAACAGCTAGGATTTTTCTCGTAAGCCAGTGTAATTGAAAGCCCCAATTCTAACTGTCGAGAGAATAGGCGAGGAAACCAGCGAGGGAGGGAGGGTCCTCCCTCGCTCGCGCGTTTCCTCGCTGGTTTCCTCGCCAATTAGACTGATTCAATTGAAAGTCATTCATTTTCAACCTCAAATCTACATGTCTCTTCGTCTTTTCTCCCTAATACTTATTATTAGTATCGTTCCATGATGTTTTAACTTCAAACTAACACAACCTTATTTATTAATTGTTTTACAAGGTTGGATCGGGCATTTGAAAACCGAACTAGATAAAAACGTCCTGGTTAATGCTGATGGTGGTCACCTTTACAAATAGCCTAACAAGTAAAAAATGGTGGTGCAAAATCATTTTAATCTTAGGTTTGTTTGATTTTTGGGTGTTTTGTAGAAAAAGAAAACTTTTTCCCAAAAATTGAGGAGTTTTGTAGCATTTGATTTTTTTTCTAGGACGAAGATAACTTTTCCGCCAGTCAAATGTTTTCTCGCTTGAAGTGGAAAAACTTTGTTTAGGCTCTCCCTCGGAAAACTTTTCCCTATTCGATCTTTTCACTCACCGACAACTCTCTCCTTGACTCAAAACCCTTAAGAGACTCAATGTCTGAACATTCAAAGCCTTGTTGAACAAATTCCACCACAAAATAGAAATGTTCTATCTATGAAATTTTTTTCATTTGTGCAATCAAATAGTGAATTTTTTTTGAGTGTTTTTTAATTTGAAATTTTTTACCAAAAATCAAACACACCCTTAAGGTTTAGTGCCTTCTAGCAAGATGGATATAAAACTCAACAACAGCTGCTTGCTCAGATTGAAATAGGGATGGCAACGGGGCAGATTTGAGCAAATCCATTCCCGCCCCGTCAGGAAGAACGGATCCCCAAATCCGCCCCGCCAATCCGTTTATAAATTTATTTAAAACCCACCTCCGCCCCGCACGGATTGGCGGATATATGCCCCGCCCACATACCCGTTAAAATTTTTTTCTTCCTAAGCATACAATAAATTCATATAAAAAATTACATACAAAAAATACAATCGAAAGATGCATACAAAAAATTACAAAAAAACATACAATAAATTGCAAAAAAAAAAAAAAAAAATCGATCTACAGAATCTGAGATCAGAGATCAGATCTCTGATGGGGAGAGGAAGGCGGATGAGGTGGGAGCTTCGATTTAGACTTGCTGATCAGATCTGAGAGTTCGAAATTCAGAGTTCGGCCTTCGCTGTGAGAAAGAAGAAGGGAGGGTCGACCTCTGTCACCCTTCGCGGCCTTCGCTGTGAGAAAGAAGAAGGGAGGTTGCTCGAAGGTAGGTCGCTCGCGGCCTTCGCTGTGAGAGAGAAGAAGGGAGGTTGCTCGAAGGGAGGGTCGCTCGAAGGGAGGTTGCTCGAAGTCCCTCGCTGTTTTGAGGGAGAAGATTAAGAAGAAGGGACGAAGAATGATGAAAACCCACCTCCTCAGGTCTGTGAGAGCTGAAAAAAGACAAAAGAAGTGAAAGTGATTGAGAGAGAGAGAGGTGAGATATGAAAGGTTGAAGGTTTTTTTTTTCCAGCATATAAAGGGTTGAGGGTATTTTTGTAATATCAATACTTAAACGGATATCCGTGGGGCGGATATGGCCAAATCCGTATCCGCCCCAAATATTTAATGGATGTTGTTTGGATATCCGTATCCGCCCCAAAATCTGTTTAAGCATATCCAAAACCGCCCCAAACGGATTGGGTGGAGCGGATATCCGTGAAAATCCGTCCCACTGCCATCCCTAGATTGAAAGTTAAAATTGAAATTAATTAATTAAATGAAATAAATGAATAAAAACAAACTTATTTAGATAAATAGATGTTCATACACAATAAATACTCCAGCCACGGGGAACTAAAGTGTTAGTTGAGATTGAAAGGTGAAAATCATTGATATGCACAAATTATGATCAACAAGGGAGATTAATTGGACGAAACATCCAACACTTAATAAATGTCAAGAGAGGAATATTGTTATGTTTCATTTCCTGTTTTTTTTTCTTTCAAATATTAACTTTAAATTTGTTTAATTTTTCCAGTATATATATATTAATTCACACTTTTGAAAGGCAATTTATGTCTTATAATTTTATTAAATTACATTTGTAATATTTGTTTTTATTTTTCGTTCATGGATTTTGTATTTTCACTTATTTGATTTTTTTTCATGTGTTTGATTGTTGTGATTTGCTTAATATAATTTTGTGGTTGAATTTATTCAAGTAGGAACATATCTATCCTTATCAAATTAGATTATTGTTGATAGTTGTTTAACAATTAACTCCAAGTATATTTTTTTCACGTGTAGCATTTATATTGAGATTTATTGATTTTTTATAAATGAATAAAAAAAAATATTCAGTATTCCCAATAATTTATTGAAGAATTTTTTTGTTTGGGTGCATCATGTCATGGAGGCACTAGCGTTCTTGAGACAGAAAGGTAGGGGTGCACAAGAATTTTAGTCCCAATCCGGACCGATATGGTATCGACCCGTTTCAAATATGGGCCAATTGATTCATGCCATTTTTATCCCGACTAGAACTGGGACGGGTTCCACAAAATTTTGTCATAGACCGTCTTGGTTATTGTAGCCCAGTTATAAAGTCCAAGCTCAAAGAAAATCCCTCCCCTTACATCAAATCTCTCTACAGTTTACAAAAATGGAAGCAAGACTCTATGCTTCCATTGGTCTTCCACCACCTTCAAACTCAAACACTCTCAACTACCATCCAAGCCTTGTCGATTTCGACAGTCTCCTGACCATTTCAACCAATCCCTCTTTTCATTCTCGATTCTCCTTTTCTCCATCAAACCCTAATCTAATTACTCTTCAACATCCATATCATTCTCCTATCAATCAAACCCTAAACCCAAAAGTTCCTCCTCAAGAATCATCACCAGGCAAAACTTCTTCGTCCACGAAAAAGCTCTTCTCGGCTCTTCTGCAGGAGGAATTGCAAGTGCATTCACTTATGTTTGTCTTCAACCATTCGACACCGTCATCGCTTTAGCCCTCCGCCTTTGATTCCTCTCCTCCTCCTCACTTTCCTCCCGCCCATATCTCGGCATAGTCTTCTTGATTCAACTTCCCCAATTGCAAATTCGATCCCAAATTCCTCTTCAATCCATATACACTTTCCCCTAAAGCTAAACCCTAATTTTCGTGGAAACTCTCCAAGTAGGGCTTAATCTCTACTTGTTGATTTTGATTAAAAGACCAAATTGAATAGGATGAACTTAGTAATTCGTATCTAAATAGGAAGAAAATCAATTCAGTTAAGCAAATCGATCAACTTTGAGCATACTTTCAAATTGGCATTTTGTGATTAGAGCCTTGAGATAAATGAAATGTCCTTCAAAGACCATACAATACAACGATGATGATCACTGGAGAAGCTCGACGCAGATAAACAAAACAAGATGATTTCATTCAATCCTTGTTTCTCAGAGCTCAGACGGCGGAAGAAGATGAAGATGATTGGATGAGACGCAAACTCAAATCTTCTTTCAGAATCCCAATCGCCATTGCTTCAGTTCACTCTCGTTGCTACTTCAAATTGAAGGCTTTTTCCATCCTCAATTGTGTTGTTTGATTTGAAGAAAAATTGAAACTGGATGGCATGGTTCCTTCCCAGTTCAAACCATTATAGGACCAACCGGGTCTGCCAAAGAAATCCTTTATCTCGAATCGTTCCGTCTCATTTCGCTAGACTAGGACAAGCCCAATCCCAGATCGCCCACCCCTAATATGAATCGTTATGGATATTGAGGTTAGGGTTCCCGACAAGGGCAAGGTTATAGATATTTGAATGGTGATTCGAGGGTTGCATGACTTTTGCACACAATTTTTCATCTTCATCTTGTTTTGGTATATGATCTTAGCTATGACTGAGGTTAGATCTTTTTTAGGAATTAGGTTTACTTTTGGTACCCTAACTGGGGGATTATTTTAAGGGAAACTTTGTTACCACTAGAGTCGGTACTTAGTTTTAACTTGTCCTAATCATTCAGATCTAGTTACGTTGGCTTTCTATCTGGCATTTTCTGTCGCTTCCTGAGTTAATTAAGTATTATTTTTCTAGCGGAACTGCCAGAAATATAATGGTAAAAATGGGTAGGGTATGTGTGGATAAAGTCTTGAGTGTGAATGATGGTTTTAATAACGAAGACATGTGGGTCTAAGTATTGATCTAACAACATCTTTTATCAAAAAATGAAAAAAAAAATGCAATACAATGATTTGGCATGGTTGAGATAATATTATGGCTACAACATTTTTTTTTTCAAATAGATCTGATGGTTTTTTAATGCATTTTTGCTTTCATAAAAAAAAAAAAAAAAAATTTACCTCGGGTAAATATTGTTGTAGCCACAAAACACACATTTGTGAAAAACCGTCTGAAAATTTGGGAACCTTGTTTTTTTCTCATTACCTTGTTACTAGAGTGCTTCTAGGGAGCCTGGGTTTGCAGCTTGGGTGGCATTTTTACACTTTTGCCCCTGCCTTTTTAACGACTATTTAAATATAACAACAACAAATGAGGGGCAAAAGGATAATTTCGCCCCCCAGGCTGCAAACCCAGGTAGGAGACCCAAACTCCCTAGAATTATTCTTGTTACTATGTACTGGTGGAAACATGTGAAACAATTGTGCTCTAGCCTCTAATTCTCGGTTCCATGTTGTGTGTCATTGTGGTATTGAAAATGGTAGCGTCATAACCATGTTGATGACATTTATGGTTGAACCTGGCAATGGGTCGTGTCGGTTAGATCATAATAGGTTTGTGGGTCAACATACCATACATGAACCCCAACCATCAAGACTTGTTTAACACAAAAAAAACAAACCTATTATGACCAGCTTATTATGTAATGACTCGAAATTGACCCGATAACCTGAAATGAGTCTATTTGACACGAATGACATGAGATAATGGGTCAAAAGACCGGGTTGAAACTATTTAGCATGGTAAAGCCGAATACTACCCATTTGTGTAAGCAAAGTACTAGGCCAACCCCAAATGACACAAAACTGTAAAGCCATGAGCATGAGCATGAGTATGCCCCCGTTATATCAGATGGTTTCGGGTTGCGTCGTTGTGTTTGGGCCAAATTGTTATATCTAGTTATAGTGTTTGTTGTTTCAGGTTGGGTTTATCTTGATGGGGCTTGTCTAATTGGCGAGGAAACGGGGGCGAGCTAGGGAGGGAATGTGACATAAGAGCGTTGACGAGAAACAATATATTATTAAAAAAAAATACAAGTGCCTTATGAAACGCTTAACAAACTGGGCCCAACATCTTCTTTATCAATGCTACCGAATAATTCCATAACGTATTTACAATTTAATTTAATTCAATTTGGATTGTATTTATTAGGTTTTGGATGATGACCATGTAATACTTATCTAAAACAAGAAATACCATAGAGCTCTCCGGTTTGTTGAATGCAATCATTAGTGGAATATCTCCAATTCGCCCTCTAATGCATGCTCGAGATGGAAAACATTCAGATCACCTGGCATTTAATCCAACGCGGAGCCGTGTTATTATATAAGATATCAGGACCATCGTCACAAATAGCCCAATACGACAGTAAACAAAGTCTCACTCGGTGTCTGCTTTCTTGTGATTATTGTGACCATTAAAGGAAACATTTTACTTCAAATCAAAAATTTTTTATATACACAATTCAATCTATTACAGTAGATCGATAAAAATGAGCTGTCTCAACTAACATGAACTTGTTCCTGATGCTTATATTTATTTATTTATTTCATAAATTAAAAAAGTTTTAATTTTTTTTCGAAATTTTGAAACTGAAAATAGGAAAATGCATTTTCTTCTTATAAAAAGAGACAAACAGGGGGACTGAGTCTCTTGTCTGAGACAGAGCAACAACCAACCCACACTCAACACAACTACACAAGGTTGAGTTGATATAAAAGAGAGAGAGTTCCAAAGTACCACCCACACGAGTGGTTTTTGATATGCATGAAGAGGATCGAAACCAACCCCACAGAGTTACAGTGAGAGAAAGAGAGAAGGAGATCAGTCTCAAAGTAAGGACTCTGACCTCCTATCCTCCACCTCCTCAAGGAAAACTGTTTTTAAGTGTGTGTTCTTCACTTCTCTCTTCCTCTGTATCTTAGCTTTTACTTGTACAACCCATCTTGTTTCTTGTGTTTATTTATGCCTGCCTCAAAGTCCTCCCCTCAGATAACAGAACCCCACACCACCACCTCACATAGAAAAACAAACCCCTCTCTCTCTCTCCCAGTGCCAATTAAACAAAAACAAGGCATTATTTATTAACACCCTTTTTTGTTCTTTTACCATCCTCTCACTTTTGAACTCTCTCACTCTCTCTCTCAGTTTTCTCTTCTCTCTTAAAAAGCAAAACCTTAACCCATCTTTTATTCTCTCTTCTCTTCATCAAAGAAACAGAGGAGGGAATTGGGTTTTCTCTCTTTTCCTCAACTTGTGGTCTTTGTTTGTGTGTTGCTTGTGAAGATGAATATGCAACAAATGCAATCCAAACTTGCATGCCAGAGGAATGATGTTGATGGTTGCTTTAGAGGAGGATTTGGAGGAAGAGAAATGAACAACTTCTTTCTTCATCACCATTCTCCTCAAGCACCACCATCCCAATTACCTTCATTTTCTCCTACTTCAGGTGGTGGAGGATCTTCCTCATCAGGACCAGGAGGTAATTTCTTCAAGAGTCCTCAAATGGGGTATCAGATGATGACCAACCCTTTGGAGCAGGGTAATGGATGGAGTTTTCAGACACCAAATGAGGGTGTTTATGTGGGGAATCAAGCAAATGGGGTGGTTTGCATGAAACAGGGAGGAGGTAATGAGAAGGGTGAAGGGACTGTGCAGCACACCAAGGTTTGCTCCAGAGGCCACTGGAGACCTGCTGAAGATGCTAGACTCAAAGAGCTTGTCTCTCAGTATGGGCCCCAGAACTGGAACCAAATTGCTGAAAGGCTTGAAGGAAGATCAGGTAACCAATCAATAAAAAAGAAATGATTTTTCTAACAATGGGTTTGTCATGATTTTGATTAGCAACTATTTGGGTTTTTTGTTAATCATGATGTACTCTTTGTGTACTTGCAGGGAAAAGCTGCAGATTGAGATGGTTCAACCAGTTAGATCCAAGGATCAACAAGAGAGCTTTCAGTGAAGAAGAGGAGGAGAAGCTGTTGTCAGCTCACAGGCTATATGGGAACAAATGGGCTATGATTGCTAGGCTTTTTCCTGGGAGGACTGATAATGCTGTGAAGAATCATTGGCATGTGATCATGGCCAGGAGGGATAGAGAGGAATCCAGTACTAATAAGAGGAGGAAGGCTTCTGTTCCTCCTCAAGCCATGATGATGATGGAGATGGAAATCAATCCAACTAATATGCATCTTCTTCCTAACAACAATGCATTGAGTGCTGATTCAACCATCTCAAGCACCATTGATGAATCTGCCTCAACAGTCACTCATGATCATCTGTCCCTCAACAACTATGCTCATTTTGCCATGTTCAACAACTTTAGCCCACCCCAACACCAATCCCCTCTTCAAATCCAAATGGGTGGTATGTTCTCTTTTCTTCAAACCTTTTCTTTTCAACTTTTAATCTTCTTTTGTTGTTTGATGATTATTATTATTTTTTTAATTCTGTCTTTTGATTACAGGTACATCTGATCAACAAAAGTGGATGAATGGCATGATGTTGAACAGCCACAACTTTGGATCAATGGGCTCTGAGCATCAATCTGGTAATGTGTGCACAAACCTTGAAGTCTCAGCAACAGATTCATTTGGGACTATCACAACTGCCAGGAACAATTTCTGCAAGGGAAGTCGGGATCATGAGAAGATTAATCGTCCCTTCATTGATTTCCTAGGAGTTGGATCCGCTTGAAAAATCGGGTTTGGAGAAAAAGGAGGATGAAGATAACTTTTAATTAACATTTGATGATGATGAACTGAGTTAAGATAGAGGCAATGTTGCAGTCTGATGTACAAAATGTAGAGAAGAAAGAGGGAGATCAAAGGTAGACAGTTTTGTTTAAAAAAGTAAGATCAGAGTTCGTGTTTAAATAACTCCTTTCAAAAAGTCTCCTTGTTAATGTTTGAACTTTCCCCTTTTGTTGATCTCCTCATTTTGATCTCATCATGCCAATATCCAGAGATTTTCCTTTACATTCATGCTTGATTAATTAAACTGTGGCATAGTTTCTTTATTACGGTGTTATGGTCTAGTGGTTAGGGATGTGTGTTTGTCCCCCACATCTTAAGTTTGAGACCCGGCATGATTTCTTTATTATGGTTGTTTATCTGTAGGCCTTGATAAGTTGTGGGATCCTTAAAAAAAAAAAAAAAAACCTTGCTCAACTCTTCATGAAGATAAGTACAAGGCAAATATACGTTGCAATATTGCTAAATTTGGCTACTAAATCACCTTCTATGTAAAATTCAAGGTGTACTTAGTAACATGTTTTGTCATGGGTATATGTTCTATGTTCCATCCGAGCCAAGCAAAGCAAATACATGGCTCGAATCATCCCCATGGTTTTTTTTTAATTGAATACTTATATGTATGGACTCAATTTCATGGATTTGTTTTAGGGGGTCATGTTTTGTCATGGGTATATGTTCTATGTTCCATCCGAGCCAAGCAAAGCAAATACATGGCTCGAATCATCCCCATGTTTTTTTTTTAATTGAATACTTATATGTATGGACTCAATTTCATGGATTTGTTTTAGGGGTCAAGGTTTTTCTTGTTTCGATTATGTTTATGTGATATGAGAGTGGCCATTCTAGTCACACTTCATTTAATCTCTTGTTTTTGATGGATTACATTTATTTAATCAAACCCGACCGGTTTGATTAATATTATATAGTCCAATACTTACATAAATATTATTGGCAAATCCTAAATTATGCATGTTGTTTGCTATACATCTTCTTGAAACTATCTCGAGCATTTGTATATATCATTGGTATTATATAGAGCTTGTCTCAATTGTTGAGTTATTTTGTTTTGCGCATGGTTATGTGAGGCTACGGGGTATAAAATAAATAAGATGGAGGTTCCATTATATGGAATACATCTCAGAGCCAACATAGTAGGCGCGTGGAAAACTATTTCCATAACCGTGCTGATCACAATTTTGATAATTATCTTGAGGATTAGTAACATGTCTTTGTGATTCTATCATGTGTTTTACTATTTCATTATAATGATTCTTAATTATTAGTTCCTTGATATTGCAATGTAATATCATCATCATTAATTAGGTGAACACAGTTAACACATGCAGATGAATTAGAACAAGGACATATTAATACAAGTATGAGTGGAATATATAGTAGCTATTAATTACAACTATTTACATTCATTCCAATTGGATGGTGATGACTAGTGGACATGTACAGAGCCATAGAATGGGGTCATAACCAATCATAGCTGAAAATAGTAAATAGTAAAAGAGAGGGATGCAAGTAAAGCTTGTCAATCATGACATTACTTTGATGATGACAATATTATCATCATATCATATAATATGTCCAAAAACAAAAACTACATACTGTATAACAAAATCAAAAGGTTGAGATTTTGATTCTGGGCTTGTCCGTGTGTTGGTGTGGTCTGTGCTACTGCTATTGTTCGTTCATTCAGTGTCAAATGTGTGTGTTGTACGTGTTGTATGGTGGGCCGGATTTGTTAACACTGAAAATGGTGTTGTTCATTCATATAGTTCCTTGTGTTGACTGGTTTTGAAATGAAGGACTCCCTCTCCCCCCCCCCCCCCATATGTGGAAACTGCACTCACATCACATTAGAGTTGGAGGACTCCCTCTCCCCCCCCCCCTTGTGTGGTCTGTCTCTCTTTATTCCCCCCTCCACTCTCTGGGCTGGGCTGGGCTGAAAGAGTTGGAGAGGAAAAAAAGTTTGTTTCAGTAAGGAGCTCACACGTGTGGTCAGGTCACACACGCTTGAGATGTTCCTATTTTTTTTAATGCTTTTTGTTTTGTAACGTACGGGTGAACGGATGAAGAGAAAGAGAAAGAGAAAGAAACTGTTACGGAGTCTTCACGTGGGGTTGTTGAGACAGACGCACACGCATGGTTTGGAAATGCGGAACGAAGAGTTCAAAACAACTTTAACGATTTCGTAACGACTATTTTTGTTTCGGTTACGACGGAATTAAAGGAGTTTTGTCATGTTTTACCTGTGTTGTTTTGGACTTGGGAAGACTCACTTGTGTTTGTGTGGGACCTATTTGAATGAATACTACAAGGCAAGGAAAGAAAAAAAAAAAAAAAAAGACAACAAGGTTATGATGCAATATATACATACAATCATGTATCCATTGTGTTACTTAAAGCTTTACTTTTTTTTTTTTTTTTTTTTTGCCTTTAATGCATGGTTCGTATGAGCATGGCAATTGGCCGGGGTTCGAGTTTACATTTTATCATATTGGGTTATTCCAAATCTTAGAATGCTAAATTGTCATCCCTAATTAGAGGTTATAGTTGCTAATTTCTTTTAGTCACCACCCCAAACCGCAATCAAGAATTATGAATTGGCCTTCCAACTCGCTTGTAGTCATGATTAACCAAGCACTGTGAGGGAAACAAAGCGTAAATCACTTAGGCATATTTACAAGGCAAAGTACATCCTACTGGCTATAACTACGTACTCAGTCCCAGACCTGCCTAAGTCGCACATCTCAATTACCCGGCCCATGTTGATTTTTATAGGTTTTTAGTTTCCAGGTTGCTCAAATGGTTGAACTAGCAGTTGGATCAATGTTTTCTGATTGGTCATCTCAATCATCTTGATATATTTACTGTTAACTTATGTGCACAAAATGGAATTTTTTAATATTCATAACCCTCACCTGAATCTTCAATCTAAAAACAAGCCTAGTTTCATGGAAAACATGGCCTTAATTTTCTAATTTTTTGACAAAACCAAAGAGCCCAAACTGAATATAGGCAAGGCTTGGGCTGGGCTTTACCTGATTTCTCAGTTTGTACTAAGAATGGGTTCATATTGTTGATCGATTCATTTGCTACGATCCTTGCAAATAGTGTGGGTTTGAGCCATAGGAAGGAACACTGCCAAACTACAGACCTCCAGTTTACAAGACCACTGAGCTATAGGGGCTTGGATGGTTTCACTTTGATGATATTTATACAGGTTACTTGTCTAACTATTACTCTCGGCAAATGAAGAAGCTCCGGCCTGTTCTCATCTTATTATAAGAAGCACCAAATCCTGAATAAGATTTCAGTCCCTTGAGTTTTATCTCATATATTGAAACATAATCCTTTTTTTTCCCTTGGTATATGAGAATACGGAAGTTTAACATGATGATTTAATGTTTAAATTTACTTGAACATGGAAAAGAATTTGATATTCTTACCTCTAGCATCTAAAATTAGGAGTGTCATTTGACCCGTTTTTGGTTACCATGGGATTGCCCTTAGCTCTTATCCAAAATGTAGTAAAATTATCTTCATTCCTCTCCATCATTGTTCCTGTCTCAAATTACTTTTGCATTCATTACCAATTTTTTGGGGGGTATACTACTTAATTTTAATGGAGAATTACCCTAGTGTTTAAATATAAGCATCCGAGTCACTATAATATCTAGAGGAGAAACAGAAGATGTTTACATTCCAACCCAACACCTCCCTGCACATGTACAAAATAGAGGGAAGGAGGGAGGGGCAGAGAGGAAAAAAGAAAAGAAGAGAGAGATGGAGATGAGAAAATATGCATGGGAAATGGTTCGATTTGCAGCCATGGTGATGTTAGAGTGTTTTGATGTGGGGTTGACTACATTAAGCAAAGCAGCCATGTCTAGATGGATGAGTCACTTTGGCTTTGTTGTCTACTCAAATGCTCTTGCTACTCTCATCCTCCTCCCAATTTCTTTCATCTTCCATAAGACAGAGACCTCCTCTCACTAGGTCTTCACTGGTTAGAACATGAAATACATAGGTGTAGGAAATATCACAGTTTTTTTTTTTAAAGGCGAGCATGCCGCCGGGGGTATAAGACATGGAGGTTAAACCACCGTAGCCTTAACCATTGGCAATTATCAGAGTTTTGGTCACAACTATATCTAGATATTTATGGTGCACGAGAATTATCGCTTGCAACCATTATCAATGAAAAGATTTATATGATGAGTCAATTACTTCTTCAACTCCAGAGATTTATAGAATCAGTTTCTAGTCCAAAAACAAAAAAATAACAGTGCGACTGATAAAGGTCGGTAGGAATGTTCCGTAATTAATTCAAAATATATAAGTAGCTGAATTGAGAACTCAATGATTGAACCAAAATAATTGCTTGTGAGTTTCTACAAAATACACTCCACATTACATCTCCAAAATATGAGTTTCTGCAAAGGACACTCCATATTTCTTGTGTAAAAAATTGGCTGTATGTTTCAATGAAGCATATGTATTCATGGTCATTTATCAAATTAAATAATTTTGGGCTAGCATGAATACCTCTTCTGAACCCCTCTTAGAATAATGGTGCCATTGCTAAGAGTTGAATTTGGTTGTCATGCCAAATTAAACCACCTAAAACATGTTCTATGCTTAAGGTTTTTAATAAGAGTGTCAACAGATGGCCTTGGGTTCGGATCTAGCTTTACTTTTTATGTTGAGATCGAATATGAAGTCTTAACATTTTGAAGGGTGTCGTCTGGCTTGCAAAAAGTCCATCCAAGACCAAGAAGAGGAAAACAACAATCACAAACCTAATGTTACCCTCACAAATGATGAGGAACACATGCAATACATGGTTTTTGTTAAAATATGCATTAATATGTCCGTCTCATTTCTTGTATGATTGACCCATCTCATTTCTTTGAAAAATACCAACAAATGAAAATGCATTAAATGATTTTAATAAAAAAATATATTTTAAAACTTCTAGCATCTGTATTGATCATTAGTTTCATTGGAAAAATCTTCAAAAATGCATTCCAACGATACCAAGTTTATCAAAATTCGATAACCAAATAAATAGTTATGACAATTTTAATTTTGAGAAAAAAATACACAAAATTGGCTTTCCCCTCCACATTTACATTTCACCAATTTTTTTTTCTTTGCCTTTCTACATGTTTCACATTTGCAAACATGTCATTATAAGAAATTAATCTCAACCCTCAATAACTTCCCCAACTTTCAATCACAGACTTCTTTTATCTCCAAATCGTTAGAATAGTCAAACACCTAACTGATTTTTAAGATAGACTAGCATATTACTCGTGTCGTTGGCACTCCACATAGACTTTTTTTTTGCTGCTAATTATCATGCACTAGACACCCTCACTGCAATCCCCACCATTGCCATCAATCAGTTCCATAAAAAAAGCTGTATTTTAGAATGTAAACTAAATTTTTTTAGGTGCACACCTATTTTATGGTAAATGAATAACAATTTTTTTTAGAGTCAAACTCGTTAAAATTAAAATCGATTGAATGTTTAGAGTCTTTGTTTGGATTTTCAATGAAATGTCCGTCTGTTTCTTTGAAAAATATTAGACTTAGGCATGAAAATATTAAAAATACTTGCATGTTTTAGTAAAAATACATATTTTGAAATTTTAAGTGTTTGTATTGATCATTGGTTTTGTTGGAAAGATCTTCAAAATGCATTCAATGATACCAAATTCACAAAAATCCGAAAACTACGTCTATAGTTATAGTAATTTTCATTTTGAAAAAAAAATAATATTTTCTCCCTCCGACACATTTACATTCCATCAACTTTTTTTCACAATTTTTTTCATTTTCTTTGCCCTTCTACATGTTTTATATTTACAAATATGTCATTATAATTTCAACCCTCAACACATTTCCCAATTTTCAATCCTAGTTATCTTTTATCTCCAATCATTATAATTTGACGTTTGTCCCAGCTAACAATGATTAGTAAAAGACCACTCTGAATTGTAATATAGACTAGCATATTACCTATGTTGTTAGCACTCCACAAACTTTTTTTGTTGTTAATTATCTTGCACTGCAACCTCACCACCATTGCCCTAAATCAATTCCATAAAAATATCATATTTTAGAATGTAAACTAATTTTTTTTTAAAGTTAAACTCAGTTAAAATTAGAATTGATTGAATGTTCAGGGTCTTTGTTTGAACGTTCATTAAAATGTTTGTCTGTTTATTTGAAAATATAAAAAATACTTAGGGTGTGAAAATATAAAACAATAATGCTAAGAAACCAGGTTTTATAGCCATGTTGAAGTGTATATCCACGTCACTAACTGGTGTCCTCGATTCTCGTTGTGGTCCATTTAACCAAAAAAGAAAAAGGAAACCAGAACATAGAACAATTGATTATTTGTACAAGGAGTTGTAAATCAAATCAAGGTCTTAGTAAAATCAGAACATAGGACAATTGTTTGGGTTTCTCCTGACAATAACTATTCATGAATATATTTTATGAAGCTGGTACTATTGGAAAAGAAAAAAAAAGGTCTTAGTTGACAATAACTATTCATAGTGCAATGCACATTATTTGTCTTTAGTACTTCACTTTACAGTGAATTGTCTAATAACTTGGGCCATGTTTACCTAACAAAATGCATCAACACTTCAACAAACAGCCAAACCCACCCACTCCCCGTTTTTGATTAAATTTCCATGCCAGCTCCAAACCTACCAGCTTTGTCGTAATGGTCATCTCCTTAAAATGAAGTTTTTCCAGTCCCCTCCTCCATTCATCTCTCCATCTAGGGCCAACCCTAATTTTCATCATGGATTGGATTAATAATTGTAAAAATCCATTATCCATTGATTTTTGTTGTACAGAACAAACTTATATAGCAGGTGTGGTGGAAATCAACAAAAAAGAAAAACGTAAAGAAGCAAAAAGAAGTAGATCAACGATTTAACATTGTTAGATGAATTTGGTGAGTGAATTGGGTGGTGAAAACTTATCAATTAGAAAGAAAGGGATGACATATCTTCTCTGTGTGCTTGTTACTCAAAGATCAGGCAAACCAATATTTTTTTTTAGGCAGTACACAAAACAAGGGATGGGAGTACTTGAAGTAGTTGAACCATGACTGTTGTTGCAATGAATTGGTGTTCTTCAAACAAGAGAGAAGGAAAGAGGAAGGAAACTGATGATGTGATGGAGTCGGGGGAATTGGAGAAGGTGGTGACGCTTTGGTGGTGGGTGGAGGAGGTATCGCATTAGCAAGGAGGAAGGATGTGCATCGTCAAACCCCCTCCCCCTTCCTCTCTGATTACAACCTGATGGGTTGATGTGGTGTCGAAGGTGGGGTGTTTGGATGACATCAGTTAGTGATTCATTTGGGTAATGCGGGATGGATGGAGAAGGATAAGAAGGGATGACATCAGTTAGTGATGTAGATGTCCACATCAGCATAGTTGCAAAACATGGCTACAAAATCTGGTTGCCTAGCTTACTCAATATAAAAAATACTTGCATCGTTTAATGATAAAATACATATTTTGAAATTTCAAATGTTTGTATTGATAATTAGTTTTGTTGAAAATATCTTCAAAATTGCATTTCAATGATATCAAGTTTACCAAAATCTGACAACTAAGTAGATAGTTGTGATAGTTTTCATTTAAAAAAAAAGGAAAACACAATACATTCTCTTTCCGCCACATGTACATTCCACCTACTTTTTTTCACAATTTTTATATTTTCTATGCCCTTTTAAAAGTTTTATTTATAAACATGTCATCATAGGAAATGACTAACTTTCAATCTTTGCCATCTTTTATATTTCACCCTCAAGTTTGTCTCAGTCAGCAATGAATGGTTAAACACCACTCTGAATTATAATACAAATTATATGTTTTTATTATCAAAAACCAACTTTCCATAATTTAAAAGAAATTACAAAGTAAATTATAATTAGTGAAGGTACATTACTGTATGTAAAGTTGTAATTGGTAAAATGTTCAGGGGTAAAAAAGTAAATTGAGACAACATTTAGACTAATGGATTGTAGGCCAGCATGTCAGTGCAGTATGACCAATATAACCACAAAAGAAAATAAGTAATCGACTCTTGGGAGAGTAAAGTAGATATAACTTTTATATAGTTAATTGGGTTAATTAAGGATACAATAGTCTTTTTGGTGTGATGACGACCACCCGACACTATTCAGCCAAGGCATTTTTGTTTAAGGATTGTGATTTCATTTTTCGAGTTAATTTCGGTATCCTGATTTTAAGAAATATTTCGGTGTGTAAAGAAATTTTTTTTGCGAATACATGAAATATATAATGAATTTCGAGGGTATATTAAATATGTGAAAAAAATATGTCAGTAAATAAATGTATTAAACACATTAAATGAAACCAAAATACCTATAATTAGAAAATCAATGGGTAGTTTAAAAAATCAAAATATGTGTAGAAGAAGTATTAATTAGGAAATTAGGGGTTGGTTTAAAAAATCAATAGATAATTAGAATAAATGATAATTAAAAAAAACTCAAAATTTATGAAAAAATCCCGAAATTTTTTAAAAAATGTAATTTTTAGTAGTTGTTTTTTTATATTTTTACCAAAAAAACAAAATTTATGAAAAAATCTCAAGATTTTTTGAAAAAATATAGTAAGTTAGAGTCCCACAAAGGCCAATCAACTAGTTATCCACTTTGAGCATATACTTAGTCAGAGGCGGAGCCAGGATTGCAGATAAAGGGGGGCAAACATTGCACAACTATTCAACTAAACCAATTTCAGCAGTGACACAACTCTACCTTCTTCAATTATTAGCTTCCCATACCAATTGTTGTCATGAGCAAGCGAAACGAGCGAGGCTTCCGCATTGGACCTATCATCGAGCGATCCTGTGTAGAGCGTGGCAATTTGCTCCCAGATTAGGTACATAATTGGTTCATTTGCAGCAATTGGTGGGAGTCCTAAATATCCGTCGAACGCAACAGAGACGCAGAGGAGCCAGGAGATGGCCATGCCAAGGTAGAATTTCTTGAACGCGGCCGCAGGGAATTATGATAAACAAGATTCAAAATGCATCATTGTACCCATCAAAAATTCAGAAATTCAATGAATGAAAGCTTCTTTTGAACGTGAGAGGGGCAACCTAAATGAAGGGGGGCAAGATACAAATTTAAAGAGGGGCAATATGGAAAATACAAATAGCTTACTAGGATTTTTTTAAAATGATAAGGGGGGCAATTGACCATCTTAACCAAAGGGTAGATCCGCCCCTGCACTTAGTTGAGGGTCGACAACCTTCACCTAAGATGACATAAATAAGTTCTTAGTTGAAAGAAGTTCACGAACTCAAACCATAACCTTCACCTAAGCTAACATAAAGAAGTTCTTATTTAAAAGAACTCCACAAACGCAAACCACAAATTGCCTAGAAAAAACATTCACTCCTAAAAAAAATGGCAAGTTTACAGTAGCCTATAAGGTTTTTCCAAATTTGAAACAAAAATTTGCATTATCTTCTTATCAGCTACATGACAAGTCCCTCTAAAGTCTATGAAGATCTTAAATTGCAGATATAGTGAAAATTCTCTTTTGGAAAAATTCTGGTAGGGACTTTACCAACATCTATGAACTCAAGGTATCATCACATTCACGTACATCAGTTTTCCAATTTATGTCATCAAGTTCCTAAGTCTGGATGCCATCTTTTATTTTCATTGCTACTTTGCTTCACAATTTTTGCTACTTCATCCTTGCCCCATCTCTTTTGCTGGTAGATTATAATTTTTATGAGGTGTGTGCTTCTAGTATATATGACGTTACACATTAAGTAAATTCATTGATATACCTATGTATGTAGATAGTTGTGTCAATCCACAACTATGTACCTTGCATCCTTAGTTTTGAAATATATTGTATTGTTAACTTGAAAAAAAAAAACTCAAAAGATAAAAATTTGCTTCCTCTCCCAATCCAATAAGGGAGTGGGGTTTGAGGACAAAATGCCAAACCCTTTGAGTACCGTTTTTACTTCTTAAGCCTTGTCCTTGGTTAGGATGTGCTATCTATTTTAGTAATTATCCAAATTTGTAGTCAATTATAGGTTTAAGTGCAAATTGCAAATTTTCACTCCTGTGGTCAAAGTCGAGTTTTAGACTAAATTTTCAATTCATAATTTGAAAAGTTTCCTCACTTTCTCCCACATGTTCCCTATTGTCTCATTAAAATTTTGTAAGGTAAAACTAAATAAAATTAACCATAATACAAACGAAAATGTGCTAACACTAGGCTAATCAAGACTAGAGGGGGCTGAATGGTCTTTGAAAATTTTGAAAATAGATTTATTCTTTGAAATTTTTGCAGAAGAATGCTCAAACAAAAGATGATCTCACCGATTCGGAGAATGAATCATTGTCATGTTCGTCCGACTTCACTTTAGTTCAAACACCAATAAAAATCACATGAAAGAAAAATTTGCCAAATATGAAATTCAAGGCCTACGAGGCTAAGCTAAAAGCCCTAGAGTAGAATATGAGAAATTTGAGCTCAAATGGGTTGATATATATGAAATAGCTTTGAAAACAATATCCAAGCCCTGGTTTGAGAAAATGAGATTTGCGCAAGGTTGATTATGAAAACTCTCAAATAACAATTAAACATGCAAGTTGTGAGATGTATATGAACAATAAAATAGCACAATTAAAACAACTACTTAGCGTAAAGTAGATACAGTCAAGGGGAGAAGAAAGTAAACCACACAAAGACATGATATAACGAGATTCATTTAAGTCAGAGTTTGATTGGCACCAACCAGTAACTTCCTAGTGGAAATGGCTCGTAAGCTTCAAGTTTCTATTACTCAATCAAATGAGAACTCCAATCTCAATCAAGGTTCCATAACCTTGCATGGGCAAATCGTCGTGTCCCCATGAAACTTACCGACACAAATGAAGTGCTCCGCTTTGTGAGTCTTACGAACACCTTGGCGATCCCCAGCTGAATGCAACCACAACCAAGTCTTATGATCGTCTATTTGGGAGCCCAATTGTGTTCCATGAGACTTATCGATTTGGCAAGGATCATTACAACATGGGAGCAACACAACCAAGTCTTACCACCTACTTGGGATCTCCAGGGTGATACTTATTCGTACAAACAACCATTCACAAAGGTTGAAACGCACACAGGGCAAAGGCGGCTTTAGGCAAGCTAACACTCTTTCAGGGTTTCTAGCTAGGGTTGGGCATTACATCCCGCAATCCCGATCTCGTCCTGGTCCCACTCATCATGTCCCGATTTTTTTGAGTCTTTTTTGGATTGATCAAACACACCTCATCCCGATCTAGAGTGAGATGGGTTTGGGATGGAGATTTTCAATCCCGCCCATCCCATCCCGTCCCAAACTTATTTATTTAATATTTTTTTTTTAAATTAAACCTCCAGTGGGGAGGGGCACCTCTGGAATGCCAGACCTTTATTACTTGTCAAAAAATTATTTAATACTTATTATTATTAATTTTAATCAAACTACTCTTCTAAAGGAAAGTTTAGGATGTGTTGAAATTAAATCAAAACATCTATTGTTTGAAAACTTACATGCTTGATTTGATACTCTTTGTTTAGATATAAACTTTAGTTTTATATTTTAGGTCAAATAGAACCCATGAAAATTTATGCTTTTTCACACTTTAGATTGGTTATACGATAATTATTCTTATATCACATAGAGGATGCTTAACATAAAAAAACTGTTAGTTCACTGGACCATAAATTTTATATAAAATTTAATATTGTTATGATGAAAGTTATATGTACATAAATTATGCATTATTTGTGTGTGAGCAATGCGTGATTAATTTTTTTTTTTTTTTCATTGAAAGATTATTTAGTACATGCTCATCCCATCCCGTCTAGAACCCGTTTGGGATGGGATGAGGTCTATCTCGTCCTGATCCTGAACAAATGGGATGGGATAGGGATGAGGTTCATCTCGTCCCATCCCGTCCCGTGCCCACCCTATCTCTAGCAATATATCTCAAATAGTCAGATTATATAAAGGTTTTAGCTCGGATATCTCATTTATTTATAAAATGGAATTGAGGTTTCACCCTTACAAATATGAAGGTTTGAAGTGCAAATGAAAATGTTTCTCTCTAGGACCTTTATATATCAATCAAATAAGTTATTTGGTCTAGATTTAGCTCATAAATCAAGCTCTAAATCTTTTTTTTTCTTTTGAAGCTCATAAGTATAATATGGAGAGATTGAGAAATTTAACTTGAACTTTGGCAGACAAATTGCCCTTCTTTTTGCTCTTATTCTGCTGAAAATTAATGCTATCTCAAATTGCTATTGAATGACTCTCACAAGTTTTTTTTAAACTCACAAGTTAAAATGAGCAAATGAGACTCTAATATTTATAGATTAGATCTAGAGGAGTGAAGTTGACTTTGCAAACATCATCTTATGTTTTTGTGAACGACCATATTCAGAATGGTAACTTGCTTTTCAGAACAACTATTTCACGATGTTGACGTGTCAAGGAGTGAAGTAGACTTCACCGTGGTCCAATTTAAATTTGAAATTGTAGAGATTTGTTTCTCACATGGGTCATGTATTTGGTCACATGTGACATGTATTTTATGTTACATGAACTTATCTTTTGTGTTACACGGGTTTGTTTCTTTGACGAAAGAATTTCATCTTCATTTGTCTTAATCTCCAAATTTGAATTTGAATTCTAGTTTCTAAGTTTGGCAACAAACTTGTAGAGATTCATGTATTTGATCCAAAATCTCTTTGACTTTACTTTAACTTGGTCTTCCATCACCCATTTGATCCATATTCTTTGATGTTTTTTTATTCTTCATTCAATTCAGTATTCTTGGAGGTTTGACTTAAATTTTCGAATTTACGAATGCGAAAATAGGGAAGAGTTTAATGTTTTGTTTTATAATTTGGACAAATTGAAAGTGATGTTTTAGAATTTTTTTGTTCATTTAAGCAACATTGAAGTGTAAAAAAAAGATCATAAACAACAAATAAATTCGTAGTTCATGAATCATGATGATCAAGACTCAATACAGGGAAATGTCGTTAATTTCTTGTTGAGTTACTTATCTCCAACTTTTGCAAATTAAGAATAAAAAAAAAAAGTTACAAAATTTAAAGAAGATAAAAACCCTTAAAAATCAAACGCTAAGAATGTGTTGTAAACCTTCTGTAGCTTAATAATGTATAAAAGAACAATATAGCAATCAAGATGAAAACAAATAAATTCATTTTTTTTATTTATGTAATATTAATAGAGATAATGCTTTTATATAGGCATAACAAAACCCTAATACATGAATCTATATACAAGTCACCTTCTACCGTAAAAATTTATAACAATTTATCATACCAATGATTATATCAAAGTGCATGGTATCAAAGCAACATGAGTTTGATACTATGATGTAACCAAATGATGAATTGTGGAGTCAGAGGTATATTGCTCTGATAACAATTAAAATCATCATTAGTTTAATTTGTCATTTGATTTTAACATTGCTCCCTGATACAATTTTGACAATGGGGCAACTTAAGGCTAGGGTTGTTAATTTGTTTCCAAAAACCAATCGAACCGCCCGAATCGAATCAAATCGAGCCGAATTGCATTCAATTCGGTTTCAATTTTTCCTCGCACACGAGATAACCGAACAGATATATTATTAAAAAGACGTGTCATTTTAGTTACTTTTCTCTATCTTTCTCCTCTAACGAACCCTAATTCTCACATCTCATCTCCCTCCTCTCATGCCCGTCACTTTTTTTTATATCCTTTAACCCTTCCCACCCCAAATGTTGTCGGCTGGGTTCGACCCTGTGACTCTGCCCATCACCTCACATTTCCCATTTCATGTGTCGTTAGTACTATGAATATATTTTTGTTGTTGTTAAATATCATGTATTGAACACCCCTGCCACTATCCCCACTTTTTCACCCTCAATCAATTTTGAAGTGCAAGCCTATTCTAAAGTGTATATATATAAAATAAACTTTAGGATCAGACTCAATCAAAATTTGAATCGGTTGGGAAAATTCAAATGCCAAGATTGAGTTCTCCCACAAACTTTTAATTTGCCAAAACCAACGATATAAATTGCATTAATATTTTCACCCTAAAATACAAATAGGGTGTGCCAAAAATTCGTATAAGGGGAATTCCAATAGGAATCTGACTTCTAAAAAACCAAACTATGAGTTTTAATGCCTTAAATAAGAGGATTTTTCCATGCACATTCACTAAGTTAAAAACTTTTGAATAAGATGAAGATCATTGAAAGATAAAATGAAAAATAAGTGAAGTGCAGAAATTACAAAGGAATAAAAATGCAAGCCTTGCAAGATAAATTGTTTGAATGTAAATTGCAAGAATGTAAAGAATTGAAAATGATAATAAAAAAACTTTGATCCGATTTTGTTTGAATTGAAGTTTTGTTGAGATGTCTTTCTAAATTGTACAAATGATCTTTGAGTCATATTTATAAATTTAAAAGTACTTACATGCAAATAACTTCATCATCCATAATTAAAAAACACGTAACCAACTATTTAATATCTTATCGGGCTTGGTAAATTTCTCAAATTAACAAATGAAGATGTCCAATTTAAGTTGAACCCATGAGCTTTAATATTTCCAAACTCATACTCTATCCGAATTTATGAGTTTTCTGACCCAATATGAAATTTCAAATTTTAGCCCAAACAGATACTCGGTCGAAAGCTCGCCCAAATGAAACCTATAACCTAGATGCTCTTATACCACTTGTCACGATCCGCATAAAATAATTTCAATAAAAATTAATAAAATTTTATTACATCCTTAACCCAAAACGGGTAAAAACAATACATGCCTAAATACATTACATAAGTACAAACTTAAAGGATACCTAATTCTCAAGTCCCCACAAAAGAAGTCTTTGACAATAAGTTTTTTCTGACTAATTTAACCTGAAAGTTGATAAGTGTATCATCATGAGCCATACAACCCAATGACTAGAATATTTATATTTCAATCTTAATAAAAATTAAAATAACACCTTAGCATAAATTTATGTTTATAAAATTAAACAAGTACACTAACGTTTACATGCAACACAACTGTTAGTATTAACCGAAATTATATTTCACATGCATACACTTTTTTCTTAATATATTCATTTTTTCTGCTTATATATCATTTGTATATTTTCTTACACTTCAGACATTTTCAGTGTAACTAACAGAATATTAGACCAAGGTAGTCAAAGCATGAAGCGAAACGATTTGACATGCCTTGACTTTAAGCGAAAAGCGAAGCGATGGCTTTACGCAAGTAAATGATCCTAAAAAATTATTATAAAATGTAAATATATGCATTTTGCTTGTATCTAAGCTTCTAAATATATGCAAACTAGATTAGAAGTGTTAGTTGAAGTCAATGTAAGTGTTCGTATTTACTCAAGTTCTTTTGCCTCCATCTCATATCAAACGTAGGTTGCAGAAAAAATTTCAGGAACAAAACAAGGACATAGAAGAAGAGAAGAAAAAGGGAAAAAAAAGGAAAAAAATAAGAGATTCATACGTACCTCCAAGGCTCCAACTGCTGCTCTTTAATTCATTGTCATGAAGCTCTGAAGAGTGAAGAGAATAAACCAATCAAGTCACACAGCCGAAGCCTCAAATCAAATCCAACAAAATTAAACTAAAATACCAAGCAACAAAACAAAACTTTAACAATGAGACGAACCATATTTCTCAAAACTTCAAATTAAGAGAATAAATAAAATTGAGATACTTAGACAACAAAATGAGTAAAAAAATATAAAAAATTAACAAACCCCACATCCCAAAATTTCAAATTGAGAGCAATAAAACTTAAATTATACGAAATCAAGAACCCCAAATGAAGACCAAAGTAAAATACCTCAAGAAGATAATTATTGAGGCATTTATGAGTGTTTTCTCTTTAATATGGGTCTTGAAGCTCGAGAATGACCTCTGGGATCGTCATGGAAGAAGATTGAATTGGGGCTCCTCCCACGCTGTGATAGTGGTGGTGGTACTCAATGATGTGGGTTCCTTCTTCGAGGCCAGGATGGTGGAAACTCTAATGGCATCGATTAGAGAATTGTCGAGATGTGCAAGTGCAGAAGCTGGGTGAGTGTGTTCTCTTTTGAAAATCAGCATTTGAGTGCTCTGTGAAAAGAAACAAAGAAAATGTGGTTCAACAATTGAGGAAGAAAGGAATGAGATGAGATGAGAGGGATGAAAACCGAGCTGTTGCTCTCTTGAAGCTGTCCTGAATCGAGATAGATAAAAAGTCAATAAGAAGAATAAGGTAAGAAGATTCGTACCTCAAGCAAAATCTCCAACTACTGCTCCGTTGAAGCTCTCTAATTCAGCCGTGAAGCTCTAAAGAGAGAAGGACAAAGAGAAAAAAGTATGCGAATAAGAAGAAAAACAATAAACGCAAAAAAAAAAAAAAAAAAACTTTTTGTTTAATGAAGCCATGGCTTTGGTGGCTTCACACTTCAACAAAAACGCGCTAAAAGCGGTGGTTTTTCATGGTCTCATTAAAAAAAAAGGTGAAGCGAAATGTCATGGTTTGGCTTAGCTTTTGACTTTAAGCGGTGGCTTTGACTATACTGTACTAGACGCTTCTAGTATGTATTACCTCTAGTCCAACACGCAGCCGCTTGCATACGTGTATAACAATATCCTAGACACTTTTGGTAGTATGTTAGTGCACTAACCGACGGGGTGCTTACCCTAACCGATTCTTTTTAATCATGGTCTGGCTATACCCTCCCATCATCTTTATAGAAAAAAAAATCAAATAATAAGGTATCATCTTACTCACTTACACTTCGATTCGACTGCATTACGTATCTAACAATACCCTAAACGCTTTCGTTAGTATTATTATCTTAGTGCACAAACTGACGAGAAATTTTACCCTGACTGAATCTTCATCAACAATTTATATCATTTATATTTATTTATAAATAATTTACATCATTTATAAATATTCAACAATGATTCATTCATAACACGCATCTCGAAGCCTAATAACTTTACCTAGCAGAATTTTCATTTTACAAATTCAAAAAAATAGTATTTCGTAGGCTAGATCTTGACACTGAATTCACAATGGCTAAAACTGCGAAGAAATCACAATTACGAGCTCCGTTTTAGAGCCGAACAAAATCTAGGTCAAACTAATCATAAATCTAAGTCAACTGATCAACAACAATCGATGATGTCATGTTTGCATCATCATCTTCTCCAACAGACCTTGTTATTGAATGCTTTCTTAGAAAATAAGGTTAAAAAAAGTCTACTATAATTATTCTAATAATTACATATCCGATTTGACCTACGAACGAAGATGGAAGCATGTGTTTCATGCTTGTTTAAGTAATAGTAATAAGTTTCTCAAATATCATGCTAATTATAGCTAGGATTTTCAGAATACTTAACCAAATTTAATGTTCTATATATCGAAAACTAAGAGCAAGAATTTTCCAACTCTATAATCACTTTTACAAAATACCAACATATAAGAGTAATTATGTCCTAAAGACAACCTATCAAAATGATGTTGACATACTAACATTGTATTTCTTGAAAGATTTCTTCATATTTCTATAATAATGAATACAACACAAATAGACCAAAATGATAAAGAAATAAACTTAATTAGAAGATAACTTTGTGTAATATTAAAATTAGAATTGGAAGTATTCTTCTCACATTTCTTCAACAATAAAAACAACATAGTAAATGAACTTAAAATGGCCAAGAGAGTGAGTTTATAATTAAAATTACAATTGAAACTATTCTTTTCACTTTAGTTTGTTTGTGTTTCTTCCTTCCTCTTTCACATATCTAATACTTTTAAATGATTTTCACATATAGGTTCAAAAGATGGAGACGGGTCATTCTTAGTTCATCAAATTTGGACACATGGGAACCCATGTGTAACGAATTTGAACCAAGTAAAGGTTGTTCATTCACCTCATCCTTTAACTTTCCACCTCATGTTTAATGTTTACACCTCAGGCTACAAGCCTCTCCCTCATGGTTATACTTTAATATATAATTAATCATTATATGTGGTTACACTCTATTGAATTTGTGTGTAAGAGTATTTGTTTGCACATGATGATTTTAATTGACAACACTGCACCTTATGTTGTTAGGGGCGAGGTGAGGTGTGAGGTGCCAAGGCTTGCCACTAGATCCTTGGAAGCCTTGGCGATGCGATGTAAGGCATCGCCGCGAGAAATATTTTCTTTAAGGGTAGAAATTTTATTGTGGTGGTCGGTAGTGTCTAACTTGATTAGTGTATTGTTCTACAATGCTACATTGATTTTCACAAATTTGCATCCAAAATATTAAAGGATGAAACAAATAAGAAAAAAAAAATCCTAACTAATAGTTGCTAGATATTTGCTTTGTGTTGGTGTGTAATAAAAAACAATAAGCAATTATTTATGTGGGGGCAACTAAAAAGAACGGTGGTAATGAGATCAGATAATGACACTCAACTAAAAAACATGGCAACGTAAATGCATCAAAGCACCCACGCGATGTATTGTAGACATTGTTTTTTTTCTCCCTTCATCTTGTTGTCTTCAAACCTGAATCCATCATTAATATGTTGCTACTATTGTTGTCATGTCTCTAATATTTACAATAATAACACACCCAAATAGGAGGGAAATAAAACCTACAACAACAATTTCAGGGATAGAGTCCAATGAGGATTTTCCTCATTTTTTCTACATGTAAATAAAAAAATGTTAGTAGGTGGGGCTAGATAAAATTGTGAACTTTGTTCATCTATCGAATTTTCATGGTGGAATCCAACAATATTTGAAAGAGAGGTTGAGGAGGAGGGTGAGACAGAAGCGGAGAGATAGACGGGCGTGAATGAAAGAGTGATTCATGGTGATTGAGGAAATGAAGTTGAGTTGTAGTTGGAAAAGATGAAGAGATAAAAAAGTGGGTATAGTTGGTGAGAATGAGTTTTAGTTGGAAAAGATGAACATAGAGAGAAAAGAATTAGAGTAAAAATTGTTTAACTCTTGGTGGCGAATGAATGTTTTTTTATTTAATAATGGGTAGTAACTAATATATAGATAATTAAACAGAGCATATACATGAATTGCATTCTCCCTTTACATGCCTAGATATAGGGGATACACTTCATACTTTCTCCATCTACCTTATATATCACATGCATATCCACACTCTTAACAAAACGTACACCAAAATCAGGTGTGTACATTTTGAATTCTATATATAACAACTTTCAACTTTTGGTCCGTCGTGTCATCATCTTACTTGCTCAACAACTGAATATGTGCATCATAACCCAAAATCCAAATTTTGTGTCATTCCTTTTCAGCACACCATAATTATGAGGATGTGTTCAACCACTTGCAGAGCTGTAGGTTCCTTGCCCAAACTACTAAAGTTCAAATATATCATCTCATCAAGCCATTCAAAATTCAAGTTGTCATCCGATGTTTTGGCTTTGAAGTAAGCAACTCTATATGAGGACTTGTAAGCACTACAAAATCAATTCTTATCCAATCTGCTTTATCCAAGCAGGTTGGATTATCATTACGATAGAAACTAGGCTGATTTGTGTCTTGTCCCACCTCTGGAGGGTAAAAAGCTTTTGCCCAATATGACATTTTGAGCAAAAGTTGTTTATGTGATTTTATAATGACCAAAGTTTCTTTTAGAAAACCTAATCATTTGTGAAACATCAAATGGTGTCAATGACTCCTACAAATTAAATGAACATTTGCAAGGGGTCCAAAGCATTATTTGCATAAGATATCGAAATAAAATATAAAATGTTTGAAGTACTCAAATGAAATATTGTCCCATCTCAATGGGCAGTGGGACAACAATCATAGTTGTTTTTGCAAAAGAACTGAACAAATGAGTTTCACTTTTTGAAACAAGGTAACATAGAACACATAAATTAGGGACGTTAAAATGATGTTTGAGGATAATGTCAGACGTTGGGAGAATATTGGATGTGATTTTCTATATAAGAAGCTTTCATCTCTTTGGAATTAGAGTTCTCCATAAAAAAAAATTTTCATTTGGTTGCAAGGGCTAATAATTGATGGAAGGTTAGCTACTTCATTATATCTCTAGATTTCATAAGCCTTTACTATGTAACATCACCATTTCCACTTACTAACACTCATCTAAATAAAACTACCATTAAATACCCAAAACCACCATTTTTGTTCAATTTTGAGTGAGACGGAGACAAATTCTTTGACATTTCTTAATCGACAACATGTCTTCCGGCCTCTATCAAATCACAACCCAAACATCTTATTTCTCCAATTTTCAAATATTCGGGGTCATGATTTTGGAGTTTGAAAGACTTTAAAGTATTTGTCTTTCGGCCATTAACAACTTATTTCAGGGACCTTCTTCAATCATTTGTTTGTCTTGCTCCACTCTATTCTCCACTTACAACCCAATTATAAGTCTTTTGTCCTCCTCGTCTCGTCTCCTCTCTCATTCATTCTCATGTTCTTGTTTCTCATTTCTTTGCTAGTTCGTCTTTATACCAAACCGTGGTAATACTTGTTAGTGGGGTTAGAAAACAGAATTGGTGGTTGTAGATAGCCCACAAAACAAAAATCAACCTTCTTATCCAATAAATCGAGAACCAATATATGAAACATGTAACCTTCGTTCCCAGCGGAAAACCCCCCAAAATCCCTTTTCTCAACTTCTCCTTTCTAATATTCTAAAGGAAAGTTTTGAATATGTTGAAATTAATTTAAAACATCTATTGTTTAAAAATTTGCTTGATTTGATACTCTTTGTTTACATAGAAACTTTAGTTTAAATATTTTAGGTCAAATAAAACTCATGAAATTTTATGCTATTTCACATTTTAGATTGGTATACGATTATTCTTGTATCACATAGAGGATGCTTAACATAAAAAACTGTAAGTTCATTGGACCATAAATTTTATATGACGTTCAATATTGTTATGGTGAAAGTTATTGTTATGATAAAAGTTATTGTTATGATAAAAGTTAGATGTATAAATTAGGCATTATTTGTGTGTGAGCAATGTAAGATGAATTTTGTTGTTGTTCTTCATTGGAGGATTATTTAGTAATGTTCATCCCGACTTGATCCGACCTTAACCCGTTTGGGATGGTACGAGGTTGGGATGAGTTCTATCCCGTCCCAATCCCATTCGTCCAGGATGGGATAAGGATGAGATTCATTCTGTTTCGTGCCCATCCCTAGTTTTATGATCATGTTCCATGAAACTACTGATTTGGCAAAGATCACCACAACATGAGATACAACACAACCAAGTCGTACTACCTACTTTTGATAACTGGAGTGACACTTATTCATACAAACAACCCTTCACAAAGGTTGAAACCCACACGGGGCAAATATGATTTTAGGCAAGCTAACACTCGTTGGGTGTCTTTAGCAATTTATCTCAAATAGTCGGATTAGAGAAAGTTTTTACTCAGATTTTTCACTTCTTTATAAAATGGAATTGAGGTTCGCCCTTACAAATATGAGGGTTCGAGGTGAGAATGAAAATGTTGCCCTTCTTTTTGCTCTTATTCTGCTGAAAATTAATCTATCTCAAATTGCTATTAAATGACTCTCACAAGTTTTTCTTAAACTCCCAAGTTAAAATAAGCAAATGAGACTCTAATATTTATAGATTGGATCTAGAGGAGTGAAGTTGACTTTGCTGACATCATCGTCTGCTTTTACGAACGACCATATTCAGAGCAGTAACCTGCTTTTCAAAACGACTATTTTATGATGTTGACATGTCAAGGAGTGAAGTCGACTTCACCATGGTCCAATTTGAATTTCAAATTGCAGAAATTTCTTTCTCACATAGGTCATGTACTTGGTCACATGTGACACATACTTTATGTTACATGAACTTGTCCTTTGTGTCACACGGTTTTGTCTCTTTGATGAAAGAATCTCATCTTCATTTGTCTTAATTTCCAAATTTGAATTTGAATTTTAGTTTCTAAGTTTTAGTCAACCAACTCGTAGAGATTCCTGTATTTGATCTAAAGTCTCTTTGACTTTACTTTAATTTGTATTCCATCGCCCATTTGATCCAAATTCTTAGACTTCATTCTTCCTTCAATACAGTATTATTATAATCTTGACTTAAATCTTTTAATTTACGAATGCGAAAGTAGGAAAAAGTTAACATTTTGTTTTATAATTTGGACAACTTTATAGTAATGTTTTAAAAAAAAGATTTATTTTTTTCATTTAAGCAAATTGAATTGTAAAAAAATTTATAAACAACAAAATAAATTCATAGCTCATAATGATCAAGATTCAATACAGAGAAATATCGTTAATTTATTAATTGGATTACTTATCTCCAACTTTTTCGAATTAAGAATAAAAATAAATGAAAATAAAAAATAAAAGTTACAACGTTTAGAATATGAAAACCTTTAAAAATCAAACGCTGTGAAGGTATTGTAAACTTTTTGTAGCTTAATAATGTATAATAGAACAATATAGTATTCAAGAAGAAAACAAATAAATTTGACTTTAATTATATATGTGATATTAATAGAAATAATGTTTTTATATAGGCATAAGACAATCCTAAATTTATAAGTTACTATCTACCACAAAAATTTATAATGAAAAAATTCATGCCAATGATTATATCAAAATATGTAGTATCAGAGTAACTTGAGTTTGATAATACGATGTAAACAAATGATGGATTGTGGAGTTAGAGGTTTATTGCTCTGATACCAATTTAATTCATCATTAGTTTAATTTGCCATTTGATTTTAACGTTGCTTTATAATATCATTTTAGCAACGGGATAACTTAAAAATAGGGTTGTTAATTGGTTGTTAAAAATCGACCAAATCGCCCGAATCGAACTGAATTGCATACGGTTCGATTTTTATTTTTCTTCACACCAAGAGAACCAAACCGATATATTGTTAAAATAGACATGTTGTTTTAGTTATTTTTCTTTGTATCCCTTCTCTCACGAACCCTAATTCTCACATCTCTTCTCACGCCCATCGCCTCTCATCAACCTCTTAGTTGGCACTCTACAGACGTTGTTTTTGTTGTTAAATATCATGTACTAAACATTCGTGCCAGTGTCCCCACTTTCACCCTCAATCAAGTGCAAACTTATTATAAGGTAAAAATAAATACTATAAACTTTAAGGTTAGATTCAGTCAAAATTTGAATCAGTTGGAAAAAATTCAATCGCCAAAAGTAAGTTCTCCCATAAAATTTGAATTCCTCAAAAGTACTGAAAAAACTAACAACGTAAAATGCATTAATATTTTCACCCTAAAATATTCAAAGTTATGCCAGAAATTCGTGTAAGCAAAATTCCAATAAGACTCTTACATCTAAAAAGTCACACTATGAGTTTTAATTTCTTAAATAAGAAGATTTTTTCATGCATATTTACTAAGTTGAAAACTTGTGAAGGAGATAAATATAATTGAAAGATAAAATTGAAAATAAGTGAAGTGCATAAATTGTATAGTAATAAAAAAATGCAAACCTTGAAAGATAAATTGTTTGAATATAAATGCAGGAATGTAAAGAATTGAAAAAGACAATAAAAAATAAATTCTGATCTTATTTTGTTTGAATTGAAGTTTTGTTGAGATGTCGTTCAAATTGTACAAATGATTTTTTAGTCATATTTATAAATATAAGAGTAGTTATATGCAAATAACTTCATCATCCACAATTCAATGACATGTAACTAACAACTCAATGTCATATCGGGTTTGGTATGGTTCTCAAATGAAGATGCCCAATTTAAATCGAACCCATGGGCTTTAATATTTTCAAGCCCATACTCTATCCGAATTTATGAGTTTTCTAACCCGAATCTAAAATTTCAAATTTTAGTTTAAATAGGTATACGGTCAAAATCTCACCCAAATGAAACCTATAACCTAGATGCTCTTATACCACTTGTCACGATCAACATAAAACAATTTCGATAAAAATTAATGAAGTTTTATTACATCCTTATGCCAAAATGGGTAAAAACAATACATGCAAAAATACATTACATAAGTATAAACTTAAATGATACCTAATTCTCAAGTCATCACATAAGAAGAAGTCTTCTACAGTAACTTGGAAGTTGTTTAGTGTATCATCATGAGCTTTACAACCCAATGAATAAACTATATAGATTTCAATCTTAATAAAAATTAAAATAACACCTTAGCATAATCATGTATGTAAAATTAAACAAGTACATCATTATTTACCTACAACACAATTGTTAGTATTAACTGCAACATATTCCACATGCATACACTTTTTTTTTCTTAAGATATTTTTTTATCTTTTGCTTTATATATCATTTGTATATTTTCTTATACATCAGAATACTAGATGCTTCTAGTATGTATTACCTTCAGTCCAGCACGCAGCCGCTTGTATACGTGTATAACAGTACCCCAGACACTTCTGGTAGTTTAGTTATATTAGTGCACTAACCAACGGGGTGCTTACCATAATCGATTCCTTTTTAATCATAGTCTGACACGCAATCGACTGCATTACGCATATGACAATACCCTAAATGCTTCCGTTATTATTATAAACTTAGTGTACTAACTGACGAGAAATTTTACCCTGACTGAATCCTCATCAACATTTTATATTATTTATATTAATTCATCAACAATTTACATCATTTATAAATATTCAACAATAGTTCATTTATAACACGCATCTCGAAGCCTAATAACTTTAAATAGCATAATTGTCAATTTACAAATTCATAAAACAAAATTCCATAGGTTAGATCTCGAAACAAGATTCACAATAACTAAATTCGCGTAGAAATCATAGCTACGAGCTCTTTTTTAGAGCTGATCAAAATCTAGGTCGAACTAATCACAAATTTGGGTCAACTGGTCAACAACATGACATCATCATCTTCTCCAACGGGCCTCGTTATTGAATGTTTTCTTGAAAATAGGGTCAACATAAAAAAATAGTCTATTATAATTATTCTAATAATTACATATTCGATTTGACCTACGAATGAATATGGAAGCATGTGTTTCATGTTTGTTTTTGTAATAGTAATGAGATTCTCTAATATTATGCTAATTATATCTAGGATTTTCAGAATACTTAACCAAATTTAATGTTCTATAAATCGAAAACTGAGAGCAAACATTTTTCAACCTCATATTCAATTTTACAAAATACCAACCCATATAAGAGTGATTATGTCTTAAAGACAACCCATCAACATGATGTTGACATACTAACATAGTATTTCTTAAAAGTGTATCACTTACAAGATTTCTTCATATCTCTACAATAATTGATACAATATAAATAAACCAAAATGATTAAGAAATAAACTATAATTAGAAGACAACTTTGTGTAATATTAAAATTAGAATTGGAAGTATTCTTCTCACATTTCGACAACAATAAAAACAACATACATAAAGGAACTTAAAATGACTAAGAGAGTGCACTTATAAGTAAAATTACAATTGAACTATTCTTCTCACCTTGGCTTGTTTGTGTCTCTTCCTTCCTCTTTCACATATCTAATACTTAATTGATTTTCATTTGTTTCTCATGTCTAATATCAAAGAGAACACTAGCTATTTATAGGTTCAAAAGATGGAAATGAGCCATCTCTTAGTTCATCAAATTTGGACACATGGGAGCCCATGTGTAACAAATTTGAATCAAGTAAATGTTGTCCACCTCATGTTTAATGTTCCAGCTCAAGCTATAAGCCTTCACCTCATGGTTATACTTTAATATATCAGTAACCATTATATGTGTTTACACTTTGTTGAACCTGTGTGCAAGAGTATTTGTTTGCATATGATGATTTTAGTTGACAACACTGCACCTTATGTTGTTAAGGGCGAGGTGAGGTGTGAGGTGCCAAGGTTTGTCACTAGAGCCTTGGCGAGGAAAGGCATCGCCGCGACGCAGCTTTTTTTAAAAGGGTATAAATTTGATTGTGGTAGTCAGTAGTCTCTACCTTGATTAGTGTATTGTTATGCGACGCTACATTCATTTTCACAAATTTGCATCCAAAATATTAAGGGATGAAAAATATAACAACTAACTTAGAAAAAAAAGAAGAAAGAAAATCCTAACTAATAGTTGCTAGATATTTGCTTTGTGTTAGTATTTATAATAAAAAAAAAACAATAAGCAATTATTTATGTGGGGGCAACTAAAAAGTATGGTGCTAATGAGATCAGATAATGACACCCAACTAAAAAATAAAAAATGTTAACATAACTGCATTAAAGCACCCGCGCGATGTGTTGTAGACATTGTTCTTCTTCTTCTTTCATATTGTTCTCTTCAAACCTAAGTCGATAGTTAATGTGTTGCAACAATTGTTGTTCAATCTCTAACATGTACAATAACAACACACCCAAATAGGAGGAAAAGAAAACCTATAACAACAATTTCAGGGATACTCCAATAAGGAATTTTTTCTGCATGTAAATAAAATTTTAGTAGGTAGGGCTAGATAAAATTGTGAACTTTGTTCATCTTCAAATTTCATGGTGGAATCCAACTATATTTGAAAGAGAGGTTGAGGATAAGGGTGGAACAGAAGCGAAGAGATGGACAAGGCATGAATAAAATAGAGATTCACGGTGATTGAGGAAGTGAATGTGAGTTGTAGTTGGAAAAGATGAAGAGATAAGAAGGTGGGTATAGTTGGAGAGAATGAGTTTTGGTGGAAGAAGATGAACATGGAGAGAAAAGAATTAGAGTAAAAATTTATTCAATTCTTGGTGGAGAATGAATGCTTTTTATTTTAAAAATAAGTGATATACTAATATATAAACAATTAAATAGAGCATATACATGAGTTAGATTATCTATTTACATGCCTAGATATAGGGGAGCCACTTCATATTTTCTTCAGCTACCTTATATATTACATGCATATCCACACTCTTAACAAAACTGATGATACATCAAAATAGATCGATCATCGCGACCGTACACGTGGCATAAAGACCCATCACGAGAATACAACGCCCAATCTATTGGGCCAGCTCATAAAGCCTAGGAAGAATGAGGCTAATTATAGAGGCCTAGACTAGGCCCACCACCGAGGAGACGTAAACATGGCCCAAATCCAGGCCTAGACGAATCAGAGCTCGAGTACAAGCCCGATACGAGTTCTCTCATAAAGAAGAAGAACATTGCACCAAGAAAGAGTCGTAGAGGGAGTTATGCCTCCACAAACGCATCTCCATTAAGGAGGAAACTGTTACAAGAAACATCTTATTCCGTTGCGCCTCACATGCTTAATTCACGCAGAGAGTTAATCGTGACCATTATAAAAGGTAAAAATAATATTCGACACAGGTATGCAACTTTAACTGAGTTTTGTCCATATTTACATTTTTCTTCCAATAGAGTTACTGACTTAAGCATCGGAGTGCCTTCGGCTACCAAAAAGTTGGTCCTTGGTAGTCTAACAAATGTTTTGCATGTCAAACTCACAGGAGGATGATTTTTGGACGCATCAGTTTGGCGTCGTCCGTGGGAAATGACAAGTTTTCTTTTCAAAAAATAAGATTCACAATAACAAAGCTCATGCAACCCGATATAAGATCAATAGAATACCCCACAAGATGATCATCGAAACAACCATACTTACTGGAATAGAGCTCAAACAGGTAACAGTTCAGACATCTCTGACACCATGGGGAATCCCCTCGGATCCCCGAGTGGAGATGTTTATGGCTTAGATGAACAATGTGATCGAGACGATAGACATGATCATCTGAGACCTACAGGTCAGCAACTTTCGAGGAGAAATCACCCAGCTTAAAAGACATCGGGCTAACAATAGCTCCAAGTGAAATCAGGGAACATCCGAAAATCTACAACTAAAGAAGCCCAAATACTGGATAACATTATCGACTCTGATAGTGAGTCGGAGCGAGATTCTTGAAGCTATGGCAGGAGGAGAAGATGTCAAATGGCCGTCAAAGATGATAGGAGATCTGGAAAATAGGAGCAAGAACAGATACCGCCTCTTCCACAATGACTATAGCCATGACACCGAAGATTGTTGCAGCCTAAGAGACGAAATTGAACGCCATATCAAAGAAGGACGACTCAGAGAGTTCGTCGAACTCGAGGGCAAAACAATTATTTAAAAGGAGCAAGCAAAGGAAACAATTTACGTTTTGCATGGCATGGGCGGAGAAAAAGAGCAATTTAATCGATCCAGAAGCATATAGTCAGATACTTACACAGAAAGATCAGATTCCAAGAACCATCCGCACAACATGCAAAAACAATGCAAAGGACCCTAACCTTCTCAAACAAAGATGTTGATGGGGTTAATTTATCACACAATGATACTTTAGTGATTTCGATCATGATAGCTAAATGGGAAACCAAAAGAGTATTGATCGACACCGGCAACTCGCCCAACCTCTTATACCTATCAACTTTTCGAAAAATGTGATTCACCACTGAGATGCTCTCATCAAGCGATCAATCTATGGTAGGTTTCAGTGGGGACAATGTAACCCACTAGGAATTATTCAACTACCAGTTGAAATGGGAGAGCCAGAAAGCAACGAGTGTTAATGACAAACTTTCTCGTTGTCGACACTCCTGCTGTGTACAACACACTACACCAAAAGGCTTGATTAGCTACATGGAGATGGCCACGGCTTGAAACCATTGGTTTATTTTCCACGGCAAAAAACCGTGGCTATAATGGCTAAGGGCTTAAAACCGTGGCTATAAAAAGAAAATGAACGTGTGTTGCACGTGCAAGTGTGGAGAACTCGAGTGGATTTCTCGCGGGTGAAATTTTTTTTGCGGTTGCGAAAAAAATTGGCGTTCCCGCTCCATCTCCCCCCAATTCTCAACTTCCCAACCCTTTGTTTCAAACCCTAACATCACAGATCTCCCGAAAGCACAACCACCATCTGTTCCGAATCAGGAAGCGCGATCGCGACGGAGAAGAAGATCTTTCCGTCCCTCCTCCGGCTCTTGAAGGAGAGTTCGTCGATGCCTCCAATGATGAGTTTGGTGAGAAAAATAAGAAGAAGAACACACTGATCTTTCTGTCCCTCCTTCGGTTCAAATCTCCTTTCAGGTAAGATCCTTCTTCTTCTTTAGATCTCTTCTTCTTCTTCTTCTTCTTCTTCAGATCTGTTTCAGATTTAATTTTTTTTTCTTTCAAAAAAACAGATCTTTCCTCTCCAACCCATTTCAGCAAAACACAGCAGAAATCAAAGCGTGGGATCCCCATTTCTTCAAGTCTTCATTAGGTACCCATCTCTATCTCTCTCTTTAAGTTCATAATCTCCAATTACTGTGTCTTTGCTTATCTGTCAAACAAGGGGGTTCCTTTTAAATTTTCTTACTTTATAAGCAATCAAAGATTCAAACTTTATACTTACCCAGATCGTCTTTAGTTTGATTGTGATGATTGCAATGTGGAATGGTGGATTTGTGAACTGATTTCAGTGTCTGTTTGGGGTAGTGGTTTTAGATGTACTTTGTTGAATGTGTAAAAATTAGGTCTTTGGGATGAGTTAGATGAGAAATTGGACTGGAAGTAGTGATGATCATGGATACCCAGTAAAAGGCGTGAATTTACTGAGAAATGGGTATCCTGGAAAAATTTAATGGGTGTTTCAAATTTCGACAATTTCGTGAAGGTACAATGTACTCTGTAGTAGTGCCAACGAAACGGGTATTACAATAGTTTCAGATCAGAGTGAGAGAGAGGAGCAGAGGAGAGTGTGAAGAAAAAGAAGAAGTGAAAGAAAGCATTTCGGGCTTTTAGGTCTAGAAACTTGAGAGCCTCCACAAATTTTATCCCTTTGAAGTCATTTCGGGCTCGGAAGGCGTATTTCAGGTTTGAGGTTTTGATTTCTTTTATCTTAATCTGGTTTTTCTAGATTTTAGATTGGTTTTAAGAAGATCCTTTTGACTATAGTTTACAAAAAATGATATTCAATAGTTTTTCGACTATTACATTAATCTATGGGCTAAGATTACATTAATTTATGGGCTAAGATTTTTCGACTTGGGTTCAAATTGGTTGACACTTGCCTGTATTGTTTGGTGACCCAAAAAATGAAGTTTTAAGTTATTTGTGATCACTTTAGAAGTCAGGTGATCACTTTAGAAGTCACTTTTATTGCAACTAGGAAATGCATTTTTTTCTTCTGTTGTTTATTCTTTCAATGACAGAATAGATAGACAAAATCTTTAGGAAAATGTCACAAGAAGGTCAAAGCTTACCAACCATCCCTGGATTCTTCTTGGGGATTGGAATACCCTCCATTACTATCCATTATCATAATCTTCCAAAAGTTTTGACCAAATATTATAAGGCATAAACTGATGATTTGGAGAGAAATGGCTGCAAGCTTTTAGAATTATCAAACAGTAAATCATCGGTAGGAGTGGCATTTGTAACCTTGTTGAATGATCAACCATATTAGGAGCAAAGACTTTGTTCTTTTGACTGCCAAAATGAGTTAAGGAGATGTGAGTTAGATGATGACATGTGCAATGAGATATTGAGATGTTAGAATCAAAGGGTTCTGGTGGCCAAATCTAATGAGAGGAGCTAAATTTATTACAATTTGAAGAAGGGGAATAACATCAGTGCAAAGCTTAAAGAGGTAGCTAAAATCGAAATGGCATGAACTCTTCCTACCATTAAGGGTTGTGCCCAATATTGGACAAAGTACATTGGATGATTATTGATTTCAATAAAATTTGGGTCTTAACATTCATGTCCTGACTTTTAAGAATTTATTTCCTTCCTCGATCCCCGTACTGTGATGGGGAAGTGCGAGCAGAGAGAGGAGGATTATAGTATCAGGGATCCTGAATAAAGAGACAAATAAAATGAATCTCAAAGAGAAAGCTGATGATATAAGCATGGTGTCCGAAGTTAGTAGAAACTACTTGTTACATAGAAGAGATCTAACATTATCAAAAAAAATTCACCAAATTTTGCTATTTTGAATTGTTCAAGGCTGAATAGTGCTATAAAAATAGATCTGTGCATTCTAAGAACACAATTAAACAAGTGTACTTTGTAAATACCAATTCCATTAAGGGTTATTTAACTTTGCCCTGAGCATCAACTTAGTAATTAGAACCCAACTCTGTTTTAGCCTTTTTTAAGACCACAATTGAGGATGGGCTCAATATTCTCCATTATGCACCAATATGAAAGTACCATACCGATAATGGCATTGGAAGAATAAAAGGAGACCAACCAGCAGCCCGAAAATGTCATTTTGCTGCTATAAGGACTCCTCATAAATAAAAATTACCGCAACTACTGGAAGAATCTTCACAACAACTTGATGAAATGAGTTTGGATTCTCCGAACGACAATATGGCTCAATCAGTCCACGAGATTGACCCAACACCGGGCAACTGAAATAAGAAACGATCGAGGTCTACTTAGACAATGAAGTAGAAAAGGCAGTCCGAATCGGCACAAAAATCCAACTTGAACTTGCCAAGGAGCTGATCCAATTGCTGAAATATAACCAAGATGTTTTCGCATGGACAATGAAGGACATGGTGGGAATAGATCCATTCATCATCTCCCACAAATTGCAAGTGAATCTAGATAGGAAACCGATTGGACAAAAAAGAAGATCAGTGGCCTTGGAACGCAATCAGGCAATAAACGAAGAAGTACACCGATTGCTCAGCGCATGAATGATAAGAGAAGCTCATTACCCGGATTGGTTGGTGAACACGGTACTAGTAAAAAAGAAGAATGGAAAATGGAGGGTGTGCATGGATTACACCGACCTAAATAAAGTATGCCCCAAAGACAACTTTCCACTTCCACGAATAGATCAAATAGTGGACGCAATTGCCGGGCACGAAATGCTGAGCTTCATGGTCGCGTACTCTAGGTATAATCAAATACAAATGTACCCCTCTGGCCAAGAAAAAACATCTTTCATAACGGAAAGGCGTACGTACTGTTATCGAGTAATGTCGTTCGGATTGAAAAATGCGGGAGCAACGTATCAACGGCTAGTAAACATGATGTTTAGTAAATCAGATCGGCAAAACGATGGAGGTTTACATCAACGACATGCTCGTCAAAAGCTCACGCAGGACAAACCATGTCAGAGACCTCTAACGTGCTTTCTCCCAGCTTCGGAAGTACAAGGGAAAGCTAAACCCAGATAAATACACCTTTGGAATGGAGTCAAGGAAGTTCCTCGGGTACATGGTCAACCAGCGAAGGATTGAAGTGTTTCTCAGATACAAGCGCTTCTCAACATGCAATCGCCTACAAACATAAAAGGTGTTCAAAGTCTTAACGAGAGGATAACAGCTTTGAACAAATTTATCTCCAGATCATCAGACAAATGTCTGCCCTTCTTCAGAATCTTGAAGGGGAACAAGACATTCGAATGAAATGAGGAATGCGAGAGAGCCTTTCAAAGCCTTAAGACTTACATGGTAAACACGAAGCTGCTAACAAAATCGAACATAGGAGAAACATTGTATCTGTACCTATCCGTATCCAACAACGTGGTACGTTCAACACTGATACGAGAAGAAAAGGAGGTGCAAAAACCAGTATACTACAACAAAACACTCGCAGATGCATAAATCAACTATCTGGTCCTGAAAAAAACTAGTGTTCGCTCTAATTGTGTCATCAAGAAAATTACGATCATACTTCCAAGCTCACTCGATCACGGTTAGGACCGAACAACCGTTTCGATCGGTATTACACAAACTGGACCTATCGGGAAGAATAGTTAAGTGGGCGATAGAGCTCGGACAATTCGACATCAACTATGCCCCTAGAACTGCTATCAAAGCTCGGGCATTAGCGGATTTCATCGCCGAGTTCACAGGAAGCAACAACGAACACGAGGATAAGGAAAACATAATAAAACAGCCCGAACCAATTCCTGAAGGATGGATCCTCCGTTGTGATGGGGCATCCAACGAGGCAGAAGGCGGAGTTGGGTTAGTCTTGTACAACTCAGAAGGCCTCACATTAGAAAAGGCAATAAAATTCAGTATTAAAGCCTCCAATAATGAAGTTGAGTATGAAGCTGTGATAGTAGGGTTGCAGTTAGCAAAACACCTGGGAATAAAAAGACATTAATGTCTTTACTGATTCCAGGTTGGTGGTCAATCAACTAAACAACGAGTTCCAAATAAAAGACACCCAAATGAAAGCCTACTATCAAAAAACTACAGAGCTGATAGAAGGCTTCTGAAATGCTACCATTCGATAATGCACACGAAAAGAAAACAAAATAGCAGACGAGCTAGCAAAAGAAGCCTCAACAATGAAGGACAATGACAACCCACTTGTCATGATACAAGGAAGCTCCATACTCGAAAATCAACCAGAAGAAGCATGCGCCGTAAACTAAGGAACTAACTGGACAGATCCAATCCTGGCGTATGTTTTAAACGGGGAACTCCCAACATATAAGATGAAAGTCAGGAAACTACGGAATTGGGCAGCAAAATATTCAATGATCAATGACAAATTATACAGGAGGTCTGCCACAAATCCATTACTAAGGTGCCTTGCACCAGGAGATGTCGAATACGTCCTACAGGAAATACACCATGGCACATGCGGGAATCACCTAGGAGGAAGAACATTGACCCACAAAGCTTTTACATTAGGTTATTATTGGTCAACGATGCAAGCGGATGCTCAGAAGCTAATTCATAAATGCAACAAATGCCAAAGATTTTCCCCATACACACACATGCCGGGACAAAATCTAATCCCAATGAGCAACCCCTAGCCATTCGCACAATGGGGAATGGACATCGTATGACCACTCCCAGCGTCCGATAAAAAAAAGTTTCTTTTCGTCGCAGTAGACTACTTCACCAAATGGGTAGAAGTAGAGCCCGTCATAAAAATAGGGAAAGCACAAGTCGAGAATTCTCTGGAGAGACATAATATGCAAATTCGGGATCCTAAAAGTAATCGTCATGGACAGTGGAACATAGTTTGATGGCAAAAACGTTAGGGAGTTGTGTGAGAACCTGAATATCCAGCAACATTTCTCCGCGCCAGCTCATCCGCAAGCTGAGGTCACTAACATGACAATCTTGGAGGCAATTAAAAGAAGACTCGAGGCCGCGAAAGGACTATGGACATCCGAATTACCTAGTGTCCTTTGGGCGTACAGAACAAAAAAACAAACTCCGACAAGAGAAACACCTTTCGCCCTTGCTTACACGTCAAAAACAATGATACCCGTAGAGATTAGAATGCCAACATTCCGAACCAAAAAATTCCGCGTTGAAGACAATGTTGAAGCATTAAGAATTGAGCTGGATTTCCTCGAAGAAAAACGAGAAGCGGCTTGGATTAAAACGACAACCTATCAACATCGCATGGTAGAGTATTACAACAAGAAGGTGCGAATTTGAACTTTAACATCGGAGACTGGGTGTTAGGAAAAGTTCAACTAAACACGAAAGAGCCCGGCGCGAGCAAGTTGAACCCGAACTGGGAAGGACCATATCGGGTAACAAAAGTCAACAGACCAAGAACATACTGTTTGACAGACAAAGAGGGCGAAATGATACCTCGACCATGGAATGTAGAACACTTGAAAAAATCTTATCAATAAAGTCTTTTGCTCTCAATTTTGAAACAACAAGAATTTAATCAGGGCAAAAAGTCAGATTAAAACCGAATCGAGAAAACATTCAGCATGGCTAGAGTATCGAGCAAACACAAATACATATGCTGGACGAATGAGTCAGACATAAAACAAAAAAAAACTTCTGGCCTGATCAATAATGAAGTAATAAAGTCCCATGACATAAAAGTCGGACTTTTACATCGAATGTAATGTGCGACATCGTAATCCGATCGAGAAACATGATTCCGTAACTACAACTTCTATATAACTAAAATGTCGAGTATTGAACCCACCCATAAAAATCTGGACAACAAAAGTCGGAAATCTCCCAGAAATGTCATGAATAAAAGCTAATAAGCTAGACATACGGGTCGCAAAAATGTGAAATATACAATTTTCCATTTATCTTTTAAAAAATGATATTACAAAAAAGAAGAAAACAACAACTAAAAAGAGGAATCAGTATCATGAACAACAACTTCAGGCAACATAGGATCAGCAGGCTCCTCGACATCCGGATCACCCATTTAATCCGGAACTACTTCATCGACATCATCGAATTCCTGCTCAGCAAAGCAACGGTATGGGGACATGTCCAAACCTTGCGTTTCCAGGAAGTCCAGGAAATCATGGCGACCCCTGATCACTTTCTTAAAATCCGCAACTCCGCTGCCTTCAGCTTCTAAGTAACAGTCGATACCTCGGCTTGGGTTGATGCTAACTTTTTCTCAACATTGACAAGTTTATCAAAGACCATTGATTTGTTCTCTACAAACTTGGAATTCAGCTCAACGATGCGAACACTAGCAACATTAAGCTTGGCAGAACATTCTTTGGCGGAACGAACATCCTCGTCACATTCGGCATTTCGGTCGGACAACTCTTTCTCAGCAACATTCAGACGTGAACGCAACCGACCCAATTCCACCACAGATGTCTCGAGGTTGGAAGCAAACGCATCACGCATAGCCTCAAGTTCCCTCAACAATACCCGCGTAGAGTCCACGACTTTCTCATTCTCCGTGCACTACTCCTTCAACAAATCCAGTCGACGAATAACATGGGAAAATACCAGAATGTGTCCTGAAAGCTACGCTTGACATGCGCAACCTGGTCACGAAATGCCTTACAATCTGACCCCATGACGGCTGCATAAGTAAGATGCGTCATCCCTTCCATAAGATGTTGGAGGCCATCGTCAATATGACGACGTGGTTGACGCACATGCATATGAGTTTTGTTAGCCAACCGCCCGTGACAATCACCAATAAGATTGCGAGAATTGTCTTGTACATCAGCCTCTGAAGGCCAGAAGGCCTCACCAAGGACAGAAGAAACGAGGCGAAAAGCAGAAAAAAACAACAGAAGATCCCGAAGTTTCAGCCACGACAGAAGAAACAATAAGCTTGTGGTCTCGAGCACGAGCAACAACTTGATCCTCTACTGACGAATCATACTCGAAGTCATCAAAGGTCTTAATACCCTTCGGATTCTTTAACAACCAAACACCTAGCTAAAGCATTTTATTCTCGATAATGAGCGAGTCATTAATCGAGAGGCCGACAGAGTCCGGCAAGCCATAAGAAGCAACAAGTTTTTTCTCGTGGTCATCTAGAGGACGAGAAATTTCCTTCTTACTTATCTCGAGAACTCTGTTTACCTCCTCGTCCTCACGGATAAAAGAATCATCCCCCGAACCACGACTTCCTTTCTGAAGAGGGGCAAAATGAGAGGGGGTTCTGATGGATTCAAGGACGGAGGAAACAAGCTTTTTCCTTTTCAAGACATGGCCAGAACTGACGGTCGGTATCTGGGAGGGGCTAGGAGGCCTAGGAATTTTCCTTTTCTTAACAATTGAACCAGTGTTCCTAGGACCTCGAGCAGAGACAGAAGCGAGGACTCCTACATTACCAGCGCGCACAACAGTATCCTCCAAAGCGAAGCCTGCTCTACCCGGTAAAAACAGACCACCATGGGAAATGGCGTCCGTAGTGAAGAAATCTTCCACCAATACTCGGGGAAGATTCGGCAGAACTCCTGCTCTTCTAAAGACAATTATAGCTCAACCTTCTTAGGTTCCCAGAACGGTCGCATAATTTGATTCCCGTGGAACCTAAAGTGGTTGGAAGAAAGAAAGGCATATAACCACGACCTTGACCAACCCACATACTCCTCTCGCAGGTCCTCAAAGCAGGGAGGAAAACGCAGTCAACAAGTGTAACTAGGGTCCACACTGAACCCTACTAAAGAGTGCAAAACCCTAACATTCATAAGGATACGAGCCGAGACAACCCTCGCTAAGGTCAAAATCATTATCTTCCAACCATTAGGGACCAGTTGAGCCGGAACAATTTCAACCAAATCTAAATACTCCTAGACGATAGTAAGAGCCGAAAGCCTGAAACCAGAGTGGAACATACTAGGATACAAAACAATGTATCCATGCCTAGGGCGATAAGGACCGTCACTCTCTCCGGGGAGAACAATCTTCAGATCGTTTGTCGTGACGAATACTGTCCAGAGTCGCGCGTGTTGCCCTTTTGGGCATAAAGAAAGCTTCACAAGCATCAAGGGCATCTCCAACCAAAACTCTGAAGTTAGACATGACTACAAAACGAAGGCTAACAATCAGAAAATGAGAAGATGCAGAAGGAAGCAGAGTATACTCAAAGCTTCTCATTTTTTTAGGAATGGACAATGAAATGACCGCTCTTGGAGAAGGTGCAACGTGTGACGATCGCACAAAATCCCATAAAATTGTGCCAAAACGAACAAGCAGATGGAACATCGGAGAAAAAACATCAGCGATAGATAGCAAGAGCACTAACCAAGCCATAATGTTGCAATAAAAAGGCCAAACCGCGCACACAGTTAGTGGATACTTGAACATACCCACTAACTAAGGGGGGTAGCTGATGATACATCAAAATAGACCAATCATCACGGTCGTACACGTGGCATAAAGACCCATCACAAGAATACAATGCCCAATCTATTGGGTCAATTCATAAAGCCTAGGAAGAATGAAGCCAGTTATAGAGGCCCAGACTAGGCCCACCACTAAGGGGACGTAAACATGGTCTGAATCCTGGCCTAAAAGAATCAGAGCTCGAGTCCAGGATCGATATGAGTTCTCTCATAAAGAAGAAAAACGTTGCACCAAGAAAGAGCCATGGAGGACTTATGCCTCCATGAGCGCATCTCCATTAAGGAAGAGACTGTTACAAGAAACATCTCCTTCCATTGTGCCTTACATGCTAAAGTCATGCAGAGAGTTAACCGCGACCATTATAAAAGGTAAAGAGAACATTCGACACATGTATGCAACTTTAACTGAATTTTGTCCAGATTTATATCATTCTTCCAACAAAATTATTGACTTAAGCATTAGAGTGCTTTCGACCACCAAAAAGGTGGTCATTGGCAGTCTAACAGTTGTTTTGCAGGTCAAACTCACAAGAGAACGATTTTTGGACGCATAAAAAACTTATACCAATATCAGATGTATACAACAATGGATTTTGAATTCTATATATATAACATTTTCAACTTTTGGTTCTTCGTGTCACCATTGTGCTTGCTCAACAACTAAATATGTGCATCATCACCCAAAATCCAATTTTTGTGCCCTTCCTTTTCAACACACCATAATTATGAGGATGTGTTCAACCACCTGCAGAGCTATATATTCCTTGCCCAAACAGCTACAATTCAAATATATTGTTTCATCAAGCCATTCAAAATTCAAGTTGCCATCTGATGTTTTGGCTTTGAAGTAAACAACTCTATATGAGGGCTTGTAAGCACTACAAAATCAATTCTTATTCTATCTGTTTTATTCAAGTAGGTTTGATTATCATTATGATGGAGACTAGGCTGATTTGTGCCTTGTCCCACCTCTGGAGGGTAAAAAGTTTTTGCCCAATATGACATTTTCAGCAAACTTATGTGCCTTTTATAGTGACCAAGGTTTCTTTTTGAAAACTTGATCATTCATGGAATACCAAATGGTGTCAATAACTCCTACAAAGGAAATTAACATTTGCAAGGGGTCCAAAGCATTATTTTTGCATAAAATATTAAAATAAAATATAAAATGGTTGAAATATTTAAATGGAGTATTGTCCCATCTTAATGGGCAATGGGACAACAACCATGGTTGTTTTGCAAAGGAACTAAACAAATGAGTTTCACTTTTTAAAGCAAGGTTACATAGAGACATAAATTAGGGACTTTAAAATGATGGTTCAAGAGAATGATAGGCGTTGGGAGAATATTGGATGTGATTTTCCTAATTAGAAGCTTTCTTTTCTCTTTGGAATTAGAGCTCTCCATATAAGATATTCTTTTTCATTTGGTTGCGAGGGCTAATAATTTATGGAATGTTAGTTACTTCGTTATATCTGTAGATGTTATAAGCCTTTACTATGTAACACCACATTTTCCACTTACTAGCACTCATCTAAAGTAAAACCACCATAAAAACTATCCAAAACCACCATTTTTGTTCAATTTTGAGTGAGACGAAGACAAATTCTTTGACATTTCTTAACCGACAACATGTCTTCCGGCATCTATCAACTCACAACCCAAACATCTTATTTCTCCAATTTTCAAATATTCGGGGTCATGGTTTTGGTGTTTGAAAGACTATGAGATATTTGTCTTTTGGCCTTTAAGGACTTATTTTAGGACCTTCTTCAATCCATTTGTTTGTCTTGCTTGTCTTGCTCAACTCTATTCTCCACTCACAACCCAATCATAAGCCTCTTTATCCTCCTCTTTTTTCACCTCCTCTCTCATTTATTTGTTAGTTCGTCTTTATACCAAACCGTGATAATCTTGTTAGTGGGGGTTAGAAAACAGAATTGGTGGTTGTAGATAGCCCACAACATGCACCCTTCGTCCCAGCTAAAAAAAAAACTCCCCAAAACTAGGGGTGGGCATCCCATCCCGCGATCCCGTTCCCGTCCCGATCCCGTCCCGTCCCGTCCCGTCCCGATTTTTCCGGGTCTTAATGGGATTGAATAATTTCATCCCGATCCCGTCCCGTCCCGATCTAGAATGGGATGGGATGGGATGAAGATTTTCAATCTCGCCAATCCCGTCCCGTCCCGAACTAATTTATTCATATTAATTATTAATATTTTTATTTAATTATTTATTTTAGAATTGTGGATGCCCATACAAATATACTGATGTATATAACATTTTTACTTTTTTAGCATCTCAATGAATCTCTCACACAAATATACTGTCTCTCAAAAAATAGATAGAAGATCAAACACTCTATTTGCCATCTTTAGCTTAGAAGCCTTGATGACTGTGAGAGAGATCAAGGTCTTTATTTATAAACATTAGACATTATAAGGACCATATGGTACCCCACACTTTAAATTATTCCACCGTTATCTTTTGAGCAAGTCAGAAAATTTGGACCCTAGTGTTAAGCACTTTGATTAACTGGCTTTTTGCATGTTCTGATGTGCTGAAATTATGATCTCATTTTCCATTGACATATTGTTTAGTGTACTAGTATTAGTAGCTTTTACTTATCATGTTGTGTCTTTGTATGGTTAGAAGTCTTCCAATACCCTGACAGGTTACTTGTAACAGGGTGAAGAGCGTGTATGTATTTACATGTGCTGCTACATATCGGTGTATATGTTCTTCAACCAGTAACATGTTACAGTAGGTTTATTGTTTTTTTTTTTTTTTTCCTAACTTTTTTATTTTTGTTTATGCTTCAACTTGTAAATCCCTTAATATGGGATTAGATGATATTGAAAGGATTCAAGCCTCTGATCCTATTGGTTTCTATAACCCCATTGAATCTTTGAAAGAAAAAACTGAACCAAAATTGTTGGACTAGCTAGTTTAAGTCAGATTTATTGATTTCCCGTAGCTTTGGATTTTTCCATTTGAATTTATAAGCTGTGTTGGGATATAGAAAAGTAGGTTATAACTTATAAGTAGCTCAACTGAAAGCACATACGCACTTTATAATGATAGCTTACATTCTCCATATTAGCACGCTGATCCCGTCCCGAACCCATTTGGGATGGGACGAGGTCGGGATGGGGTTTTTCCCATCCCATCCCGTCCCGATCCCGTATGAACGGGATGGGATAGGGATGGGTATATCTCGTCCCATCCCGTCCCGTGCCCACCCCTATCCAAAACCCCTCTTCTCAACTTCTCCTCTCTACTCTCTTTTTCTATCAACAGTTCTCTCTAATGGCGAGTATTAATCTTCCCAGACGAGTTAACAAGGTTCGGGTTCGTTCACTCATTCGCTTCCATCATATCTTCTTCTTTCAAGTTTTAGAGAATTTCGATAAGTGAAGAACACATCGTTCTTCATTAAAAGCTTGGGTTTCTGATGCTGATTGTTGATCTGATTATCTTTCTTGCGTTTCTGATTTTCTTTGTCCACTTTGTTTTTTATCGAACAAGAAGCTCAGCATCCCCTCAGCTAGCTAGCTAGCTAACAGGTGCGAACGAACCTTCTCTTCCCATCACATCTTTTCAGTTTTTTCGCACTAATCATGACTGGGTCTTAATTGGTTGATTGATTCAATGAACATTAATGGGGTTTCATTGTATTTGACAAATTGAGAACCCCTTGTGATAAAATTTAAGAATTTGCTGCAATTCTACTCAATTTATCAAGACTGAGCGACCTAAGGCAGCTCAGTCGTTTCCCAAGTGACCCCCTCCTGTTCGTTCGTCCTTCCCAAATTTGTCTCACCTGATTTCAAATTAAAAACTCCATTGCTCTCTCCACAGAGCTCCAAGCGAACCATCACCCCATCTCCCTTTGACGTCTGCAATCTTCTCCTCTACTGCCCTCAACTTCCTACATCTCATTTCTCTCTTCTTTGTCTAGGGTAACATACCACCAAGGAAAATGTCACTTCGCTCCTCACAGGAAGAAACTTTTTAAAATATTATGTTGCATTAGTATCGGCTTTATCCAATCCATTTTGTAATCTGTCTCTGCTAGATCTTCTTACTTAGGAATGGAAGTGTGCGATTTCCACTAGGTATTGACAGACCAACAGCCTAGAATAGGGGTCAGAGGGGAGAAAGGAGAGCAGACAACAAATATACCATTTCAGCTTGATGAAAAAAAAAACCCAATCATGCTCTATGAATTGAACACCTCTTGGGCAAGCAACACCAGAACAAAGGTTATCCGCCTTGCCTCGAGGGGCGGCTCATCCAATCAAAATAAAAAAAATCCCTTCACCCAGATCTAAGATTATTTGCATCTAAGTCTAGCTCTCCAACAGCCAATCCACCTAGCAATTCAAACGGATGTGAATCCAATCCAATGTATCCATTGATTCAGCAACAGATGAATAATTGATTCAACAACAGATGAATAATTGATTCAGAATTTTGATTGGGGTGTTTTCATTTTCGATTTTTTCAGAGTTTGGGGTGTTTTAATTCTCTTTTATCAGAGTTTGGGGTGTTTTGAATCCAATCGATTCAGTAGATTTGTAGTACCCAATCAATCGATTTGTTTAGAGTATTGATTGATTGATTGGGGTTTGTTTTCGACTTTCAAAGTTTTGGGTGTTCACATTTTCAATTTTCTGAGTTTAGGGTGTTTCGATTCTTGATTTCCAGAGTTTAGGGTGTTTTGTATCCAATCGATTCAGTTGATGAGTAGTACCCAGTCGATCGATTGGATTAAGCAAGGTAAGGATCGATTGATTCAGAAAAAAAAATAAAACATTTTGGGGTGTTTTCATTTTTTATTTTCTGAATTTTGGATTTTCATTATTTTTGGCGGTTTCGATGTTTTGGTTGAGCTAACAAATATATTTTCAGTTTTTTTTTTGTTTCTATTTTGTTTGGAATAATCTCTTATTTAGCTCATATTATGCTTTTACAGGAATCCAGTCGATTCTATTGAATAGTATAAGCTAATCGGTCTACTGATTGACATCAAATTTTGCCAAGACAGGAACCCGATTGATTTGGTTGACTAAGCAATCAACAAAGGTAATGAGCATTTTTTGGTTTTTTTTTTTTGTTTGGGCTAAGCATCAAAGTCGGACTGTATTTTTCGATTTTTTTGTTTTGGTTAAGCATTTCACGGATTGTTGTCAGGTCTCATGCATTTTAACTTTTGTTCTTGGACTTCCATTACATGTTGGTTTTCTACGCTTCTGTTTGTGCATGTCCATTGCTATGATTGTGGCAGTGAATCATAATATGAGTTTTTTATGTGTGTGTTTCTGGCAATGCATGTGTTGACTAAACTTAAGGAAAGAGGCACGTTTTGAATATAGGGTTGCAACTTGGATTCAATATACACAATGATCCCTACGTATGTACTCTCTTTGTAACAAAACCAAGAACAGATCAAGGTCTCAGTTGTTGCTAGCACTTCCTTCCAAAGTGATGTCGAAAGAGGCAAAGGAGCCAAAGACAAAATAAATGACCACAAGAAGATATGGCAAAAGGATAAAATGGTAGATTTTGTGAGTGCTTGTGGCATTTCCTTGCAAGGCACCATTCTTGGTAAGAGGCGGGATGTGTTCCTAAGAGAGGAAGTGGTGTTGAGTTGTGGTTGTCGTAGTACAACCACTACTCGATGGTCCGGCTTTGTTGGGACTATGGGTTCTCAGATGACCTTCGAGCGCTTGGTAAGTGAGGAATGTTCAGTAACACAGACGACATTGGTACTTTGGAAGGCTGTTAATAGCTTCAGAGCTAGTCATGGTGTCTTGTAGCTCAGCTTAAGAGAGGAGTGATGGATGAGAAGTTGGAGGAGATCCGGAGATGGGACAAAGTTTCTATCTACCAAAACGATGTTCACAAAAGTCGTTGTCAGATAGTGATATGAGTAGGACTATTAATGAATCAGATCTTATCCGATCTGATTTGAGTCAATAAAAATTGGACTTGGATTTGAACCTCTTGGATTTTGATCAAATTGCAGCGAAATACTCATCAGAGCAGTATTAAATTTGATCGAATAGAAATTCGAATAATATATATCTTTTATAATTTTTGGTTTCAAACTTTATAAGGTATTATTAGTTAATATTAAAGATGGAGGATTTTTTGTCATTATAGCCTGTAACTATAAATAAAGCCTAAGATACGTTAATATACGTTTTATTAATTGTATTTTATATTTTTTTTATGAAAATGCACAAATTAAATTAAGTGATTTTGAATGAACTTAACTGATTTTGATTTCTTATGTTTAAAATGGATATAGATCTGAGGACTTGTTTTGTATCCGTGATGTGTCCAGGCCATGAACGTATGACATAATATTAGTCACGACATGAACATGTGATTCATTAAGATTTAGTTATATGATTCCTATTGTTTTTTCTGGTTGCCTCTTTGAAGATGGAATTCAGATCCCAACAAGGCAAGAAATGCATTCATCAAACGAAACCACCAAGGTCAGCAGGAGTCTGTTTCCGTGTTTCATACACTAATGAGGAACTCATGCCTACACAATGGGGAGATGGAGAGAGGTATTGAGGTAGGGGCGGACCTAGTTAAGATAAAATTAGCTACCCTTCGGAAACCAATGAATGTATCGTTTATATTATTTTCAAGTGTACAAATTGGCATGCACTTAAAGTATGTTAGGCACACATTTTGCTGTGGGCATAAGGCACAACAAGGGTGTTGCGCCTTAAGTGTGCTTTTGCGCCCTGACTACACTGGATTTCATCATTACTCATCCACAAATGACATTGAATACTGGTGCTTTGGTTTTGATGCTTCATTACTTTAGACAAAGGAAACCCCAACTTTGTAGGGATGGCAGTAAGGCGAATTTTCACAGATTTCAGAGTGGATTTGGGGATTCAAATTGTATCCGGGGCGGATACAGATTTGGCAATATCCATTCCGCGGATATCCGTTTAGGTACTATTTATTACTAAAATACCCTTTGTATCATAACAAACCAAGTCCTCTTCCTAACTCTAATTCCCTATTTGTGTTGAGACTGGCGGTGGCGGTGCAAGTGGAGGGATCGACGAAAGAGGTGATGGATTTAGCAATCAGCTTTGATGGGGCGAGGTTATGGTTGAGAAAGCTACACCTTATTCAACCTTAACTTCTTTCTTCAATCAGTCTTGCTTTCAAGCCAGCCAGCCAGATCTGAACCTAGCCAATTCAACGAAAACGAATTAGATTTGAAGCACACCAGATTGCAGTTGTGCAGACACAGACAACCACCTCATCGATCTTTGTAAGGTAAGAAGAATCAACTTCGGCTAAAATCTCTCACTTTCTTCACTATCACCAGAAGCCATCAAAGAAGCTTTCTTCAAAGCCGCCCAATGCCCCAATCCCTTCGATTATGGGTGGGAGACACCCATGAAGAGGGAGCATCTCCCGACACTGCCTCCCGGGAATCATCAGTATGAGAAGGCGTAGGCAAAGCCGTTGGCGGCGGTGTAGTGAGCACGGGCTGCAACGGCGTGGCGGAGGGCTGTGGTGTGGCTCGCGGCTGCTGGTCAGACGCAGTTCTGGGTGTGGACTGTGTGGTGGTCTGCGGCTGCTGGTCTGGAGCACACCTAGGCGTGGTAGGTCGTACCTGCTGCACCTCCTCACCATGTTCTAAAAAATTCGTAAAATCCACAGACACGCCTTCATCCAGATCACCATGAATGTCATTGCGAGGAGCAAAATTAGTAACCTCAACATCAAGATATGGGAACACATTCTCATAAAACTTTATATCCCTTGACACAAAAAAATCTTGCTTGTCCAAATCAAACAAATACCAACCCTTCTTGCCAAACGGATATCCCACAAAGACACATTTACGACTCCTACTGGCAAACTTATCACCCTTCGCCTTCTGATTATGAGCGAAGCACAGAGAACCGAAAACACGCAATTCACTAAAGGAAGGCGAACTACCAAACAAGACTTCATATGGAGTTTTATTGCCAAGAATACTAGAAAGTGTCCGATTGATTATATGAGCAGCGGCAAGGGCACATTCCCCCCAAAAATAAATCGGTAGACCACCCTGAAATCGTAGTGAACGAGCAACATTCAAAATGTGTTTATGTTTCCTTTCTGCCCGGCCATTTTGTTGAGGAGTCCCCACACAAGAAGTTTGAAACAGAATTCCATTGACCAAAAAATAATCCTTTAGGCAATTAAATTCCGTTTTATCAACTAACAGATAGATCCACACAGCGCGGGAGAAGTCATCCACTAGTGTCAAAAAATAGCGAGCCCCATAAGACGAGGGTGTATCATATGGCCCCCATAAATCACAATGGACTAACTCGAAAATGCGAGTAGATTTATTGTCACTTAACTGAAAACTATCCCTAGAATGTTTAGCACGATGACAAACTTCACATGCTTTATTCAAGTTACCACTAGAATTGCTAAAAAAAAGGAAGCAACTTCACTACTTTCTCGGAAGGATGCCCCAATCTGCGATGCCATAGCTCCAAAGAGGTTGAAGGAGCAACTGAAACTGCTTTCACCTTTGTCTCCTCCCATAAGTAGTATAGTCCATCCCTTCTGTCACCCGTTCCAATCACCTCCCTCGTGTGTCGGTCTTGGATAGCACACAAGTCGGAGTTAGTTATGAATTCACAGTTTATATCATCACTCAATTGTGAAGCTGAAATTAAATTACAATTTAATTTTGGAACATAAAGAACATGGTTAAGAATAATTTTGTCAGTAAGCTTGACAAGTCCTTCCTTCAAGGCAACAACATTCTGACCATCCGGGAGGCCAACAAAATAAGGAGTCACATTTCTTAGATCCGACAAATACGACAAATCTCCCGTAACATGATTAGAGCACCCAGTGTCAATAATCCACTTACCATTCAACCGATTAGGGGGAGGGTGAGGAGTGCCGAAAGCAGCCATGAGAGCCTGCCATTGTTTGGCAGAAAAACCTGGAAGAGGTGTAGCCGACGAAGAACCTGGCGGTGCGTTCACGGCCTGGTCAGACGTGGCCTTGTTGGCCTTGATGTTTTCGCGGCCACGTCCAGCAGATAATCCTCCTACAAAAATCTTCTTAGTCCTAATCTGACTGTTGTCAATACTACCACCACTATTCCACTGATACCCCCTGTTGTTTTGCTGATGGGGCTGATAGTTCTGATTTTGATGTTGTTGATTCCTGGGTACGGCTTTTTTCACTTCTACAGTTCTGCCAAGTACAACATGCTTGGTTTGAAGGGCTTCATCAGCTGAAGAAGGATCTGAGAAGATAACAAACCCAAATCCTCTAGCATGGTCATTGCTTCTATCCCTCATTATCTTAGTGTCGGCCACTTCCCCATACTTGCTGAAGTGATCTTTCAGAGTTTCTTCATTAGTTTCCCAAGAAATTCCCCCCACAAACAACTTCCCTAAATCAGAGTCCATTGTTGTCAGACCAACAAAACCCTAACTCCAAAGCTCTGATACCATGACAAGATTAAGGCCAAGTTGTCTCTTTTCATTCATCCTCCAGCAATATAAATACTGTAGTCAAAATACAATAGGAAACCACCATACAATAGGAGACCTACCAAACAAAGGAAACAAATCCCCAGCCATAGGAAAGTCTCTTAACCCCATACAACTTCTTACCCCATACAACTCTAACAAATATGCTAAAATAGAATGGAATATATTTTCCTAACAATAGAATATATTTTCCTAACAATAGGATATATTTTCCTAATACAGATGTTGTTGAATTGGGATTTGAAGGATTGTGTTAACGAAGAGAGAGACTGTCTTCACGATATATAATTTGGTATATAAGGAGACTGTTCACCCATTCAAAGAAATTATATAAGGACTGTGAACACAGTCTCCCTCTTCTGGTATATAAAGAGAAATCAAAATTTGATAAATAATTTGAATTGGGATTTGAAGAACGTTGTTGAAGCGCTTGAAGAAGAAGAAGAAGAAGAAGAAGAAGAAGAAGAAGAAGAAGAAGGTGGTGGTGTTTTCAATTAGGATTTTAGCAATGTTGTTGAAGGGGCCGGAGAAGAAGTTTTCGGGGCCTCGTTCAATTCAGAGAGGGTATGGGTAGTGGCGATGGTGTTGGAGGTAGGCGGGGCGGAGTGGGGGTTGATCCAGTTGAGTGTGTGAGCTCATTTGGAGACCTACTCGAGCATACTGTTGGGCCTACTAGGTTTGGGCTTGGTTTGAACAAGGCATGGCTGAAGTAAAAGACAATTTTTTTAACGAATAATCGGGGCCAGGCAAAAATCTGCCAATCCCTCCGATGCGGGGATGGTTTAAAAAAAAAATGATAAACGGATATTCGGAGTAGATTCAGGGATCCGTGATCCACGATCCTCAGCGGAGCGAGGATGGATTTGCCCAAATCTGCCCTGTTGCCATTCCTACAATTTCGTTAGTATGGCCCATATCTCATATGAGATTTTGAACATCAACAATTTTGGCTGGCTAACTAACCTTTTTTTTCCTTATATATTCAAAGATACTAGAGTTGGAGTCCGTGCTCAGCATGGGCATTTCCTTTTAATATAACTTGAAAATATTTCTTAAGTGTCTTATGTATGGTGTTATTGAGGGGAGGACATTTGTAATGAACTTCCTCTGGTTGATTTTTATTTAGAGGTATTAGTTCCAATATTATTTCTCACATTTACTAACCGGACTAAATCTTTATTGATAATAAGTTGTGAATTGGAGATAACAAGTTGTGTTTTAATTAATTAATTAATATTATAATTGTTTTATTCTTGGTGTATGTTTGGGAAGCAATTTTTTTGAAACGTCATTAACATTAATCTCCTAGGCTGGTCTTTTATTTCTTGTGAACCATCCTTTTGCTTTTAGGAAGGAGATTGAATCGTAATTCATAGTATTAGCTTATCTAGTAATCAAAATGCTATAAGAAAAAGAGAGAGAATTGTAAAGACAACAAAATGCAAATTTCAAAATTGATACAAACATTGATGACTTTATGACAAACTCTTCAAATTAATGTTTGATTCACATGAGGCTAAAGTATGAATAATATATGTATTGTAATTGGTTGAAAACCAAACAAAAATGAAAATTTCGGGACTTCCGATAACCACAAGGTTAAAACATTACATTGGAAATTCCACAACTATAGTCTTTTCATCTCTCATCTCCTAGGAGGTGGAGTTGATCCGATCCTTTTCATGCGATGCTCCATACTCTCAAATCCCTAACTTCTCATGTGATGCTCAATACTCTTAAGTCCTTAACTTCATGTCTTTGCGTTGGTACCTCCATCTCTGCCACATTGAAAATTACCTATAGTATTTTCAACCCGTCTAAGTGTCGAGGAAAACAGTTAGAATTTTTGATAGTATTTTAGTCTCTCCTGTCCTGGCAGGTGGAGTTGATTGGTCCTCCTCATGTGATGTGCCATACTCTCAAATCCTCAACTTCATGTCTTTGCTTGGTACCCTATATCTTCCACATTTTCAACGTGACAATTTTTTTCCTAAAAAGACAGATAAGCAAAATTTTCCTAAAAAGACGGATAATCTTGGGAACAAATAAACGATAGGGATAGAGGAATTCAGCAAGAGAGTAAATGTAGAAACACATACGCTCTTTATAGCTTGTTATGGAGGAATTTAACATAGTTGCTAACCGCAGTATCACAACAGTCAACATTTTCAACTTAAAATAAAAATGAATAATATAAGTTGATACTTAAAATATCTCTTATTTTATTATAGACATGCCACAAATGAATATAATGTCATACCTCGGCACCTGCCAAAAAAAATGACGTTTCATTCTTAAAAATGTTTTTGATGATGTAATCCTAATATGTTAGATACATCTGATCCATCTACATATAGTTGAGGTAGAGTTTATCTTGCCTATAAGCATCTAAATTTAAGTAAATAAAAAGTAATTTCCTTATAATGGTGGGACCATAGTTTAAAAAAAACAGAAATTCTAAATGTCGAGGAAGTGGGCGAGGAAACGAGCAAGGGGAGGGAGGTGGCGGGGTGAAGACCGTTCACCTCCCTCGGGATGCGTGTCATCTTTTTTGCACGTGCATCCCAAGGGAGGTGAACGGTCCCCACCCCGCCACCTCCCTCCCCTCTCATTTCCTCGCCATGTAGAATAACTCTAAAAAAAAACTCTCCCAACTTAAATTCGAAAAGCATCAAACTATCAATAAAACCCCACAAAAAATAATTCCAATGGCAAGGAAAAATAAATTAAATAAAAAGATAGGAAATTTTCTCAAGGCATGAATAATATTTATAAGAACGAGGAAAATAAATGAAACTTATAAAACTGCAAATTAAAAAAATAACGTAAAAAAATTACATAATTATAATAAGAGATATTCCAGTCAAAATCAACAACTCCCCACTATTGTGAGAAATTTTCAAATTTTCATTAGAAAAATATCTCATTATTGCATTTTAGTCTGCCATGTGATAACTCCCAATATGGCTAATTGCATGTAATTTTTTAGAGGTTTGCAACCACTAAGCATGGACTAAAAATTAACTAAAATAAATTGTAAAAAAATATATGAAAATGGACAAGATCAAGTAGAAGTATGAGGAAAATTAAGAAAACTAAAAATCTATCATGAATCGTCGTCGTTTATTTTCTTTGTTCCATTGTTGACAAAACTTTGTGTTTTCTTAGCATTTTCCATGTGATTCATGGTCAGCAAACGTTCAACAATGAAGAAAGGTTGGAAAATCATGAAAATCTAAAAAAATCAATAACAATGTAATCCGAATATGTAATCGATGTATCTCCACAATGGCAATTCCCAGAGCGCACTTTTTAACCTATTAGGTTGCACAAAAATATAGGGAGGTATCCATTATTTGTATGTAAGCTAACAACTAAACCTGCCCCTTTTGCCAAAATGAAACCAAACCAAAATAATCTAAGATTAACCTTAATCAACCCTCCAACAAAAAGAGAGAAGTGGTGATAGAAGATATGTAGAATCAACCAAAATCAGGCAACAATAACTATTCATCCATTGACAAAAACCACAAAAAAGAGTTATGTTGGGCAAAAAGAGTACAATTGTGTGACGAAAGGAAAAAGATGAGAGAACCGATTTTGCTTGACTGTAATTTTTTTAACATTACCCTATCAAAGAACATAAGGTAAAACACACTTACAATCACCTGGTGAAAACATTGCAATTCAAAGTAAGATAAAAAGAAAGCAAAGAAAACTATTTCCTATTTGAAGTAAAGAATTAAAAAGATAGACTGTTTGGCCTGCTTGAATTTTGATGCAGTAGTAAGTAGTTTTTGTAGCGTGTGGTATTCATTCAAGGGTTCACCATATAAAATCACAACATTCAGGGGTTGTTTAAGCAATTGAGAGAAGATTATTTGTTTATCTTATTGTCTTCTTGCAATATTTGAAGCACCAAACTTGAGGCATGACATTTAAACCATTTAAATGGATTAGTTTGCCTTTACATTTCTTAGATCAAGAACATAATGTCCAATTCAGTTGATTCTATTATACTTGGAACATATTCTCATAATTAAGACGTTGTAGTTAAAGCCATTAGTGAACCAGTAAAGAACATCAATCAGGAGAAGAATATAGCTCTCAAAGATGGGGGCCGGGGTTCACATTACCTAACTGACTTCCTTCGTGGTGAAACATGCTTTCATTTTTTGAAGATCCACAACCTACATCATATAGATGATGTAGGTTAAACAACAAATAGCTACGCCTAAATTGAAAAAGTTTAAGCTTAAGCAACCTAAACCCAAAGTTCATAATTATAAGAATGCTAATAGTTTCAAAACATGTATAGATCTAATATATACTTATAATGTAATCCAAAGTGTAACCATCCGAATAGGGCATTGTACGGGACATTATTATGAATGAAAAATCGACAACCACATAGGAGAGAAAAATCAAACAACTTATCTTCAACAAAGCACTCACCAATTGATGGAGCTCGAGTAATTTTTATTTTTCTGCATTGGGGGATGGGTTGTCATAGATGTAGTTTGTGTACCTTTGATTTTTCAGGGTTGAGTTTTCTAAGTGAGCATTCATCGAAATCACTCACCTTGATGAATATTATCTTACAATGTGCATATGGAGTTTTTTTTTTTTTTAAAAGAACCTCCAGTGGGGAGGGGCAATTACGGGATGCCAAACATTTATTACTTATCAAAAAAATTGATTTACAATCGAAACGGGGGTACATTACGACTTTACCCGTAGAAAATCCAAGCCAAGAAAGGAACCGAATACGGTGTCCAATCAAAATTCTACAAAAACCGAGCACAAAACTGCTTAACAAGCCTAGAAAATTAAAGATCCATACTAAATAAGAAATTGACGCGCATCCTTGCACCTGCGGCAAACCACCGGCACCCTGCAAACCAGGGAAAACCCATCCTACACCCATGCTGAATCCTTCCCGTTGCTGCATCGCCTACAAACGCTCCTGCAGACCAAAAAAGCCGCAAAACAGAGCTTGTAAACAAGCAGCAAGGCGCAATGTTCCTCGACCCAAACAGTATCCTGTCCTGTTTCGCAGGTTCCTGCAAGCCAAAAGCCACAGCAGCAGTTGATCGCAGCACCCATCCGCAGACTCGCCCCAGCCGATTGTTCCAGCAGAGATGGCGCACGCCCAGCATGGCAGAGTGCACGCCCAGCTGAGTCCTGTTTCGCGCGTACCTGCAAGTCAGCCTGACCCAAACAAGCAGCTGTCCGCCGCACGTCTCACAGTCCGCATGATGGAGCGGACTGCCCAACGCAGCGGACTACCCCAACTTCGCGCATCCATTATACAAAAACAGGTAGCTACTCAGCCCCATGGCGAATGTACGCCGTATGTAATCTGTCAAGCACAATCAAGCCTGCAACTTTCCTAGGCAAATCAGACCCATTGAAAGAAACAGTCCTATGATCTTTTTGTGCTCTATCCGCTAATGAATCTGCCACCGCATTGGCCTCTCTATAGATATGTTGATAATCTAACGTCATTGTCGCTGCCAATAACTTAATTTCTTTCAAAATATTCTCCAAATGCCAAGGTATTTTTAAATTATCCATAAACCAACCACAAACAAGTTCTGAATCCGTTTGGATAACCACCTTTTTGAAACCCCAGGCGAGACAGAGGCGGACGCCCTCAAATAAAGCCAAAAGTTCCGCTTTATTGTTGGATCCTGCACCAAAAAATATTTGTTTTCCCACAACACAGAAACCCCTAGAGTCTCTGATAATCACACCGCCGGATGCCTTGTCCTTGCGGGAGGATCCATCCACATTAAGCGCAACAAACTCTATGGGGGGAGGGTGCCAAAAAACAATTCTAACCAACTTCCTTCTAACGGGGAGCACATCCAACCCCAAAGCCCGTAGGGGGGCCTTATTACTGCTAACTTGCTTGGGGATTATAAAAGTATTATTTGTCAATCTCAACTGACGCCTAATATTCAAAATTGCAAAGGCGGGATTTTGGGGAACATTTTCATAAACACATTTGCATCTTTGTTTCCAAATTTTCCATAAAATGAACATAGGAGAAAGATAGAAAAGCACACCTATTTGCAAATCGCGTTTAGCTCTCTTGAACCAAATTTCTATCACCGTTGAGATTTCTGCTGGGCGCCGAATATGAACGTCAAAAATCCTATCAAAGTGACTCCACACCTGCATCGCCAATTCTCCATCTAGAAAGAGATGCTTCAAGGATTCTTGCTTTGGCGAGCTACAACAGCGGCACCTAGAGGCCAGGCTCAAACTACATCTGTATAATTCCCCATCCACTGGCACTCCTCTACGGAGTAATTTCCAAACAAAGACTGATATTCTGGAAGGAAGGAGGTCTTGCCAAAGCAGTTGACTTAGTGCATTGACCTTCCCATGTTTCCGTAACAGTTCATAGGCCGACTGAAGGGAAAAGAGCCCATTCATATTAGGAACCCACACACACGTGTCCTCCTCGTGGTCCTCTCCACGTAATCTATCTGCAAAAAGACCACGCGCCAAGTTTCTGAGAGTTGGATGAACCAATTCAAAATTGTTCAAAAACACCTCGCTAACTGAAGGCCAAAAACCTTGATTAACCATTGTCGTCGATCTCCTGAATGAAGCCACCATGTTTCAGTTTTCCTCAAAAAAATTGATATCCCTCATGCCAATACGCCAAAGCGAGTTACTCAAAAGAAACGGTCTCCCAAGCATGATCTCTTTAAAAAAAAGGGGAAGACCCACCTTTGACAGGTTGACTATTCAACGCAACGCCTGGTAGCCAGTATTTGCTCCTCATAAAAGTAGCCCATAAAGAGTCTGAAGTAAGAAGCCTCCAAAGAGCCTTGATTCGAAAGGCCTTCATCAAAACCGTCAAATCTCTAACTCCCAAACCTTCTTCCGCCTGTGGAAATCAAATGTTATCCCATGACACCCATTTTTTCTTTAGACGACCTTCACAATCCCCCCAGAAGAAGTCCGCCATCAAACTATTAATTCGAGCTAAAACTGTCCTTGGTACACACATGGCACTAAGAAGATAAATAGGAATCGAACTAAGAACATGCCTAATCAAAATTAATCTTCCACCTGGAGATAACAATTTGGCCTTCCATCCCTGAATACGAGCCTGAATCTTTGTAATTAAGTCTTCAAAGTATGAAATTTTAACTCTCCCTTGGAACACTGGCCCGCCCAAATATTTCATAGGGCAACATGAAATTGGAAATCTGTACATCTCTTTAAATCCACAATGCGCTCCGCTGCTGCCTTGTCATCTAAAGTAAAAGAACTTTTTCCTTCATTTATTTTCTGCCCCGAGGTCCTACAGTACCGTCGCAGGAACTCCATACATCCCATGACTGAGGACTTTCTTCCATTTAAGAAAATAAGGGTGTCGTCTGCATACAGAAGATGGGAGATAGGACTGCAATTCCTCGGAGTATAATAATACCCAATTTTGCCATTCTCAAAAGCTGTTTTCAAACCCCTGCTCAACACTTCGGAGGCAATAATGAAAAGAAACGGGGAAAGAGGGTCTCCTTGCCTTAAACCCCTAGTGGATCTGAAAAAACCTTTGTAGACTCCCTGGAGCAGAACCGAAAATCCACAAAAGGCAACACAGTTGGAGATGAGGTGGCAGATTCTACCATTAAAGCCAAATTTTTTAAGAACTGCAAGCAAAAAGTTCCATTCCATTCTATCATATGTTTTCTCCATGTCAATTTTAAGCACCACATTGCCTCCAATAACCTTCCTGTTAATATCTCTAATCAATTCCTGCGCCAGACCAATATTTTCACCAATGAACCTGCCTTTAACAAAAGCCCCCTGCTCCTGAGAAATCAACCTTGGCAAGATGCCTACCAGCCTATTGCAAAGGATTTTACTGAATATCTTGTAAATCACATTGCAAAGACTGATTGGGCGAAAATCGAAAAAGGAAACTGGATTCTCAATTTTAGGAATCAAGGCCATGAAGTTCGCCGAAAAGGACGACGACATTGCCTCCCCTTCAAAAAATTGTATAGCTGCCTCCCAAATGTCCATGCTCAAAACCTCCCAACAAAACTGAAAGAAATCAGTCGTAAAGTCATCCGGCCCTGGCACACTATTTTTGGGTATGTCAAAAACTGCATCTCTTACTTCTGCCAAGGAAGGTCGTTTGACCAAAACCTCGCAATGACCAGGTTCCACCAACGTCGGGATACAATTTAGCAAATCCGTATCCACCAAGCAATCACCTTGAGAAGACATCATATTAGCAAAAAACTCATTAGCGCTGTCAAGAATCTCACCAGGTTCCGAAATAGTTCTACCACACGGTAGAGTAATCTGATTGATGGCTCGTCGCTTTTGTTTGGACCTGGTGGAAGCAAAAAAATACTTAGTGCAGACATCCCCCTCATTGAACTCTTTTTCACCTGATTTCTGAATCCAGTAAAGCTCTTCCTGTTTGAGAGCTAATCTGTACTTTGCCTGACATCGATGTAAATTGCAGCAAGCCTGTACATCCCAATTAGCATCAGTATTGAGACCATTGTTACTGTTATTTGCAAAACCCGCCAAAAGTGTTGTTTCCCACTGTTGCATTTCATCTTCTAATGCTCGGATCCTGCTGAACACATTGCCGAAGACCGACCTATTCCACTGTATAAGAGCACGTCGTGTCATTTTAAGTTTGGCATCCACTCTATCAATGGGTCTCATGGTACCCATATCAGTCATCCATGTGTCCTTGACCATATCCAGAAACTCCGGATGAGTTGTCCACATATTAAGGAACCGAAAAGGAACAAAACCGAATTTTGATTGAGTTGGCATGGAAGCCAACAACGGAGAGTGATCTGAAAAAGTTCTGCTGAGATGTTCCACTTTAGGACTGCCCAAATCTGTCAACCAAGCTGAATTAAAATAAAACCCTATCAAGTCTGGCCCAAATACGCTCACTGCCCCGCCTGTTATTGCACCAAGTGAGACGAGGGCCCGAGAATCCACAGTCAATTAAACCACTGATGTCAATACAATCAGAGAAATGTGACATGCTTGCCCTGGACGGCTCCACCCCCTACTTTTTCGCCCGAATGCAAATAAGTGTTAAAATCACCTCCGACCATCCAAGGAATGTCATGGTTTGCAGCGAAATTGGCCATATTCAACCAGAGATCCCGTCTTTCATCCACAGAACATTTAGCATAAACAAAAGAAATTAAAAAAAATTCTTGAAGCAGAGTCCGTTACCTGGCAATGAATGATTTGGTCCGACATATCCACCACCGAGAGAACAAGGGAAGTATCCCAGAAAATCCAAATCTTGCCGCCAAACGTGTCGTTCGAGGCAAAACCACCAAGGCGGAGCTTGTTGCCAAGTTCCATGGATCGACTAGTATCAATCATCGGCTCCGCAATCATAAGAATTCTGATTTTATGATCCACAACCATACGTTTTTACCTCCTCCTCGTGGCCTGATTACCAACCCCACGAGCATTCCAAAACATAAAGTTTTCCATCATCTTAAGCGCGGGAAAAAGATTTACCCCTCTTAGTCTTACGACGATTGCCCAGGAGAGCCGCCGGTTTGACTTTGTTCTGAAGATCCGCATCAGAGTGCGCCCCCAAGGTTAAGTCGGTAATAGCATGTGATTCCGGCCCCAACTCCGATTCCGACGCAGCCTCGTCACTGTCATCTGTGTGGCTATCCAGTGTATTAGTGTTCATTGAATTTTTATTTTGTAGCAAAACCCGGTTCTCCTCGAATAGCTGGATGGCGACGTCATACAAAGCACCCCCATCCTTGTCATTCCTTGCTGCCGCGGGCACTGAAAATTTACCAGAAACCGCAGGTAATGCTCGCTTGGCCAGGACCTCTGTCAAACGGTCCAGCACTGTCGACTGTCCCAAGCCTGCCCCTGCTTCCTGTGTCGTTCCATGCACCAAGTTATGCGTTGCTGAAGGAGCTAACAAAGGAGCCGAATCACCCACTGCGACCACAGCATGCTCTGCCAGTGAAGGCGCTTCATCAGTGACGGGTCCGGGATCAGGCTTGACTCGAGGAATGCACTGCACCGTGGTCTGGCTGGGACTGTGATTCGGAGCAGGCCGTGGACTGGCGGTGATCACAGGTTGGGGAGCCACACCTGTGGGGTGGACGTGAGCTGACTGTGGCGAAGCCACACCTGCTGAAATGCAGGGTATGTGAGGCGAGGCCAAGACAGTCGCTGACTGTAATCCAGAGTGCCCCAATGTATCGCCACCAGCATGGTGGACGTGAGCTGACTGTGGCGAAGCCACACCTGCTGAAATGCAGGGTATGTGAGGCGAGGCCAAGACAGTCGCTGACTGTGATCCAGAGTGCCCCAATGTATCGCCACCAGCATGCGACCGTGCCTCAATGGGAAGGTCCGGTCAAGTGTTGTCATTTGTCATGTCTTCGGGCCGACCACTCTTGGACCCTGAGATTACGTCATCTGTTGGTTGTGCCAGCTGTTCTTGAATTCCAATAGCATTTGCAATCTCCGAATTTGTGTACCCCGCCTCTAGAAGGCATTCTTCCATAGTTTCGGTAACCTGCTCAGCACTAACATGAACCATTTTCTCACTCTCATCTGCATCAACGTTTTCAGTAAGCGACTCAAATTTGTTTGACAAGACCACCTTAACCGGATCCTTGGCCACCGGCCTCTGCTCACCTACGTCCTCATCAATCTCCACCCCCTTGCTGTTCTTTGCTCCACTTGGTCCAACTGCTAGATTTTGATTTTTAGCTTTTTTAAGAACGGGAACGTAGTGTTGCTTTATAGTTTTGTTGTCAACCTGCGGCTTGGCCGCTTTCTCCGCTTTACCGGAATCCGGGCCTCCCCCTCCACCCTTAAGACCAAGTTTTTTCCTACAAAACTCCTCTTGGTGACCTATCAAAGAACAAAATTCACAGTATTTGAAACCTGGATATTCTATCTTCTGCCAGAAACCCCTGTTATTGGCCCTGTCTATCCAAACTCTATATGGTAATTTCTCCGCTAAAGACATCTCCACACATACGCGAGCAAATCCCGGGCGTGAGAGGCAGCGAGTATGGTCATCCATCCGCAAAAAAGCCACCAAAAGAGTTCACAATTGCTTTTAAAATAGGGGGATGAAATAAATGCAAAGGTAAGTTAGGTAACTCTACCCATAGGGGCACCGAAATCGGATCTTCCTTCAAACTGAAACCATCGTGCCAACGGAAAGCTTTAAACCGAACTCCACGAATCAGAAAAGAGTCTCTCGACAGAACTTTCTGTGCTTCCATCTCAGATTGAAGTCGTACTAACACGTGTCGTTGATTCAGCAACCCCAGCGAAAAGTCGCCCAAAATTCCCCATGTTCTGTGAATCGAATCTCGAATATCTGCCAAAGTCGGTCTGTAACTAGAAAATTTGAGAACAATCACATGTTTTTCCATGAAAGCTTCACCACGTACTTCATCCGTTGCTGTGATTCCGATTGCTGGTGCCCCCTCTTTACGGAAATGAGTACCTTCGACCTGAGACTCCGCAGTGTCATCCACCAAAATCCTGCCCAAAATCTGGGCGAAAGAGGGCTTAGGGGATCCTGCCGATGTTTCCCCATGACCAGGACCCGTGGGTGTAGGGATGGCGGCTGGCGCTGACATCACATCCAGAGGACGTGAAGTCCCTGACCCAACAGAAAAGTTGTTCACGCAGGTCTGTGATGCGGATCTTTGTATCAGCGGTGGGGTCGTAACGGCGGCTGTGTCGTAACGGATGCCAGATCGGAACGGCGGCGCGACGTCCCATAGATCGTAACGGCCCTTAGAACGTAACGGCGTAGGTTCCTGGCAGTGTCGGCTGAAACCGATCCGACCGTTCAGAGCACAAAGATCGTGCGTGTTCCCAAGCACACAAACCGGGCAGCCCGAGGCCGGCTGAAACCGTTTCGGCGGCGGCGGAACACCTAGGGTTTCCAAACCGGCACTAGAAACAGTGGACAAGATTATTTCCCAAAAGCCAGGAACGGCTAGGATTAAAGAATCTGGAAGATGGAATAGATTCCCAAACTACCCTTCAAAATCGCCCAAATCGCCTAAGAGCCTCTCTCTCTCCCCAATCCAGTGAGTGTTTAATTAGGTGAAGAGTTGTGAAATGTGCATATGGAGTTGGTTTTATGCAAATACAGAGAATGCATACACCATATCTCAAACTTTATAAACAAAAAATTAGAGAACTAGATGTTCCAAAGTACCTTGGAAGAAAGCCTAAACCTATGGTTGTTTCAACCAAATCCTTACCGAATCATTAAAACATAGATAGTTGTTGTAAATAATCAAGCCTAAAAAAAAAAATCTCAATAGAAAGATATCAACCAAACTACTTTTGAACAAACTTATGCACTACACATATCAGCTCGAAAAACCATGTATCCTAGGTAGACTACTTGATAACTACCATAAGAGGATCTGTTTGATAAGTCACATAATGAGGCAGATAGATTAAATCATAGTTTAAAGAGAGTTTGAATAAATCATTGTTGAAACTTATCTTATAGGTTGAAATACCTTGAGAAGAGGACAACCTCTTCATCAATGGGGCAATGGTTCAACAATGTGAATGTGAATCTATGCAATTAAAATGACGTTATAATGCCAATATAACTCCGATATAACTCTTAACGGGGTGAACCGTTATGTTTTGACATGATCACGCTTTGGTATCATGACTCAATATAACAGCCGTTATAGAGATAACATTTTTTTCAATAACGTCGTTTTAACGTTTTGTTCTAATACATAAAAAATAAAAATAAAAAATAAAAAAATTACTCATTTCATTCTCGATTGAAACAAAACTCTAGACTCAGAGGAAAGACGAAGGACCAGAACTCGCCGTTGCCGATCGACAGAGAATAAGACTTCGTTGGTCGACATAGAACGATAAAAGAAGGGAAGAAGAGTCGATCACACTCTCTATTGTGATCTCACTCTCGTACGAGGGGAATTTTTTTTTATATTAATGTTTTGATGTTTTTGAATTTAATGTTATGAACATGATTTACTTTTTGTACTATAATACATTAATACTTAGTGGGGGTATAAAAAATATTTCGTTATATTTTGTTATAACCTATAACACTCTTGGACCATTATGGGTCCGTTATCCGTTTTAATTGCATAAATGTGAATGTAGAGAACTTAGTAAAATTAAAAAATTGATAGTTCAAGTTCATGGTGGAAACTCTTCAAATGGTTTATTTATGCGGCGATTAATTAGCGATTTAGTATAAATCGGTGGTAGATCGATCTGAACTAGGTATTTAGTGGTTAGGTTTAGCGATCACCGATTAATTGGTGAGTGACTAAAAAATTTGTGAGAAAAATTGGTGCTAAATCGAGATTGTTATGTTGGGTGGTGGTTGTCGTTCTGTCGGTGAGTGGTGGTTGTTACTCTATAATGTGATGTTTTGGACATGATTAGATTACATAATTTGTTCAAAATATGACTTTTTGTTGTTCTATAATACTTGTCTTATTAATATTTATTGTTAAGATATATTATTTATTATAATTTCATTAGTGAGGGTATAAAATTGAAAAAATATACCGATTAAATTCGATTAATCTTAAATTGGTTCTGGATCACGAAGGGTCCGTTTTCTGCATTTACTACATAGCTCCTCAAGCCTTATGCAACACCTGCTTAGGCAAAACCTCAAAATCATCCACTAATCAACCTTACAATCATCAAAACTCTCCTCAATGCACATCAATCCTTAATCCATGTCATTGACAAAACTTTGAAAACTCAAGACAAACATATTGCAAGGTTGTGGAAGAAAACCTAATAAAAATCAAAGAAAACTACATTGGTAGAAAAATAAGCTAGAAAACCTAATCAACCAAGTTGTTGTGCTCCTACCGTGGCTTAGTCCATGAAGAAGAGATGAAGAATCCATGCCTTTAGGAACATTATATTTTTCATTAGAGGTTGGATAGGAAAGGGAGTTGAAGAGGTTAAGGAAAATATCCTTCCATGTTTATGTTTGTGAAAGATTAGGAAAGTGAGAACCCAAACGAGTGAGAGAGTTTATTTTCCCTTTTTTTTCTCCAAAAACCAACTGTTTTTTCCTCCGCGATTCTCGTATTCTCAGAGAGCCACGTCACATTAAATCGATAGGAAGGGGACACATGTTTTTTAGCCGCTTTTATACATATATATTCATCAGATTTTGTACTTATTTTCTATTTTCTATTGGTTAGACTTCCCCGTTTGGCGGTATACAAGTTTTTAAGTGTGAATTTTGCATTCATTCTTTAGTATATATTACTATTTATTCACTAATTGTTGGTTTTACCAAAGTCAGAGTTTAATTTTTCTAATGATATTTTTTTTTTTGGAAAACGAGTTGGGTTTTTATAGGATCTCATAACCTATCAACAAGGTGCAACTTACAGGTCAACACCATAAAAAAATAACCATGCCGCAGACGAATCTCGAATCTAGGACATGGGGGATAAACCCACCCACACAGTCCTAATGGTATTGATACTTGGATGTGTTGCATTTATTTGTATTACAACTATTGCAAACTCCTCGATCGTCTCAACCCGCATGGCGGTATACTGATGCTAACCGGAGGCTTGACCTTTTGGAAAAATGTGTTTAAAGAGGGGGGGGTCAAAAACGTAGATTCGCCCCCGGCTGCAACCAGGCAGCGGGCGTTGCAGCGGGACCAAGCCAGCAAGAATTACTCTTTCAGTCTTTCTTCTCTTTTGAGGAAAATCTCTTGGGCCAAAATGAGTGGCACTTCAAAGCTACTTATGTTACTGACCTCACCATTCCATCTTCTTGGCTCTCGACCTTCAGTTTTTCGCCTTACTCGTCACCCTCGTATTGGCATCACCACCATTTCTTCCTTCCCCAAACGCGGTTTCTATTCTTCTTCCACTACTCGCCCTCTTTTACATTGCTCAATCAACCCCACTTCCCGTAACATTCACGCCCAAACTGATATTGTCAATAAGGAAGATTTTCAAGTTGTGCCCAACGAGTTTGCTACCGATTCTAGGGCTTCACATCCATGGCCAGAGTGGACCAAGTTGGTAGACAGTCTAAGGGTTGGTGGGCATTTCGATCAAAGAAAGTTTTATTCGACTACGTCTTTGGAACGATTGGATTGGGAGGATACAGTTTCGGTGTTAGAGAACATGTCCGAAGAGTTTCTACAAGCTGCAATCGCTTGTTTGGCATTCGCTCGTGCTCGGCCAGATATGTTGGGGTAAGTTTGTTTAGTGTTTTATTTACAGCAAAGCAACTAATCTATTGTGAAACATTTGACTTTTGTTTATTAGAAGAAATGAATTCTTGGTGTAATTATGTTATGATTTGTGCAGGTCACTTAATAGGAAGGATATTGAAACTGTTGTTGAACATGGGCATCCTTTTTTGTTCAAAGCAGGAGCCGATTCAATGGAGAGGATGCAATCATTTTTGGGAAGTGGCTCAGACACTGTAAGTTCCCATTGGTTATTTATTTAGCTTGGTGATTAATTCATCCATGCAGTTGTGCATCAAATGTTTCTTTTTATTGTTTCTCTTTATTCCCTGATCATGGTTTAATTGAATGATAAAATATTTGTGGTTTAAGGTACTTTGCCAGGAAGATATCACTGAGTCGATGGGGGAATTTTATTCCATTTTCATTCTTATGTTAGAAAGAGGTTGTTGTCATGGTAATTTTGCAAGGGAGTTGCTACGTGTACTTGATTATTCGGCTCGGTTGCACCAATTCATTGTTGCCTCGACATTTTATGATGTTTCGACTTTGTTACACCAATCTAAAATATGTAACATCGACTTACCATTTTTATCAATAAAATCATTTAATGGTTAAATTTTCTTGTTTATGAGCATTAATTGTTCTTGACGAAAGATCAAAAGTAAATATTATCGATAAAACTAAATTTCCATCATGAATTCTTAATACAAACATCAAAGATACACTAACCATTGTCACAAGTTCTACAATAAATAGCAAAAACATTGGTAGGTTGTGTAAAAAAATCTTATAAAATCACCCTGCAAACAAATTCCCTCTTCTCTGTGCATCTAAAGTAAAATGTAGAAAAGTATAATGTGTTCATCAAACACAAAGGGGTTGACAAAAATATTTATTAAAAAAGAATAAATAAAGATGTGAGTCCATCAATTTAAAAAATTGTTGAAACTTTTATAACAAATTCGAAAAATCGCATGTAAAATCCAAAAAATCCTACATCCAAAATCTCATAATTGGAATCCTTTCTACAAAGTCTTCAATCAACAATATGAATAATTTTCTTCTCTTGGTAATTAAGTAGAGTTATTTTGGGTTTAACAAAATGTGGTTGGGTACACCAAGCAATTTTTAAAAGCTAAATCTATCAAATGAAGTTGGGGGCATTGAGTCAAACAGTTGGGTACACGTAGCAATTCCCTTTTGCAATATTCTTTGGTACAATAAAAAGAGTAATGTATGCATTCATGTACAATCTAGATAATATCAATTTTGTGGATGAAATGAATAATTAGCTTAACCGGGGATGATGAGGTAGAGATGTAGAGTTATTGTTGTTTTGTTGATGGTTCATATGTTCAGAGCTAAATTACCAAAATTGCTTTAACCTTGCTAAATCAAGGTGTTGAAAAATGTACGCCTCAAAACGTGCCCCGAGGATAAAGGTGTGACAAATGCCCAGAAGTACAGATGGAAGCTTTGTCTTGTAGAAGACATTGTGACGTTTAGGAGGGATACTGGAGCTTATTGTTGTAAAACACATTTTGGAACATGGGATTCTTCTATCTCCTTTATTCTTTCAAAACATATGACAATATTTGAGCCCTAATGTAGTTAAAGAGAAAAGCTAAAAAAGAAAAAAGTCACCTCAATCAGAGTGCTCATGTCAGTGTTGCTACCATGGTAATAATGGTAGAATTCAAGAGGTAAATTACCCACCAAGTCATATGATCCACCAGAAGCCTGTCCTTCCAATCCCTATTCATATCTTGGCTCGGTAACTGCAGCGAAACCTAAAAAAAAAGTAGAAAATAAGGGAGAGAGAAAAGGGAAAAGGAAAAACATTGGGAAAGAAAGAGGATTTACATACCTGGCCTTGAGCTTGAGGTTATCTAAAAACTCCAAGTCCATTTTATTCCTTTTTCTCATGGGTGAAAGTACAAAGAAAATAGAAGTAGAGTTTCATTTTGGTGCGAAACTTAGCGCTAGAAGGACTCAACTATCATGTATCTTGAAAATAGAGCAAAAAATTACGAAACCCAAGGAAGCCTTTGATTGTGTCAAAAAAGAACTTATGGCTTCTGATGTCTTGTGGCTCAGCCCAAGCCCAACTCGAAGCTTTCATAGGTGAGCCCATAGCCTGCCCAACTCAGGTATGATTTTGGGCTCGAGTTCCCGAATTTCTCAAATAAATATTAGTTTTTCTATAAATTCTGTAAACTTTGGAGGTAATTGAAGATTGAACCCATGACCTATCACAATTTGGAGTATTATAATTCTAGGGAGCCTGGGTTTGCTGCCTGGGTTTGCAGCCTGGGTGGGCGAAATTATCCTTTTGCCCCTCCTTTGTTGTTGTTATATTTTAAAGAGTGGTTAAAAAGGCAGGGGCAAAAGTGTAAAAATGCCACCCAGGCTGCAAACCCAGGCAGCAGACCCAGGCTCCCTAGAAGCACTCTTTGGAGTATGAACACAACCACCTAGCTATAAATTGTTTGTGAAATGCTTTTAAATTTAAATTATTTACTATAAATCATGTGTTATGGATAACAAGTATATACTATTTGAATTCTTCGGGTTTTTCGGGTTGCTCGGGTTGGAGGAAAAGGAACAACAATCTTCAAAGATTCGGGTAAACATATGTGGCTGGAAGTTATAGGTAATATGTAGGTTTGGGGTTTCACTTGGGGTATCTTAAAAGAACCTCATTCACTTCTTGAATGTTCGATTAGGGAGAGATTGTGCATAATAGGAATGGTTGACACTGCATACTTGTATTTTTGGTCTAGCCTTAGTGCTGTTTCATTTCAGTAAATGCTACCTTCCTTTTTTGAAATGAATATATTGTTTTCCTTAAAAAAATGAAGTTAAATGGAAAAGGTGTGTGAATCCAAGAACAATGGGGCTCTGAATCAAGAAATCTAAAAGTTTTTTCTGGTTTCCTCCAAGGAAGCACAAACTCTTTGAAAAATTGAAAAATTGTTGCACACATGTCTGACACATATCTGACACCGACACTTGTCTGACACACCTCCAACACGTGTCAGCGTGTCCGCATATCTGAAGCACATGATCAATATGGTCAACGTGTCGGATACGCCTCCAACACACCTAGAACTTAGTCAAGACTCGATAACTATTTTTTTTTTCTTTTTCTTTTAGGTGGATGCAAACAACAACCCGAGTTTAAAGATTGTTAATCCATCCGAAGTGGAAGACTTTGAATTGCTCTTCAAGACACAGAGAGAAATGAAAAACCACTGATGTATGCTTCGTCTTTTTTATCTTTACTTTTCTCCTTTGCTTCTTTCTCTTCTACTTTGTTTTTTTTTTTTCTTGCGATAGTGTCATCGTCTCCCCTTTTCTACCTCTTATTTTCTATTTTTCTTCTTCATGTTTTTCTTTTCTACTTGAAACAGAGATGAATGCATTGTTTGGGCTTCATTTTCGTATTCCTACTTATTGTTCTTTTCTATTTAAATTTTTTTCTTGATGGAATTATTGTTTATGAAAAACTTTGACTTCATATATGAAAACATATGACGTGTTGCCGTTCTAGTTTTTGAAAAATTGTTGAATCGGCATGTCATGTCCACGTCGGACACAACATGTGTGTACGTGTCAGTGCATGTTTTGTTTTGTCCAGTCATTAACAAAAAATGAGCTTGCGTGGGATTGGGGCCTTATTAGGAGGCTCAGTGATTGGGAAATTCCGAGTTCCATAGAGCTGATTCAAGAGCTTAATCTGATTGACTTACTGTAGAGCCCGAAGCTTGGGCATGGGAGCATAAAACAGGGTGCTTCCCTGTCAATTCTTGCTATGATTTGCTGTCTACTAATGTTGGAAGCAACCAGCAGATATAGATGAATCTGGCTGCTTCTTTCTACTGGAAATCCAATTTTTTTGCTAAATCAACTTCTTTTGTTGTCCTAAGCTAGGCGCCATTTTGACAGTGGACAACAAAAAACAACAAGGCCTATGGGTTCATTCTGAATTGTCTTGTGTGCTGATCCCCATTGCCAGATGTTTCTTTGGTGGTAAAGAAACATTTTTAGTTGAATGGTTAATGTCCTCAAAGATCCTCCTAAAGGTAATCATAAATAGAACCTTGGATAGGAAAGTTCCTCTTGAATTCTTATGGAAAGCCCTCCACACCTCCTGAGCAAGGGGAATTTGATCAGGATATAATCTGTTGTCTCCTTCTGCTAAGGGGCTCTTGATAAGGATATGATCCGTTGTCTCCTACTGGAAACAATTGACCACCTATTATCGTCAAGAAACCAAAACAACTGAACTGCCCATTCCGTGGGCATTCATTTGCACAAGAAGTGTGAACACTGTGGACCAAGCTGATACTGAATATGGGGGTCTTATTCCTGTTCGCAAATGTAACAAATGTATCAGTGGTTTGATCAATGAGAGAAGAGAACTTCGTTGTTCAAAGCTAAGTCGTATGGGAGAGGTTGCCAATTGTGACCATCTGGGTTTTTGGAAGGAGCGGTACATTCGAGTGTTCAGTGGTGACACAAGAGATGTGCTCAAGTTTCCAAAGAGATAAACATTGTTATTCGGCTGTGGGAAAATGCTCGGCGAAATTTCAAGAATGATAACTTTCATTCCCGTTTGCTTGATTGGGTTCTTATCTTCAAACTTTCTCAATTGCAAGGTCTTTCTTAGTGAAAATGACTCGTGTTTTGCTTATAAAAAAAAAGCCATTACACTTTGTATGTAATACTAACATAAAGTTTATTTGTAAATGATATTCAAATGAATGGCATCACCTGAGGGACATGTCCAATATATAATACTTTCATTGAACTCTATCTTCTTGGTTGAAGTTTATATATTTGAAAGGATTCAGACTTGGAATGATCCAATCTGTTTATTTGGTTTGGTATAGGGGTGTTAATCGGTTCGGTCGGTTCAAAATTATACCATAACCAAACCGAACTAGGGATTCGGTTTCCATATTTTTCAAACAAAAAATCGAGGCGGTTCGATTTCAGTTTTGTTTCGGTTTTCCCTTTTTCCTCCTCCCTCTTCCACCACCTCCTTCACCTTCAGATCAACGGCTGCAACTGCACCAGCACCATTATCATTCATCGCAGAGATCTCCTTCCACACCTCATCCACTGTCTTGTTCCCAATATTCTTTATTTTGTGCAAGTCTGGACTTGATTTTGTCAAGAATTCCTTCGACTGCAAGATCAAAAGCATCCATTCTGTCCCCCCAATCCATTTTATCACCATGTCTCATATGCACAATTCTTGGCATCAACTCAAATCACCTTCTCACTCGTTCTCCTAATTTTACTCTTAGGTGCTATCAATGCATCCATAATCTTCAACCCTTTGAAACTACTTCTTCCTTTGGTATAAAAACAGAGAAATTTTTGTACTGATCTTCAGGTAAGTGCCACCGGAACTGTGATTTCGCCGAGAAATCTTCAAAAACTACTTGAAATACACCAAGCTAGAATCCCATCAAAAGTTGATCTCCTAGTGGGTGGGTGTGTCACCTGTGGGTTGAAGGCAAAAACTAGCTTCCAACATTTGGCTCATCTACCTAATTGGGTCATGTTCCCACAAACCCCATTTGAACAATCCACAATCTGGCAAAGCTCATTGGACCCACTAACAGTAATGTTGGAGGCACGGCATTATCGAATTCTTGTCTAATACTTCTACGAATGTTTGGGATGAAGGAGAACTCGGTTCGGTTCTCTTGAGTGTGGAATAAAAAACTGAAACCAAACCGAATTGCATTCTGTTCGATTGGTTCGGTCAGTTTTCGGGAACCAATTAACAGTCCTAGTTTGGTAGACCCAGCTTTTGGGAACTTTGAAAAGGATTCAATACAGAAAGGATTTGAGCCAACATCTTATGTGGTAGGGGTTGACCCACAAGGATCTGTCCCTAACCCAATTCGTTGACAACCCTAAGTAGCTATCCAGGAGATATCTATTTGAGATGTTAATTCTACTCTATAGACCTTAATTGATATGTATTCTGTCATCATTCAAGGTCTTAGAATTCAGTCTTGAGATGACTATGGCTGCCAATCTATAGCAGTTTCTTTAATATTTTTAAGAGAGATGCTAGGGCGCACTGGGATTTTACCTGGGATTTCGCCTGGATGGTGCTAGGCACGTGCACCATCCACGCATGCCAGGCACGTGGGATTAAAGGTGAGCAAAAAAAAAAACCCAAATCGACAGAGAAGAAATTTTCTCTAGCAAGCAAACCTTCTTCAACAAAACCCTAGATCTATTTGTGTAATCAATCCAATCCAATCCAAGAAGAACACAACACAAAGGTATTTTTCTCCATTTCTTTCTCTCCTTTTGATTTTGAAATGCTATCCCTTTCTTTCAACCAAACCGAATCAATTTGGTGATTTTCACTTTGATTCAACCAAACCGAATCAATTTGATCTTTAAAATAGATCAATAAAATGTTAAGTTAAAATAGGAAGGAAATGCTATCCCTAGTCGACAAATAGGAAGGAAATAGATCTTTAAAATAGAAAAATAAAATGTTAAGTTAAATAAAAAACGATAAGTAGCTTGGAAATAAATTGAAAATGATGTAAAACAACCAGTTTGGATGCTACTGTAAAAATGTCTTTTAACCTCAATGATTAGCAACTGTATTTATATTAAAATCCAAAATAATTAGCTAATTTGGAAATTTGTGATTGTTAGCCTAGTAACATTTTAGGCTTTCCCGAGTGTTGTATGATTAGCAATTGTATTGTTAGTCTATATATATATTATTGTTAACTTCAGTATAGTAGTATTAGAGATTTAATGGGGTTTTGCTTGTGTTGAATTTTTCATATTTTCAGGGATGGATACATTAGAAAATAATGAATGTATGGAAAATGAAGAATTTTTAGATGAGATAAAAGAGCCTTGCATAGGGATGAAATTTAACAATATTGAAGAGTTTCAGTCGAATTATCATGATTATGGTAATAAAAAAGGATTTCCAGTGAGAGTAAGGGCGACTGAAAAAGATGTGGATGGAAATTCTAGATATGTTATTCTTGCATGTGGTCGGACTGGGATTTCAAAAAGCAAAGCAGAAAGTGTTATAAAATTGCGTCCCATGGGTAGATGTGGTTGTAAGGCTAAGGTCGTATACGCCCTGATGGAACAGTGAAAGTGACAACAGTAAGTGATGATCACAATCATGATTTGAGCCCTGGAAAATCGAGATATTATTCTAAAAATCAAGTTATGAGCCAATATGTGAAGAAGACCACTCTAAAGCAATTTGTAGAACAATATGAGAATGCACTACGAAGTAAGGTTCAAAAAGAAGTTGAAGAAGACTTTAAATCCTTTAACCGTTGACTTCCTTGCATTACTCTGTACGAATTTGAGAAAAAATTTCAAGCTGCCTACACCACAAATAAATTTAAGGAGTTTCAAACAGAGATTGCAAAAAGATTATGTTGTGCAGTTAATCATGTCAACGAGTTGGATGGCTTTCAGGTTTATTATGTTTCGGAAGACAGGTTGATAGGAAGCGCATACAGATCAATCAATTTTAAGGTTTATTTTAATAATGACGACTTCAATATTCAGTGCAATTGTCAGTTGTTTGAGTTTAGGGGGATTTTATGCAAACATATTTTATCGGTATTGTCTCAAAAGAGGATTAATGTTTTACCAGAAAAATTTATTCTTCGAAGGTGGAGGAAAGATGTTAAGAGGTGTCATAAGAAGGTTAAAATTGTATATTCAGATTGGGCAATGAAGCCTGAAAATGAACGGTTTGATGAGATGTGCAGTCTCTTTTATGAAATGGCTGACATAGCTTCTGAGGATCAAAAGGAGACAAACAATGTTAAACAGTGGATACAAATGAAGCTTCATGAACTAAATATATCAAAAGGTGATGGTGATGTCAATGTTGAGCCAGAGGGGTTGTTCGAAGTTGGCGCTAAAAGTAGTGCTGAAATTCATAGTCCATTGCATGTTCGTTGCAAAGGACGACGTTCTACTTCGAGGATGCAATCTACAATGGAAAAAGCCTGTAAAAAAAAGAAGAAGAAGAAGAAGACAGAAACACAAAAAGAGAATAATTTGGTAGGTTTACTTGTTTGTTTTGCTTCAATGAATATATATATTTTTTCAATTCAAGATAATATATTTTTAATTTGACATGTCATTTGTAGGGTTCTACCCAAGTTGGATTTGAAAGTTCACAATTTATGACACATCTTTCAGCTACGCAGGTTTGTCTTTAGTACAAAGATTATTCACTTTTGATTTGCCCCGCTATGATTGTTCACTATGATTAACTTGTTTGTCGTTTTGAATGGTGAAAGTATGGGGTCATATTATTCACAACCTAGTGGACTTGGTCAGGTTTACTCACTTATATCACAGGTACATAATTTACATGTTTATTGTCATTTTAACAACCACATAAAGATTGTAAGCCTTAATCATTTATTTTTGCAGCGACCAACTTCTAGCAACGACATGGAGTCGTACAGAGATTGTACAGATATTGCAAATGAATTCTCCAACCCTGAAAGAGATCATTCAAACATAGTGTCAGACATATGGAAGCGTTGAGGATCCAGTTCATGCAATTTCATTGTTGCAAGTCATGAGTTTCATGTAATTTTCAGTGTTTCAGGGTGTAATGTCGGGTTTTCAGGGTGTAATTTCAGTTTTTCAGGGTGTAAACTCATATAATTTGGTATGTAATTTCCAGTGTTTTTCAGTTTTTCCAGTGTTTACTGTCAGAAATTTTTAGTATCTCAGTGTTTTTATCAGTGTTTATCATTGTTTTTTCAGAAAATTTCCAGTGTTTTTTCAAAAAAAAATTCCACTGTTCATGCTTATCTTCATCTGTGCAGAAAATTTCATCAGAAATTTTTATCATAAACTCTGTCTGAATTTTTTATCAGAAATTTCAACACCATAGAAATTTCATCAGAAACTCTGTCAGAAATTTCATCAGAAATTTTGATCAGGAACTCTGTCAACAATTCTGATAGCAATTCTGATAGAAACTCTGTCATCAGATAGCAACATAGCATTTTGATAGCAATTCTGATAGAAACTCTGTCAACAATTCTGATAGCAACATTGCAACATAGCAGCATAGAAATTTTGATATGGAACTCTGTCAGAAATTTTGATATGGAACTCTGTCAGTAACTCTGTCTCTGATAGCAATTCTGATAGCAACATTGCAACATAGCAACATTGCAGGAACTCTGTCTCTGTAGGATAATAGCAGTATCTCTGTCTCTGTTTTCTCATAGCAACACCATATCATTTCAACACCAAGATCCTGACAGCAAACACCAAGATCCTGACACCAAGATAATAGCAACACTGCAGTTTTATGCAAACACTGATTTTTCAACATAAAAACATAGCACCATACATAAGCACCATACATAAACATAGCAACACTGTCAGTTTTATGCAACAACATAGCAACAACATAAGCAACATTGACTTAGAAACAACATACAATAGCAACACACCATAGAAATAACAAAACAGAATAATATATCATCCAAGATGTTAAAATTCATTTACCATCCAAAACATATTCATTTACATCTCACATACTATCCAAGACCTTAAAAAACAAAAGTACAAGAATTAATAAAACTACTACTAATATACTGTTGATTAAGTCCTTAGTAAAAGCCCAAGTATCGTTGACTTGATTTTCATGAGCTTGATTGCGACGACCCTTGGGAGCATTATTGGGTTGGTCCACCACTTCTTCAGTGTCGTTTGTTCTTGACTCCCTTGTTCTTGTTCTTGTTCTTGATTGGTGCTCTCTTCTCGGCGCTTGTTCTCTTTCTCTTCTCGACGCTTGTTCTCTTTCTCTTCTCGCCTCCTGCTCCTTCCACATTTCATAATCTTCAACCGCTTCTTCAAGTGAATTGAAACCCTTGTAGACAGCATCCGTATACCCGTTTACTTGTAGTGCGCAACTTGACCAAGTAACATAAATGCCAGGAACATGCCCACGATAAACAACATAAGCTACGTATGCCATTCCTGCGTTGGCAAAGTAACAGATGTTAGTTGGGGTGACACAGGCAAGAATACATAAAAATAAATTGCATTAGAAACAACAAAAAATACATTTCAGAAAAAACACTGAGATACATTTCAGAAATTGCATTAGAAATAACCTCATACTAAAATTTCTAATACAAAAAAATAGTGGACAACCTGAAATAAATTGCCAACCTCATAGCATTTATAGTGTTCAACCTGAAATGTTCAACACTATAAAAAATGCAACACTATGAATGCTATGAGGTTGTCCTCAACACTGTTATACGGGTATTCTTATCCAATTTTATAGTGGACAAGAATACATTTCAGATAAAATACATTTTATAGTGTTCTTGTCCTCTAATGCAATTTCTAATACAAAAAATAGTGTTCAACCTGAAATAAATTGCCAACCTCATAGCATTTATAGTGTTCAACCTGAAATGTTTGTTTTTATAGTGTTCAACCTCATAGCATTCAGAAATTGCATTAGAAACAACAAAAAAATTGCATTAGAAACAACAAATAAATTGCATCTCTAGTTTGGCATTGGGGTAATGTGGGGGTTATGCTGGAAAGTATTCTCCTTCTGTTTGATTGATCAAAAAAGAAAAACCCATTTGGCTTTGATCATTTGTCCCCATAATGAATACGTGCTACAAACTAAACAGAACATTATATACACAAACATCGACCTTATGAATAAGCCTGAACATACATATTTTGCAGACACATTCAACTTGAAGCTCACCAGTCCACAACAATTTTTCCTAGTGGCGATTCTTAACAGTAACAACAAAAATGTTTTTTTTGCAATGTAACAACATGAAATTAAGTAATAACCTCTATAAGAAACTGAAACAAAAGTATGGGTTTTTTATATTTATTTTTATATAAAAAAGCTCAGACAGAGAAGGAGATGAAAAGGTCTAACCTTTAGAAATTAGAGATTGAGGAGATGACCCAGTTTGCTAATTGAAGGTAGTTTGAACCCTTGAAGAACACAACACAAAGGCAGGGTGTAATTTCTGGTTTTGAGGTGTCGCAGTTCGCTGAAGCCGATTGAGGAGATGACCCAGTTTGCTGAAGCCGATTGGTCGCAGGATGATCTCGCAGCCGTGTACCCGTTTACTTGCGAGCCGATTGGATCTAGGGTTTCTAAGGATCTAGGGTTTCTAAGCTTGAGCCGATTGGGGATCTAGGGTTTATGGGTACCCAAATCGAAGAACAAATGCTTGAGCTTCTCCTTCTGGTTTTTTTTTTTTTTTGCTCACCTTTAATCCCACGTGCCTGGCATGCGTGGATGGTGCACGTGCCTAGCACCATCCAGGCGAAATCCCAGGTAAAATCCCAGTGTATTTTAGAATTGTTGTATTTTTAATGGTTGGAAAATTTTCATCACAATTGCAGGAATCATTGTTTAAAGCAGATACAGTGGATCTGATGCCATTTCTTGTGAGTTATGTGCACAATCCTTCTGTTGTGCGAGATGGAAGCACAGTTGGAAAGGAAGAACTTCTTGAATCAGCTGTTCGTAATTTGTTGAGTGAGTTGGTTGATGCAAGCACAGGTGTTCAAAGATCTAACCCTGCTAGTGAGTTGGTTGATTCAGGTACAGGTGTTCATAGATCTAACCCTGCTAGTGAGATTGTTGGTGAAAGATTTTCGACGGCCCACGAATCTCTTGATGGTTATGGACAGATGACGAGGGCCCCGAGACAGAACATCGAGATGAAAAGAGGTGACTTGATTTGCTCAAGGTAAATCTGCATATTAATGGCGTCAATACTATAGAAACTTTGGCTGTTGTGCCTACTGTTTAGACTGACACGACATGAGAACACTTACCAATAATATTACGAAGTTCTACCACTAGATAATTAGTTTAGTATCGATTATTTAGCTATTAAAGTTTATTGACTTTCCTAGGGATTGCTGGTGGCTTGTGCATTCTTTTACATTTCCCGAGGGTAAAATACCCTGTGTTTTGGTTAAGTACCTTTTACTAGGAGAAATACAGTCTCTTTGGATAAGTACCTTTTGTTGAAGCCCTTGTTGTATGTGAGTACCTTTTGTTCAACCATACACCGTATTATTGGTCTTCCTTTCTTTCCATAAATTGCATTTTTGTAGTGCAATATAGGCGCCTTATTTGATTTTCTTATTTTGAGCAGATGCCAGTTCGTGAATTTTGCCAGGAACATGAAATGCCTGGAGTGTAGTGAAGCACAACCATTGAGACAGCTTACATGTGGAGCGTGGGAGTGTCCTCAGTAAGATTGAGTTTCTTCAGTTTGCTCTAGCACACTGTGTTTTTCATGGATGCCTATTGACCATTTTAACACCTTTTTTTTTTTTTTTTTTTCAGATGCGATTTCTTTAATTATGGGAGGAATGTGGTGTGCTTAAGGTGTGATTGCAGACGTCCTGGTGAGGCCTTATTTGGAACTGCTGAATCCAGTTCCAGTATGGGGCATAGTGATCAGGGCAACGTAGGCAAGGCTGATTTTGCAAACCCAGGAACTGCTCCTCCACGGCAGAGGTTGGCAAATGAACAATTTATAAGGAACTTTCATAATGATGGCACTCCTCAGGGTAACAATTTTTAGTCGGTAGAGGGAGCTAGTCGTGGTAGCAGCAGTGGTACATCTATAAATCAGAGCTTGGACAGGATACTGGGCCGTCCATCTGCTTCAGAAACAAATTACAATGTTGCAGCTGCTGGGGAAAATTACAGTGGAATCAAGAGCAGTGCACGGTCTGGTTCATCTCCACAATTCAGTCAAACTAACGGGATCAAGTCGAACTATGTTCCCTTTGTGCAGTGGGCAACAAAAATTCTATTGAGGGAAAGAGTTCTGTCACTGGGAAGGTTGGTGATAGTTTCTTACTTTCAGAAAAGCTAGTAAACCAAACTGTGAGCAAAGAAGAAGCTGAAAAATCAGAGAGATGGTTTAAGAAAGTCTCAGAACTGCATGGCGTCGCAGATCTAACTAGTGCAATATCAGATGAGGATTTACCAGAGATCATGCCAATGCGTAAAGGGGAGAATAGGTTTGTAGTCAGCAACAAGAAGGACCGGTCTTTGAGCAAACCAATGGGGCTGTTTCTGCAAAACAAGAAATGCAGTATGTGCCTCAGAAGTCAGATGAGCATAATGTCAGACCTCCTACTTCTGGCTCAATCAGGAATTCTCCACAGCCAGCAGATAATCAACAAACCAATGAAGGTAAATGGAGCACATTTTCTGGAGATAGCGTGAATGAGAATAAGGCAGACTACAGTTATCCAGGAAACTCGGACCAAAGACATAACAATCTTGGAAACACAGGTGGGGAGAGTTGGAATAGCAGTTAATGGAAGGATAAGCGATCGGATACAGCGAACCCCGCTGGGAGCTTAGCCCAATCTGCAAATACAAACAACACTGAAGAGAGTTGGAATGGTGGGTTTACAGGAATAAGTTTGGAAGGATCTTTAGTGAAGGAACCTGACCCTTTGGACATGTCAGAGGAAGCTAAAGCCGAGAGATGGTTCAGGTGAGCTGCTCAGATCAAAGACATCTCAGAGCTGAGTCAAATACCCGATGAAGATTTCCCCCAAATAATGCCTATGAGGAAAGGGGTGAACCGATTCGTTGTGAGCAAGAGAAAGACTCCGCTAGAGAGGCGGTTGACATCACCTCAGTACTGAAGGAATTTGCCCATTGTAAGCTCTGAACCTATGGAAAAGGAAAACAATGAGAGCTGAAAATACTTGGATTCCTTCTGGAATGCTTGAAATTATTGGATGTAAAAGTAGGGTGCTCATTTGATATTTATGTCCAAATTGATAGTTACATTTCCAAAGGAATGTATCTATGATCTTGAGGTGATTGAGGTTTAGATCTTGGATAAACTATCTTGAGGTGATTGAGGTTTAGATGTTGGATGAACTATCTTTATTCGTACAATATACGCCTATAATCAATCTTTTGGTTTCAGGATATCTTTTCTCGCTTGTGTTAGTTGTAATTCATAGCATGTGGGTTTCAGTTTGTGATGCTTGTGTATTTTAAGTTATATGACATTTGAAATCTGTACCTTTAACATGTGAGTTTGTGTGTAAACTGGTCGGGAATGTGTGATTCACGGATGGAAGACTGGTATGGAATCACTAAAAAATTGGTGCAGGTCATGTCCTGTAGTCTCGTAGCCCTTTCCTGAAGTATGACGAACGGCCTCTCAAACTTCCATGTACAGGAAAAAGGAGGAACCACCAGCATTGATTCCATGGTTACATCTTACAGATCGATAACTTGGTAGCATGATCTGAACTCATTTACTATCTGCAGTATAATCTCTTCTATTGCATTTTATTTTTAAATGCACAATGCGCCTTGTGGATTTCCACATTCGTGTAAATGTTGATAACTATGATGATGTGGGTGGGTTTCGATCCCTCAATTCAGACTTCTTTCAAAAGGAACACTTTGCCTCTCATCTTTGATAAATTCATATTCACGTGTCCAAATATCAATGAACCATTTAAATGCCTTTGGGCGAGGTTCGAGTCCTAGTTTGGCATCATCTCCTCAAGTCAAGCAAGCTAAGTTAGCACCAGTTGACAAAACAAAAGCAACTACCGTTGTGGATGCTAATATCTTTGTTTTAGATTTAAAATTAAAAGTGTTAGGATGCTCATTGGTGATAAAAGCAAAGAATATTTTTCACTCCTTTTCCCAAAAATAGAAAAGAATAAGATAGATATGAGGTAGTCAAAACTCACATACCAAGCATCTTCATATGCTCAATGGTAACCTAATTGAATAGTTAAGGCTGTGGTGGTTAAATCCTCATGTCTTGAGTTCTATACCCACTGACGACATGCTTGTCTTTCAAATAAAACTTCATATAAAAAATACTATAATACTTCTGATTACAATCATCTTTTCCTCTCTCAAATATCATTTTAGCAGAAACACTTTGAAATTAGAATACATAAAACATCTCTCTACCTACTTTTCTCTCTAGTAACAATACACTATATTCCTCCAACATAAAGAAAAAAAGTAAATGTGGGTGATTGACCTTGTTCACCTCAACCAAATTTACCTCACAATAACAAAACATAAAATAAACTCAGGTAGTGGAGAGATTCCTCAAAATATGAAAGTGGACTCTTCACTCTGGGCCATCTGAAAAAAGACCCAACCATGATACCATACTAAAACACTAGCACACTAAGACACTAGACATTACGGATATACATATAATTAGTTCAAAGTGGGGTTTGGTTCAAGAGGTGATGAGTTTGGTTAGTTTAAGAGAGATTTTGGCTCATGGCATGGGGAGGTTAAAACTGTCCTCCACTGTATGTTTGACCAAAACCCCAATTCGAGGAAGCAAATTTTTTTTTGAAAGGTGAGCTGGGTTTTTAAGGATCCCATAACTTATCAACTAGGCGACCTATAAGTCAACACCCATTAGAAAGTAACCATGCCGCAGGTGAAATTCGAAGCTAGGACGTGGGGGCTTGACCATCCAGATAAAGAGTTGCTGCCAGTTCTGCCCCCAATTCCTTGATATGGCTTTCCAACCACTTTTTGATCCTTCAATGGAGACAGCCACAACATCACCAGCACCACCAACATTGGTGATCAGAACAAGGTTGAAGTATGAGTATCCATTGATTGTGAATGTGATTCCCCCAGTTTTTCTGCAAGCAACTCTGAGAAAAACAAGAAAACAATACTTTTAGATCGTGAAAACGCATGTGTATTTTGAATTGTCAATGAAAAATAAATAAAGATTGTGTAAGCATGTAAGAAGACTCGGACAAAGATCTAGACAGAGGTATTGCAAAGAATAAAAATGATTTGCTCAAAATAGATGGATTGAAGGTGTCCAATCCACTGAATTCATAGCAGGACTAAGTGTTTGATAGAACAAAGGTATGTGGTCTATCAAACTATGGTCCTGCTTCCGCACTTGGTAGGATAAAGGAATTTAGTCTACCATACTAAAGGACCCAATCTCAGATTCGACAGACCAGAGTTGTTACAAGACTGGCTCTCAGATGGCCTAAATTTGCCTGTAGTTTAGTAGATCAAGACCAAGCTGGTCTACAGATGTCTAGAAAAATTCGAGTCATTCCAACATTTCTTACCTTCTAAACTGGACAGGAGCTATTCCTGCTTTGAACTGTGCTATATGCTGGAAAACAGGCTGAGCAAGATCAAAGTGTTGTCGGGGAGGATTACACCATCCTCCATTATTATTTGCAAGACCAAAGTTCGGCGGGCAAAAGTTTGTTGCAGTCACTATGATGGATCCAGGGAGATACCATCTGGGGTCTTTCACACATTTAATCTCATAACATGCTCCACAAGTCAATCCATTGTTGAACAAAGCAGTGCTCAATGCAGCAGTGTTAGTCCCATATCCTTGGCTATATAAATTCCCATAACCACAAGCTCCTCCTACATAATAACAAAACATTCAAAATAAGTCAATGAGGTTTCAAGTTCAAGAACTACACGAAACCAAAAAGTCATCAACTGGATTGAATTTTGTGATTTTTCTACTTACCCATTGTACCAGAAGCATCACCACCTCCATAGAAAGTAGCATGGGCACTAGACCACCCACCACTTCCATGAACACTTCTCAACATGATGAGAAAAGCTACGATGGAAAAACGAATAAATTCCATTTCTGTAATGAAAAATGAAGGCAACCTCAAGTTGGCAAAGGAAGGAGAGAAAGCAGTGACGAAGATGTGATGAGGGGATAGGTATATTTATAGATTGTATGAAATGAGGTAGAGAAGAATATAGTTATAAAAAATTGTTGAAAATGAAGCAAATGGAACAATATCTTAACAACTAACTGAAACTAAAACAACTGTAAAATAGGCAACAAGGAAGGGGGCACCCACAACCATTGGGAACCTATGCCCTTTTTCCATTTGACCCTTTTCATACCACTGCAGAAGTTCAATTATTTCCAATACCTTAAAATTCCTTGTAACTCAAACCAAATTATTATATTTACATACACACAAAAATTGAATATATTATACTAATACATAAATTTCAGTCTTGAAAGACACAGTTCGTGCATGTATTGCGCTGCACAATTCATATTCAGATATGCTATATTATATACTTACTGTTTGGTAGGTACTCTCTAGAGCTCTCCTCGGAATGTGCACTACATTTTCAAGATCTCCAAGATGACAGTAATTTTCTCTCCTTTGTTGTTCTCTGAACCTTCTCATCTGCAATGTACTAAAAAACACGGGTTGTCTCCATGTTATGAGCCTCTGACGCTCAAGTTGGATGATAGCTAGCTGAGAGGTAATCAGATAACGCTGAAGAAAATAGAAAACAAAGTGAATCTCCGAGATTGAAAATTTCTCTAAAGCTCTATTAGAATCTAACCCCTTTCTTGTTGGCCTACGGTCTCTATTTATACTCCTTTTCTCACCTACATGTCTATAACTTGCATTTAATTAATTGACAATGGTTCCTGTAAAGTGTTATATGATGTCGAGTACTGTAATTGCCGACTAGCCTACTTTCGGCTTCAGTCTCTTTCCTCTGTCAAAGTTGTACACCATAGCACTGCTCCTTTCTCATTGTCGGAGTCTGTCGTTTTGTCCCGTTTTTACGTGTCATGGCTGCATTGGCCAATTCTCATAGGACTGGCCGTAGGACATTTTCAGTCATTTTCTGAAATAGTTGACCGGATTCCCTTGGTCGGAGATGCCTTCATGTTCATTTCTAGCTCGTTGGTTGGCTCTTCTATTGAGTGCTCTCATTTCCTCACTTCCCATTGGTTCTCCTTCTTTGTCGATGGTTTTTTTTTGGGACATCAATGGGGTTAGACCCATTCTCTCTTAGGTGTCTTCCCTTCAACTTGTATTTGCTTGGAGAATGAGGAATGGGGAATCATGTGTCGAGCACATGATGCAACTTTCCCTCCAACACTAAAATCCATAAGGTGAAAATCATCTCTCGTTGCATGTGTTGAGCAAGTGTTACTTCTCCTACATGTTGTGCATGAGACCGTTCCATATGCGCTTTCTATGTGTTGATGCTATCACACGTTTAGCACGTGTGATGACAAATTAGGTACAAGCACTTATTATGGCCAGATTTATCGTATACCAATACATCACCTCATTTCAAATGTACGGATATGCATAAACAATATAAAAATGATAAATCTTAAAAGATAGATGGCGAATCCATGTTTAATCAATACATCTTTTTTTTTTTTTTTTTGAAAAATAAATAAATTGAGATGTAGTACATAAATCCCTTGTACATGTATGTGGTGAAGGTCAGACTGATTAGAGTTATGAGAATCATCACCCTTAGATAAATGGGTGGCTTTGTGTGTTTCCAAGTCCCAATTCTTATCAGAATATGTTGAAACATTAGTTTGAATTTTATAACAAAATGGTTTTTTAATTTTGAAATTCTCTATATATTGTTTAGTCTCATATCCTCTGTATAACTCACTGTGGAGGAGTTAATAAGGATAGTGTTTGGACTTGGGCTTGGACCCCAAGGGGTACCCACTTTAGTGAATGAGGGAAGAGTTAGACCAATGTTGGTCCACTCCACACGCGCGTGCACTGCTGTCGCCGTCCAGCCGAACCGAGTCGGATCGGATAGAGATGAAACCTTTTTTTTTGCTGAAATTTTATTTGAAAAATAAAATATCTTTATTCTCGTGATTTTCGTCGCCTTTAAAGGCACGTTTTCTCTCAAAAAGATATTCTCTCATCCTATAAATACCAGCTCTCTCTGGAATAATTATATGCAATCATTTTTAAGAGTTTATTTGTCTAATAAAACAAAGAGTTTTATTTGTTTTGGAAACAATCTGTATTTCATATTTCACAGAGTTTCAGTACTTTTGTAATTTCGCATTTATTGTTTTTCGTGATTCCAAGCAAAAGAAAGTAATAGGGTGAATAGATTTTCGTTCGTCAACTGTGCATGTGATTGAACAAGACAAATATCGAATTTTGGATTGTTTTATCCTGGGGAGGACGGGGCTATCAGACTGCTTGCACAATCTTTGGGAGAGCCGTGAAACGTCTTAAAGAGAGCGACCTAATCCGCGACTCAACCCAAGAAAATTCGGTAACTTCGTTCCTGTCTTTATTTGCAGCAATTATATTTCCAACAATTTTAAGACGTTTATATATGTCATGTCTACTACTACTGAACTTGCTGCTAAGGACCTAAACAGTCTCTTTCGTTTTGAGGGTCAACACAAAAAGGACCTAAACAGTCTATTTCGTCTTGTGTAAGAATTAAAGTGTTTTTCTTACATCCAAGACAAAAAATGTAGTTTTTCTTAACTACACAAAAAGTTGCTTATATCTGTAATGCTAAAAAACCTGAATTGTCTGCTGAAACTCGCACCAAGGAACTAGATTGCTGGATTGAAAATGACTTCTTGTGTAAGAATTTTATTCTGAATGGTCTGTCTGATGAACTGTATGATTATTACTGTTCTGAAAAAATTGCTAAGGATATTTGGGAAGCCCTTAAGAAAAAAAATATGACACTGAGGAGGCTGGCACAAAAAATATGTCGTCAGTCGTTATTTGAAATACCAAATGACTGATGAAAAATCTGTGGAAACCCAATCCCACGAGCTATAGAAAATTGCTCATGAAATCATATCTGAAGGCATGACCTTAGATGAGTAATTTCAAGTAGCTGTTGTCATAGATAAATTGTCCCCTAGCGGGAAAGACTTTAAGAATGCACTTAGGCATAAAACCAAAGAATTCTCTCTAGAAAGTTTGATTACCCGACTTCGGATTGATGAGTAAGCTCGGAAACAAGATCAGAAAGATGAAATTATGATTATTTCTAACCATAAGAAATCCACACTGTGGCTTTGAAACCCGGTGGAAAGACTATGAAAAGTCAGAGTCACAATAAAAATCGAAACAATCAGAATCAGAACTATCAAAATCAAAACAACCAGAACCGCAACCAATAGAATCAGAATCCTCCACGAAATCAGAATGGACAAAAACACCCCTCAAGAAATTAATCAGCACAGTTCCTATGTTATACTTGTAACGGACCAGGGCATATGGCCAGGAACTGCTGGAATGGGTCTCGTCCTGCTCCGCAGGCGAACCTAACCAAAGACCAACTTATTGCCATGGTCTATGAGATCAACTTTGTAGGTGGATCCGAGGGATGGTGGGTTGACACTGGTGCTTTTCGACATGTCTGCTATGATCGAGAAATGTTCAAGTCCTTTTCTGAAGCTGAGGACAAGAAAATGTTGTTGGGTGATTCCCACTCCACTATCGTTGTTGGAAGTGGCGAAATAGAGTTGAAGTTTTCCTCTGAAAAGGCCGTCATCCTGAAGGATGTCCTGCATACTCCGGAGACGAGGAAGAACTTAGTTTTTGGTTACCTTCTGAACAAGGCTGAGTTTGCTCAAATAATAGGGGCTGATTTATATATCATCACTAAGAACAATGTATTTGTGGGGAAAGGATATGCCATTGATGGTATGTTTAAATTGAATGTTGATGCTAATAAAAATTTTAGTTCTGCTTACACGTTTATTTTAATACTTGGCATGCTAGACTCTGTCATGTTAATAAGCGAATAATTAAAAACATGAGTAACTTATGACTAATTCCAAAATTGTCCTTAAATGACTTTGAAAAATGCAACTATTGTAGCAAGCTAAAATAACCAAAACACCACATAAATCTGTTGTTAGAGAATTTGAACCCTTAGATTTAATACATTCAGATATATGTGAACTTGATGGTATTTTGACTAGAAATGGAAAACATTATTTTATTACGTTTTTTGATGATTGCTTGGATTATACCTTCGTCTACCTGATAAAAATAAGAGTGAAGCATTTGACATGTTCAAAATATTTTTAACGGAAGTTGAAAATCAGTTTAATAGAAAGATAAAGAGGCTTAGAAGTGATAGAGGCTCTGAATATGACAACAATAATTTCATAGAGTTTTATAGTTCTCATGGAATTATTTATGAAAAAACTGCACCGTACTCTCCTGAGATGAATGGCAAAGCCGAAAGGAAAAATATAACTCTTACTGAGTCAGTAGTTGTCATTCTACTTAACTCTGGTGTTGAATCACACTGGTGGGGAGATATTACTTTGACGGTCTCTTATGTGCTAAATAGAGTCCCTAAATCGAAAAGTAAAACTTCTCCTTATGAGATTTAGAAAAATAGACAACCAAACTTGCCATACTTCAAAATTAACTTGGGGTTGTTTAGCTTATGTTAGAATTTCTGATCCTAAAAGGAACAAGCTTGTCAGTAGGGCATTTGAGTGTGTATTCATAGGCTATGCCGTTAACAGCAAAACCTATAGATTCTATAACCTAAGTGATCACGTTATCATAGAATCGAATGATGTTGATTTGTATGAACATAGATTTCCTTTTATTTTGAGGAATAGTGGGGGTACATCCTCTAGTAACGTCCCTATGATCAGGATGAATGAAAATGATAAAACACCATAATCTGAGCCTAGGAGAAGTAAACGAAACCGAACTTCTAAAAACTATGGCCATGACTTCTATTTCTTTATAATAGAGAAGGATCCCCTTAACTTCCAAGAAGCCTTGTCTTCTATAGATGCCAACTTTTGGGAAGAGGTTATTGATGATGAAATGGACTCTCTTGAATCTAATAGAACCTGAATTTTAGTTGACTTGCCACCAGGTTGCAAGACAATAGGCTATAAGTGGGTATTTAAGAAGAAAATGAAACCCGATGGAAATGTAGAAAAGTTTAAGGCTCGTCTTGTAGCCAAAGGGTTTAAACAGAGAGAAAATGTTGACTTCTTTGACACATATTCTCCTGTTACTAGAATTACATCTATTCGAGTGCTAATTTCTCTTGCTGCAATACACGATCTAGTATTGCACCAAATGGATGTTAAGACTGTTTTTCTTAATGGTGATTTAGAAGAAGAAATTTACATGGACCAACCTGAAGGTTTTGTGATTCCAGGGAAAGAAAATAAAGTTTGCAAACTAGATAAATCACTTTACGGTTTGAAACAAGCTCCAAAGCAATGGAATGAAAAATTTGATAATCTTATTATCTCATTTGACTTTAAAGTGAACGAAAGTGACAAATGCATTTATTATAAATCTAAAAATGGCATTTACACTATTATAGTCTTTATATATGTGGATGATTTGCTTATCTTTGGTTCTAATATTCATGTCGTGAATAAAGTGAAATCTTTATTGTGTGCGAACTTTGATATGAAAGACCTTGGAGAGGCGAGTGTAATCCTTGGTATTAAGATTACTAGGTCTGACAAGGGAATTTCTTTGGATCAATCACACTATATTGAAAATATCCTAAATAAATATAATTACTCTTACCGTAAACTTGCATGTACTCGTAATGTTCCTAATGTAAAGTTGTTTAAGAACATCGGTAATGGTGTTAGACAATTTGAGTATGTGAGCATCATCGGTAGCCTACGAAATGCTACCGTTTGCACTAGGCTCGACATAGCTTATGCTGTGGGGCTACTATGCAGATTTACCAGTAGACCTAGTGTAAAACATTAGCATGCTATTGAAAGGGTCATGAGGTACCTAAAGATGACTAAGAACCTCGGATTACACTATCAGAAGTTTACTGTTGTCCTTGAAGGATATAGCGATGCTGATTGGAACACCCTCTCAGATGACTCCAAAGCCACTAGTGGCTATATTTTCAGTATAGCTGGTGGAGCTGTTTCTTGGAAATCAAATAAACATATTATTTTGGCACAGTCCACGATGGAGTCAGAGATGATAGCACTAGCCACGGCTAGTGAGGAAGCAGGTTGGTTAAGAAACCTGCTAGCAGATATCCCTCTATGGGAAAGACCGATACCAGCTGTCTTGATCCATTGTGATAGTACCACAGCTATTGCAAAGATGCAGAACCGTTATTACAACGACAAGAAATGACAGATACATCGTAAGCACAGTACGGTTAGAGAGTTTCTATCTGCTGGAGCTGTTAGAGTGGATCATGTACGAACTGATGAGAACTTGGCTGATCTTTTGACGAAAGGATCAGCTAGAGAGAAGGTTTTCAAAACTTTGAAAGGAATGGGACTTATGCCCTTAGTTTGATGAGTTATTCATGATGGAAACCCGACCTATAGACTGGAGATCCCAAGAAATAGGTTCAATGGGTAATAACAAGTCGTGAATGATATGAAGTGAATCATACTGACCTTATAGTAATTCCATTCCAAGATTGAAGCATGAGTTCCTGAAGCGATAGTAGAATAAGTTAAAAACTCTTAATGAGATCTAAACTCTATGTGGAGTGGAGTACCTAGCTACAGGAGTACTCTTGATAGACTCACCTAAGTGATTGTGGAAGTATGGCCGCCTCTTATGAAATTTGTGGGCAAAATTCCTAAAGCCTTTACTATACTGGGATATACGTGCATGGCCTTAAAGCACGAGCTTTTTAGACTTCACCCTAGTAAGGTGGTGTGTGTGATGTTGTTAGAGATAGAGTTCAAAACTACGAGTTACTCTAGTATAATCTAAATCATGAACACTACGCAAAAGTTCAAGTTGAAAGACATTTTTATTTATGCACAATCTTATATTTATAGATTGCTCGATGAAGAAATGTTTTTTTTAAATTCAAGTGGGGGATTGTTGAAACATTAGTTTGAATTATAAAACAAAATGGTTTCTTAATTTTAAAACTCTTTCTATATTGTTTAGTCCCATATCCTCTATGTAACTCACTGTGGAGGAGTTAATAAGGATAGTGTTTGGACTTGGACTGGACCCCAAGGGGTACCCACTTTAGTGAAGGATGGAAGAGTTAGACCAATGTTGGTCCACTCCACACGTACGTGTGTCGCCGTCGTCCGGCCGAGCCGAGTTGGATCTGATAGAGATGAAACCTTTCTTTTTGCTGAAATTTTATTTGAAAAATAAAATATCTTTATTTCCGTGATTTTCGCCGCCTTTAAAGGCATGTTTTCTCTCAAAAATATATTCTCTCAGCCTATAAATACCAGCTCTCTCTGGGATAATTATATGCAATCATTTTTCAGAGTTTATTTGTCTAATAAAACAAAGTTTTATTTATTTTGGAAACAGTCTGTATTTCATATTTCAGAGAGTTTCACAAAGTTTCAGTACTTTTGTAATTTCGCATTTATTGTTTTTCGTGATTCCGAACAAAAGAAAGTAATAGGGTGAATAGATTTCCGTTCGTCAACTATGCATGTGATTGAACGAGACAGATACAGAATTCTGTGCTATTTTATCCTGGGGACGACGGGGCTATCAGACTGCTTGCACAATCTTGGGTAGAGTCGCGAAACGTCTTAAAGAGAGCGACCTAGTCCGCGACTCAACCCAAGAAAATTTGGTAACTTCGTTCCTGTCTTTATTTGCAGCAATTATATTTCCAACAAAATCTCATTCTATAAAAGAGATAAAAAAGAATGAAAAGTAACATATGCATGCTGCCATAAGCTTTGCTTGTTTGAGACTCGGAATGAAACAAGAGGTGGAAACCACTGAAAGTTCGTAGCTGATTGTTACTTGATCTTTTTGGTCTACTGCTATTTTATTCTTTCAAGAGGAAACAAAGAAGGTGAGTTCCAATCTTTCTTCTACTGTCACTTATCTTAAAAGAACTTTTGAATTGGTTATGCCATGCAAAGGAGCAAAGGAGCTTTTTAGCCACCCAGACAAAAAAACACCCAAGGGAGGGAGGGATACTTTCACTTTGAAGCTTTGCATTTCAAGCATTTAGAATATAGGCAGTTCAAGCTAAGTTTCCTTTTCCTCTTTGTAATTTATAAAGGATTGTTTTTCCAGCTTCAAACTAATTAATTAACTTTATGTAGTTAATCCATGTATTTCCTTCAATTTTCAATTTTCAATGTTCAATTCAAATGGAAAAATACAAAGCATAGTTCATGTGCAACTTTCTTCAGATTTATCTTTTTTATGCATATCTCGAAGACTATTTGTCGAATTGTACTAAAACTAATGCACAACATTCATGAGATTAATCCACACGTTTCTCAGCTCAAAGAGAGCAACGAAGGCATAATTCATGTGCAAATTTGCCTTTGAAATAAAAGCCAAACTATGTTCTATTAGACTTTGTCCCCAAGGTTTGGACAACCGAAAACTCGTTCCCTTATGCATGTCGGGTATTCCTAAGTTTTATATCCTCCATATTTGTTGTCCATCCTTTGAGATTCTTCCCTATCAGACCACATAAAATTTGTGGAAGACAACCTAATAATCTTAAATACTTTGACTGTCTTTTTAGTAATTTAAGTTGAATTTGACCAAAAATGTGATATGAATCATCTGTTTTGTGATTGTTCTTTAACAGTAAAGACATTATATACATTGTTTGTGAAAATGACAACATGAGAGACCCATACGTCTTTGACCCTAACCATGACGACTCTGTTTGGAGTGAATATTGTTGTGATCGATGTTGCTGCTATTCCATTAGTTAAATGCATTAATTGTTCCATTTTATTAATTTCTTTTCCATTACCATTCCATTCGGTCACTTCATCCTCTTTCCATCTGCTATCATTAAGATGATTGTCCGTTATCATATTTTTAGCAGTTCAAGCAAAATTGAGCTAGAGGCGATTATTACTTCATATTTCAATTTCAAAGATTTTTCCTTACTAATCTAACTGCTTTATAATGCATATGGAAGGTGGCATGAAGTATTCTATTAACCTGTAGGATCCAGGGGTGAAGGAAGCGAAGCCCCCTGGCCCCACCACATAGCGTGTATGCGGGATTAACGGCCAATGGGCATGTCTCAAGCAACAATATTGTCTCCAACTTAGATATTCGCGACGTCCAGGTGTGAGTTTTTAACAATTGGACTCTACCGCCCTAAAAAGACCTCATTGCTAGTAAGAGACACGTCCATTCTTTATTAATCGCACTGATGTGACTCTTTAACCCATGCGGGACTAATTTGCACGCTCAAATAGAGCCACACAGCCAATCTCTACATTGGCGAGACTTGAGCCTACTCGGATAAGCCCCATCGCAACGTGTTATCTTGCACTTCCAACTCACTAAGCCCTAGGCAGATCCATCAGCTCTGATACCACTTGTTGGGTCCAGACGTAAAGAGAGCCAAACCCCCGAAAACCACCTCAAAGCGTGTACACGAGATTGTCAGTCAATGGACATTCTCAAGCAATGATATTATCTCTAACTTAAATACCCACAACTCCTGGGTATGGGATATTTACCAATTGGGTTCTACCGCCCCCAAAAATACCTCGTTTCTAGTAAAAAAACATATGTCCAATCCTTATTAATTGCACACAATATGACTCCTTAACCCACGTGGGACTAATTTGCGCGCTCAAATTGAGCCACACCTCCAACATAACTGACACTGGCTAGATCTTATTCTAGATATACAAAATAAAATAATCATCTTTTACCTCCTCCAAAAAATTATTCTAGATTCATTACATAAACTAAACTAACATGTCAAACTCTTAGGTCTTCTTGCCAGAGACAACTTTTGTACCTTATTTAAATAAAGATACTAACTAAACTAAAAAAAAAAAAAAAATTGTATATGACTGAGTGTATATTCACTGACTAATTTAAAGGTATGACTTCACTTGACCCCTAAGTAGTTAACTTGATTTGAAAGTAATAAACTGCCTAATTATAGACTTACTTCAGATTTTAGGCAAGTATTTAGAAGGGTGTTAGTTGGCGTAATTAACTTTTGCCCCCTAGTATTATGATCGATTTAGCTATTAGACCCCAAACTTATTCAGGGTTTACTTTAAACCCCAATTTTCATTTAAAATGTCAATTATACCTTTTTTTCTTATTGATGCAAGATTTAACATTCCCTCCTCAAACTTATACAATTTAGAGGTATCACCTCATCGCGATTTGTTGGTGATTTCAACACATTTTGAGTTGGTATATCTAATTTGTATAGGTTTAAGGATGAAATGTCAAATGTCACATTAATAATATAAGAAGGGAAGACGGTCATTAAAAAAATATGGAAATTGAGATCTAAAAGTAAAACTAGTTATAATACTGGATGGCAAAAGTTAAATATTGTATATGTGGGTGTGTTATTTTATTGAAAGGTGAGCAAAGTCTTTAGTGGATCCCAAAAACATTAAACGTCTTTGACAGGGTCTGAACTTTGGACATGTTATATATCAACTATCATTGTCAACTGACCTAACACCCATTAGCTTCTGCACATCTATACGATTATAACGCCTGAGGGGATGTCTTCAACTCAAATTTTTGTATTTTTCATTTTGCCCTCCACATTTCATACTTTTTACAATCAAAATCAGCCCCTCCCAAACATTGATTAATTATACTTAAGCCCCTAAACATAATTTATTTGGAGTCTCCAATTATCTATAAACTATAAATATGCCCTTACGTTAACTTTTGGATTCCCATTTTACCTTCCACAGTTCATACGTTTTACAATCAAAACCAACTTCTCTCGAACATTGATTAATTATACCCAAGTTCTTAATATAATTTATTTGAGCCTCCAATTATCTATAAACTATAAATAGGCACTTAAAATAGTGAGAGTGTAATCTTTGGTTACAATATTTTACTCCTTAATATTTATTTAATAAAATTAATTAATTTTAAAGTATAAATAATATTTATGATTATTTTGCTTAAAAATCTTTATCAAATCATGTAAATTTTTAAATTTTAATTATTATTGAATTTTTAGAATAAAATGAAAAAATAATAAATATACATGCATATAGAGCGCATTCACGTCCTACTAACTATAACTAAAGATGGGTAAATATTGCAACAAAACATAAAAGGTTCCTAAATTTAGGAATATTCATTGACGTGTAATCATAAGTAAACCCTTTTATTGTGCTAGAGATAGGGCTTGTTAAATTCTACTAGGGGTGGATGTGCTCTACGTGTACAAATTTTTAGTATTTTATTTTTTATTTTAAGGGCTTATATATAGTTTATAAATAATTAGAGGACTTCAAATAAATTCTTATATTAGGGGCTTAATAGTATAATTAATCAATGTTTCAGAGGTATTGATTTTTATTTTAAAAATATGAAATGTGAATGGCAAAATGAAAAATAAAAAAGTTAGTTGTAAGAGTTTTTTTTTTATAATATATAGATAATTAGGGGGCTTGCAATAAATTATATATGGGCTTAGATATAATATATCAATGTTTAAGAGGGGCTGGTTTGGTTTGTAAAAATTATGAAATGTGATAGGCAAAATAGAAAAATTCAAAAGTTAGATATAAGAGCCTATTTATAATTTATAGATAATTATATTGCTTCAATAAATTATGATAGGGGCTTAGTTATAAATTTATAATGAATAAATTTGAAAGCGGCTGGATTTGATTATAAATAATCTAAATTGGGAGGGCAAAAGTGTAGAAAAGTGTAATAGTATTTTTTCATTTAAAGACACAAACACCCTTTGTCACTTTTACCACCTTTTGATTTTTCTTTGTAAATATCATAAAGTTGGAAGGGCATTGTCGGAACTAGAAGATTAGGCTGAAGACAAATGTGTAATAGTAATTTTTCTATTAAAAGATACAAATACTCCTAACATTGTTCATTGGTTTGTTGATTTCACATGTAATTATTAGGAATAGGGGAGGGAAAAACCTAAAAGAAAATTTAGAATTGAAGGCATACTTTTCATTGTTCGGAGAAACATTATTATAGTCCAGATGGAGTGTTGTTTCGACCATAGACCTTGTGCGATTGTGGCTTGTTTTATACCCAACTTGAAGTTGTGTTGGATTTAGCTTTTACATAATTAAATCCTATTCATTTTAAAATTGAAAATAATATATCCTCTACACCTTTTAAATAGCTATTTACGGCGTACCCTCAATATTATTCACTATTTTAGTCTCCCCCAGGACTAGCAATCAATGTGCCTTGATCTTTTTTTTATTTAAATGATGAAAATACCCTTGACAAATTAAAAGCAGAATGTTTTGTATCTCGAACGACTCATCTAGAAGAAGATCAAATGGTCCAATTAAAATGATAAGCATATCTTAAGAAAACTTTAACATTAAAAATAACTTTTAATTCTCAATCCCCCCTCGTCTTCATCTTGTTATTCACACCACCTTCAAACTTAAACACTCTCATCCACCATTAAAGCCTCGTTGATTTCGACAGTATCTTAGACCACTTCAACCAATCTCTCCTCTCATTATCTTATTCCCCATTCAAACCCTCATCTCGATTCTATTCAACATCCAAAATTCCTCCTCCATACTCATCACCAAGCAAAACCTCTCCATCCTCGAAAAGGCTTTTCCCTACTCCTCTATGGGAGGAATTGCAGGTGCATTCACCTATGTGTCTTACCCACTTGACACCATCAAAACAAACCTCTATGCCCAAGGTGCATTGGAGCTATATAAAGGGTCGACAACACAACAGTCTGGAATGGAAAAATCTTCGTCCTGGCCGCCGGTATCTGTCACCACTATTGTAATCATTGACCATCTTTCAAAAGAATTGTAACAGACCATTTCATTGTGCGATGGCAGGAATTGTTGGCTTGCATGCAATTGCAATGGAAGTTTTTGTTCTATCGCCATGGATTAGCATAGAAAGGAAAGGAAAATAATGGAGAGAAACTGTTAGGATACCAATCCTATTTAGTATTTACTTGAGATTAGAATGTCTTAGTTATAACAATATTCTATTTAGGGAATATTAGCTTGTTTTGAATTAGGAGTTATTGTTTGATTAGAATTAGGATTGAATTCAATTAGGAAGTATTATTCTTTGCTTTCAGTTATAAATACATATGATGTAATAGAGTTTAGGCAAGCAATACAAGTTTTATTTAATTTATTTGGTGGCTGATCCCCAATCAAAGGATCTAGGTGGTTTGATCTCCAATCAAAAGGTCAAGGTCTCTATTATCTGGTATCAGAGCATCCTCGATTCTGAGCCAAAATTTTTTCTCTTCTTGTTAGTTCGTCTTCGCCTTCAACATCAACCTCCATCTCACAGATCTTTCACAAAAAAAAAATAAAAATAAAAAAATACCTGTGGCCTTCGCAACAACCGCCGTCACCAACAACCCCGCCCTCGCAACAGCACCCTTCGCCCTCGCAACAGCACCACTCCGCCATCGCATCAGCCCCCTTCGCCCTCGCAACAGCTTCCCTCCGCCCTCGCCACAGCACCGCTTCGCAACAGATCCCCTTGCCCTCGCAACAGCACCTCTCCGCCATCGCATCAGCCCCCTTCACCCTCGCATCAGCACCCCTCCGCCTCGCCTCAGCAACCCTTCGCCAGAGCTTTGTTCATCCTTCCTTCCGCGCTTCGCCCAATTGCAGTGCTTCCCGTTTCAGCGCCTCTTCTTCTTCCACGGATCCAGCTTCATCGATTCCTGATTCCAGGTTCCAGCGAGGCCTAATTCCAGCACTCTTCGAGCTTTGTCCAACAGCACTTCATCCAACTCATCGCTCCCTGTTTCAGCGCTTCCTCGACTCCATCACAAGTAGCAGAACTCAAAAAAAAAAAAAAAAAAAAAAAAAAAAAACTATTGCTGAATTTCAGTGAAGCAACAGTAGCAAAACCACGATTTGCACCATCGAGATTCTCACAAACCACCCTTTTTCTAATGACGATTGCTGAATTACAAGAGCAGGTCAATGCGCTTACTACTCAAGTTACCGGGATCTCTTCCCGCCTTCATACACTTGAGACCACTAATGCCACTATTCTAGAGACACTAAGGAATCTCCAGCCATATCGCCTGGCACCATACGATCACCCGGACCAACAAGGACCATTTATTCCAATTTCTGGCAAGGCCCTTGATGACGCTAGACCCAAAAATTCTGATAATGTTGTTTCCAATGCACCACCAACATTGGCCACCACTCCAAGGCGCAATCCTGTGCAGAGACCATTCGTGCCAAAAAAAAAAAACAGATGGGTTTGGTAGCCATAATCCTTACCATAAATGCCCACCGCCCCATCATCCGACAGCGGGTCTTATTAAGTGTAACCATCCTTCAATTGGAGTGCCACCCTTTCCTGTAACCATACCTTATCCCCTACCACCAATGCTGCCTGTTTTTCAACCAGTTGTACCTACTCCACACATTCCAGTTCCTGAACATGTTTACCAACATTATCCTGGCAACTTCGATCCTCATATGTTACGATCTCCATATGGCACCCCCGCGCATACTTTTGGTGCACCACTTGGTCATGTTGGTGCTATGGATTACAATAGAAGCTTTCAACCTCCACCGAGAGAAACCAATGCATATGCTGACAATTTTGCTAATCGGCGACAGGTTGTACAAGAACATGCTGGTCGTTTAAATAAATTACGACGCCATCATCGAGCATTCAATCCAAGAGAAAATATTAGCATGCATCAACGTGGACCGTGGCCTTTTGTGTGGCCCCCTCCCTATCTTGGTCCTAGTCCAGGGCTTATGGAGGGCCCTTGTTTTTCTAGCCCTACCCATATGTATCATCCTCCAAATGTATTAGGAGGTCCTTCTCTTCGCGTTATTCCACATCCTTGGATTCCTGCAACTGCCTCAGAGACGTTGATTTTGAGGGCTAATATTGTTAAGCAAATTGAGTATTATTTCAGTAATGAGAATTTGCAAAAGGACAACCACTTGATTTCTTTGATGGATGACCAAGGATGGGTTCCGATAACCAACATTGCTGACTTTAATAGAGTGAAGAGAATGACTACAGACATTTCTTTAATTTTGGATGCAATGCATAGTTCTAGTAAGGTAGAAGTTCAGGATGCTAGAGTTCGAAAGCGTGATGGCTGGTCGAAGTGGTTTTTGGCTTCTGGACAAAATGCATCTTCAAATGATCAGCAAATGCAAGCCGATGTAAGGGCTACTATGTCAAGGCTTAGTGAGTGCAATGATGACAGTGCCAACAGTGATGGCAATGCATTAGCAACAGATTCAACTAATTTAATTGCTCGGGAACATGCTGGAAAGTTTGATACCAACTTCCGTATCATATCTGATGTTGAACCTGCTAATTTTATGGTACCTAAAACTGGGAGTCTCTCTTGTTTGACAAAGCAAAAGTCACACAATTCCCAATCAAATAAGCCCCAGAGAAACTACTTGATTGAGGATTCTTTGAAAGCCATAATAAGCCCATTACACGCTGGCTTAACAAGGGGACCGACCGTCCTGTGGAGGAAGCTACTTGGGAAGACTATGAGCAGTTTCTTGTTCGTTTTCAGATTTTCAGGCTTGAGGACAAGCCTTGTTTCAGGCGGCGTGGGATGTTAGGATACCAATCCTATTTAGTATTTACTTGAGATTAGAATGTCTTAGTTATAACAATATTCTATTTAGGGAATATTAGCTTTTTTGAATTAGGAGTTATTGTTTGATTAGAATTAGGATTGAATTCAATTAGGAAGTATTATTCTTTGCTTTCAGTTATAAATACATATGATGTAATAGAGTTTAGGCAAGCAATACAAGTTTTATTTAATTTATTTGGTGGCTGATCCCCAATCAAAGGATCTAGGTGGTTTGATCTCCAATCAAAAGGTCAAGGTCTCTATTAGAAACAAATACATATGAACATTGTCGAAACAAATGGAGAGAGGGGCGGGGAAGGGTGAGGTAGGGAGGATCGGGGAGGGGCGAATCAGAGAAATGAAGAGGAGGCGGCGGGCGCTGGTGCTATCAAAACAGAGGGAGAAATTAGCGAGGAATAGGGGATATGAAGGGGCATGGAGGGGCGAATTAGAAAGGAAGATGAGGCGGGGGCGGTGGTGGTGTAAATAAAGAAATGAAAAAGGGGGGATGGGGATTGGGAAGAATAGTTTTTTATCTGTTAGATTTTTCTCGAGAAACGTTTATTATTTTAATTGGACCATATGATCTTCTTCGAGATACAAAACATTCAATCGATGTCTTTGATTTGTCAAGGTATTTTGATCATCTAAATACAAAACAAACGGTCAAGGCCTATTAACTGCTAGTCCTGGGGGAGACTGAAACAGTGAATAATGTTGGGTTACTCCATAAATAACTATTTACTATAGGGGCAAATAGCAAATAATCCTTTAATTAAGAAATTATGTTTTCACCCGTATATTTGAGTTAATATGTTCTTATTAAATCAACTAAAAATTATATAATAAAATAATACTAAATTTAACTAATGTCCATCTTACAGTTAGGGGTGGGCACGGGACGGGATGGGACGAGATATACCCATCCCTATCCCATCCCGTTCATACGGGATCGGGACGGGACGGGATCATCTATTCAATCACTAGTCATACAAAAAAAAACTCCCAGGTTTTAACTTTACAAACCTCGATGCAACAAACTATAACCTGAGGATGAGCTATCACTTCACTGGACTCTTTAGCAACATTTAGGTAGATCCTGGATGAGTACTTGTGATCCAGTTGGTTCAATCAAGGCAAAAATCCATATGGTACTTGTGATCCAGTTGGTTCAATCAAGGCAAAAATCCATCCTTCGATGGCATAATCAGGAAACCATTTAGGTAGATCCTTGATGAGTATCTATAAGAAATGGGTTATTTAATAGAGTGCAAGTAAGATGTTGACAGCTAGCAATTTTGATTCCTTGACACAACTCAATGGATTTAAAGGTCCTCATTTTACAGTGAGAAGTGTTATTAGATGTAAAGCATTTGTTCTAGTGAAATTGAATAACTAAGACATTATAAAACTACGCTCTAAAACTGAACTGCCTAGCATTAAATACTTGGATAAAATGAGTGAAATAAAATAAATATTTAAGCTTAGGTAACACTTACACCCCAAGGAAGGGTAACTTATTAGCTTCACGCATAGCAACCCGTTCAGCAACATCACCTGTCAAACTATTGCTAATAAGATTAGCTGACTATCCTCCTGCAGCAGAAACATGTAGATTTAGATGCCATTTCACAATATATATTAGTTTGATTAACATCACCTGTCAAACTATTAATTTGTATGGGCATCACAATTCTAAAATAAATAATTAAATAAAAATATTAATAATTAATATTAATAAATTAGTTCGGGACGGGACAGGATTGGCGGGATTGAAAATCTTCATCCCATCCCATCCCATTCTAGATCGGGACGGGATGAGATCGGAATGAAATTATTCAATCCCATTAAGACCCGAAAAAATCGGGACGGGACGGAACGGGATCGGGACGGGAACGGGATCGCGGGATGGGATGCCCACCCCTACTTACAGTATCATATTTTTTCATACACATGATCTCTCAAGTTGCCACATGGATGATGAAGATGACACATTTGACGAGCTTTGCTAGGAGTCGAGGGAAAGGAGCGAGGGATGGTGTAACCACCCATCCTCCTCGAGATGAGCGCATCTTTCTGGAGATGCGCGCTGACACTCATCTCGAGACAGATCCCTCGCCCCCTTTTCCTCGACCCCTAGAATTTTCGCACATTTGACACTGTCTTAAACATTTCGAAAATTCTAGGTAGTGAGGGGAGGAGCGAGGAAAAGGGAGCGAAGGATGGGTGTAGCCCTCGAGATACGTGCCCTTGCTTATCTCGAAGGGGATGGGTATCCCTCGCTCCCTAGAAGTGCTCTAAACATTAACATTGCCCAGTGCACACCCTTATTGGGAACTACATTTGACTTTTTGAAACGACTAGTAAGATCAATAAAATCAATAATTCAAAACAAAAGATTAGGCAAGTTAACAATGTCTACCTCAAATTAAGGATCTCAAGAAGTGCCTTGCATGTGGCAAACCATCCAACTCCAAAAACTAAAAGGAATGAATTGCAACCTTTTTAACTCCTTGAACTTTATTTTCTTCCCCTCTAGCTCATTGCTTTGCTTTTCTTTTCTTTTTCATTCGACTCTCTTATCTATTCTTTTTTTTTTTTTTTTTTTAATAAACTCTCTTATCTTCAAGACCTTTAATATATCTTAGCTGGAGCAACTTGATGATCCTCAATCATTGTTATGATGCAACCTTGTGATTGTATGCACAAGTTAATAGTCTTCTTTACAGCTTAACATAAGAATTTAGTAAAACAAAAAAATCCATTTTAACTTGGTTATTAGTGGTCTGTTCAGCAAAATATAACAAAATTTTGAAATAAACCCAGAGTTTTAGCTAGATTAAAACAAGGTCCTAGACAAACACCCTGTAATTCTGTAAACAACATTTCCATGTTATATAACAGACTTGATTTTCAAGTTCTCACATTATTTTCGTTATAATTGTAATCGAATAGCAGCCATTGTTTTTTCCCATTTGAGAGTCGTATTTTGCATATAAAATAGCAACCATTGAGTTATGCACATAAAATAATCCTGTATATTTGAGTTAATATGTTCTTATAATGACAGAGCTCTCAAATGAACGAGGATCATGTATTCAACCTGATTTTCAAGTTCCGAAAATGCCCCCAACATTTTCAGATATTTTCAAAAAAAAGTTGGGTAAAGAGTGACAAGGGTGTTTATGTCATTCAAATTAAAAATACTATTACACATTATTACTATTTTACCCTTACAAATTAAATTATTTACAATCAAAATCAACCCCTGTACCATTAATTAATTATAACTAAGCTCCTAATGTAATTTATTTGAAGCCATCCAGCTATCTAACAATTATAAAGGCCTTTATATCTAACTTTTGAATTTCTCATTTTGCCTTTCACATTTCATATTTTTATGGTCAAAACCAACCCTCAAACATTAACTAATTATACTTATGCATATAACATAATTTATTTGAAGCCGCTTATTTATTTATAAATTATACATAAGCCCTTAAAGTTATATATAATTATGTTATTTAAAACTTATGTTAAGTGCATAAAGTTTCAAATCAGGTTAAGCCCTTAAATTATGTTAAGCACGTTATATATAATTATTTTGCTATAAATTATAACAAAAACAGCTTAATAATTGGAGGCTAACCACTGTATCTTGACATTTCAGTGATCATCAGCATATGTTAGTTTTGCTTCCACCTCTTCCGGATCATTGACTTTTTAATAAAGATCCCAAGTAGGTATTTTTGGAATTGTCTTCAAAATTTTATTATAATGTTGTGGTGCTGACAATAATCTATCTAATTATTTCTAATACTTTCGAGACCAACCAATCCTTATAATCTATGTTGGTGGAGGTTTTCAAACACCCGTAGAGGAATTAAATTTAAAAAAAAAAAAAAAAAAAAAAACCTGACTCGCTTTGAATTCAAATTCAATGAGAAGAATAAACAAACTCTCAAATCACTCTTATTATTCTGTGATTTCTCTCTTTATTTTCCACACTTTAAACTAAGGCTGGGCAAGTACGGGTAACCGGCCCAAAAGCTAAAAACCGAAAATCGGCCCGAGAAATTTGGGCCCGTGTTTATGAGACCCGAAATCGGACCAAGTTGACCAGATAACCGAGGTCCCGGTTAACCGATTTACGGGCCGATTTTGGGCCGGTCTCGGTCCTAAGAGCAAAAAAATAATTCTACAGTAAAAAAATACTTCATTCATCATACGTACAAAAATTATATCAAAAAATTACAAAAAAACCATACAACAAATTACAAAAAAAAAAAAAAAAAAAAAAAAAATCGGTCTAAAAAATCTCAGATCTCAATCTCTGATATGAGATCTGGAAGAAGAAGGCTGATATGGAGAATCTCTGATCTCAATCTGAGATCCGGAAGATGAAAGCGGATCTAATCTCAACTCTGATCTCTGATCTTCGACTTCGACCCTTCGTCTGTGTGCGAGAGGGAGAGATCGTGATCTTCGACTCTTCGTCTGTAAGGTGGATCAAGATCTGATCTGATCAGATCTAATCAAGATCTGAGATCAGATCTGATCTAGGGAAAGGTAGGGAAGGGAGGGGAGAGGGAGACGGCTCGGCCTCCGCCTTCGCTGAGAGAGAAGAAGGGAGGGTCGGCTCGGAGTCGGATGTACATAAATCTCCTCCTTTCTTCTTCGATCTGATCTGTTCTTCAGACATTTCTTCTGTAAACTAAAGAAGAGAATGCGAGAGAGGAGAGGACGCGGGATAGAGATGGACGACAGGGGCGGACGGTTGGCTGTGATGGCGAGGAAGACGATGGGGACGATAGCGACTGTTGGGCTGCGATGTCGTTGGGGTCTGTGAGGATGGGTGAGTGGGTAAATGGTCTGTGAATGGTTGACGAAGGAGAAGGAGATGATGATGATGGTCTGTGATTGGGTTTGTTGTTGCGATGAGGAAGGTGACGATGAGTTCGAGAGAAGGGTTTGATGGAGGGTGAGGAAGGATCTGTGCGAGGAGAAGGAGTGATGGCTTGCATGTTAGATTGGTTTGCATAATACGTGCAATGCTTTGTCAATCCAAGTTGCGGCTATTTAATTTAAAGTTAAACTATTTAAACTAGGCCGGGCCGGTTACCCGACAGGCTTCAGAAATGGAAACCGAGGCCCGGACCAAAAACTTCGGGCCGGGCCGAGCTTTTACAATCGAAACTTTTATAATTAATTAAAACCGACCCGATCGGTCCGGTTGTCGGTTCGGTCCGGGTTTTCAGTCCTAAATGCCCACCCCTACTTTAAACTCACAAACTAGATGCGTATTTATAAGTATACTGAAAATGTAAATGGTGGAATTTGGTTGGTATACCAACTATGGTTGATGAAACCATCTAGAAGTCCATGATTGGTGAATTAAATTTTGTGTTTCATAGTCGTTATCAAATAATGAGGTTTCGCAAAAATTCGTCAATTCAGGATTTTTTAGAAAACTTTCGAGGTTTTTTTTTTCATAAATTTTGTTATTTGTAAAAATACAAAAACTAGCTACCAAAAGTTACATTTTTTTCGAGGTTTTTTATTTTAATAAACTTCGTAGTTTTTTAGTAAATTTCAGGGGGTTTTTTTAATTATAATTTCTTCTGATTATTTATTGATATTTGAAACCAAGAGGTATATTCATGTATCCTAAAAAAATTTATATTTTTCTTTACACATTGAAATATTTCTTAAAATCACAATCCTTGGTATTTATTAACGTATAAACTTTGGTTAAAAAATCATAATTGTTTTTCACATGTTCAATCTCCAAAATTTTATTTAATACACTACGTGAAACTAATTAATTTATAAACATACATAGGTTTTATATCAAATCTGGTAAGGGAAGCATAATTTATTTGATGATACATCAAATAAGACTACCATCACGACTATACACGTGGTAGAGACCACCTATCACGAGGATCAAGTATTGCAAGTCAGGGTCGACTCACAAAGCCCAAAAAGGGTCTGGATGAACAAATCATAGTCAGATGGCCAAATCCAGGCCCAACGAAGCTCTCCCTTAAATAAGATGAACGTTACAAAAAAAAGAGTTGTGGATGGAGTTATTCCCCCAAGGACATATCTTCATAAAGGAGGAGACTGTTATAGAAAACGTCTCCCCTCGTTGAGCCTCAAATGCTTAAGTTACACAAAGAATTAATAACGACCACTATATAAGGTAAATGGAACATTCGACAAAGGGATACAATTTTAACTGAGTTCTATCCATATTAATCTCCATCTCCAACAAACTTACAAACTTAAACATCGAAGTGCATTCGGCCACCAAATAGGTGATCTTTGGCAATCTAACATTTGTTTTGCAGGTTAGATTTACAGGGGACTGGATTTGGACGCATCGGTTTGGCACTGTCCGTGGGGAACGAAAATGTCTTTTCAAAAAGAGAGTTTGTAGTTGGAAACTTCCTTAGTTCTAATCAGCGATAAAAAGATTGAACAAACAGAATGCTCTACAGACCCCAACCCATCAATAATCAAGGCAGCCTTCCATTGGCGAAACTAAATTACTAATAGTGCATGTTCCAAACCCAGTGACATCCGGGTCAACTGTGCCAGGTAACACAGTGTTACAACGTGGAGTGGTAACTCAATCATCTCAGACGTCTGGTGATAGAGTCGCGGATCCTCTCATGGATAAACTCCTAGTCCAGATGGATCATCAGATTAAAGTTGTGGACAAACTTACTCAGGAGTGTGCTCAATCTGCCGACCATATCCAAACATCGCCGCAGCAGAACTCTGCCAACCACGCCCGAGAAAACAATGAAGTTCCTATAGAACTTCAACAAGTGAATCTCGAAGGCAGCGAACTACAAAAATATGGCCTCCAGAGCGATGGAATCCCTGCGCAAGTTCCATTTAGGATCGGAGTCAAAGATCCTAACGTGTTGTATGAATTGACCAGACCGTCATTCTCTGACGCACTCATGAGGACTCTTCTATAGAAGAAGTTCACTTCCCCAAAGTTCGAAGCATATGATGGCACTACCAATCCGACAGATCATCAATGACACTTCCACCACATGATGGCATTAAAGGAGAGCAGGGAGTCTATTCTTTGCCGAACATTTCCAACCGATCTCACCTCCACGGTGATGAGTTGGTTCATCAGCCTACCACCTAGGTCGATATACTCCTTCCAAGTGTTAGCCACTGTCTTCATCACGAGGTTCATTGGCACCCAACGGATGAGAAAGGGCCCACATTACTTACTCCACATCAAGCAAAATCTCGAAGAAACCATAAGGGAGTACATCACTCATTTTTACTGATGAGTTGATCAAGATTGACGGTTGCAGCGATGACACGACCAATGCCACCTTTACTTCTAGATTGAAGAGAGGGTCATTTTACAATTCTCTGAACCTAGACCCTCTAGAGAATATTACAACATTATTGAAGACCAATCAAAACACAACATCCTCGAGGAGATGTTGGCCGCCAAGAAGAAGAACAAATCTGAAAGGAAACCTTTCCTAGCAAACCAGGAAAGAAGTGAAGAAAAAAAAATAGACAACAAACCTCGGGGGTAGAATGTTCATTCGAAAAGGCATCGAACTGACGGAAGATTCGAATTCAACCAGCGAGAATCCGGAAAGCTGCAATCTTCAAGGCTTAGATATGAACGTGTAACGAGTGTGTTAAAGATGTATAAACCATACACGGCCTTGAAAACAAGTCGAACAAGCATCTTGGAGTCCATGGCGAAGTGGGAGGATATCAACTGGCCACTCAAGATGAGAAGTGAACCAGATGGCCGAGATAAAAGCAAGTATTACTTTCCACAAGGATCACAGGCACGACACTTAAGACTGTTACAATTTGAAAGACGAAATTGAGCACTGGATTCAAATAGGGTGACTCGAGGAATTTGTCAGGTTACCAGAAGAGCAGACTAAAGAGAAAGAGAAGGTAGACATAATCACAGGATCAAAAGAACAACCCAGAGAGTTTATATATGCCCTACACGACGTAGCGGGAGAAAAAGTATGATCTGACCAATCAAACAAGTAATCAACAATACCACCCACTCGAGCTGATCTAAATCAAAGCAGGAGGACCAAAGCATTTTACTTCTGAGCCACTACAACAACTCGCAACGGGAGACCCAGAGATGTTTGCATTTCAAGCGGAGATCAACCATCTGATCAGGTTTGAGGGTCTCACTGACAAATGGAAACTTAATTCCCAACCAAGAATTCTTTATCCACATTGTCCAGACGAGGCCAATAACATCGTCTCCATCATTGATAATAAAACTCAAATGTTCATGGAAGCATTGACAACTGACGTTGATGTGAGCATGATTAGACAATTTGGTGTTCAGCTTACTCGGTTGCTGAGGAAATCACCAATCAAAGTACCTTGAAGAGCACAAACGCAAGAATTTATCAAGAAGCATTCTGAGTTCATTAGCTACTCATCGTGGCCGTACACGTGATGTAAACCATCAAAATTACGGGAGAACTGCGAAGAAGAAGATAAGTCATGGTGGTAATCACTTCCCCAAAGACACACTTCAACGAAGGAGAAGGTTGTTGCAACAAACTTTCCCCTTCATTACACCATTCGATTTAAAATTGGATACAGTCTAACACATTCAGTTTAGGTGAAACAACACCAAAACATACTTCAAGACAACACGAAATCAAAGTTGATACAAAGCAAATACAAGTACTCCTCAAACGACAAGGGAACGCAAGAATCAGCCCCCTACCATCAGAAGGAATGACGTCAACAGACATTTACCAAGCAACAATCGAATAGAGAGACACAACGTAAGAACTATTCACAAGTGGATCCTACGATGTAATGGACACCCACAAGCAAACAGACAAGCCAAGACGACCAACACTCTGAACCAAGAAATTATGGACAAATGATGACAACAGAGCACTAAGAGTCGGATTAGATCCCATCACACATTCAATGTCGACAGCTAGAAAAGTACTGGTAAAAGTCAACATACCAAGAATATACTGGTTGAAAGGCACAAAGGGAGAATAACTACTACGACCATGGAATGTTAAGCATTTGAATCAGGATTATCAATAAATTTCCAAATTCAAACCCTCCATCTTACGTTCAAACAGTCAAGTTCAGTCAAGGCGTCAAAGTCAGACTATGCATCTACTCGTAAAGCAACTAGCACGACCAACATATTGAACTACTAGTAAAAGGTCAAGACTTATAAGTCAAACGTAAATATAAGACTTCTAATCTAATCAACCATGAAGTAAACTTACAAAAGTTTGAACGTATAAGTCATCTAAACCTTCTCGCCCGACCAATATGTCGGACCATGAAGTACTCTCACAAAAGTTCAGATGTTAAATCAACTAAATCTTCTAGCCCAACCAATATGTCAAACCACAAAGTAAATCTACAAAAGTATGGACGTACAAGTCAAGGCCTATTCGCAAAACCTTCTGACCCAACCAATATGTCAGACCACGAAGTAGATCTACAAAAGTCTAGATGTATAAGTCAAGACTTACTCGTAAAACCTTCTGGCCCAACCAATATGTCGGACCAAGAAGTAAATCTACAAAAGTTTGGACGTACAAGTCAAGACCTACTTGTAAAACCTTCTGGCCCGACCAATATGTCGGACCACAAAGTAGATCTATAAAAGTTTGGACGTATAAGTCAAGATTTACTCGTAAAACCTTCTGGCCCGACCAATATGTCGGACCAAGAAGTAAATCTACAAAAGTCTGGACGTAAAAGTCAAGACCTACTCGTAAAACCTTCTGGTCCAACCAGTACGTCGAACCAAGATGTAAATCCACAAAAGTCTGGACGTACCAGTCAAGACCTACTCGTAAAAATTTTGGCCCAACCAATATGTCGGACCACGAAGTACTCTTGCAAAAGTTCAAACGTATAAGTCAACTTACTCGTAAATCTTCTAGCCTGACCAATATATCGGATCACGAAGTGTACTTACAAGTTTGGACGAATAAGTTAGACTTACTCGTAAAGTTTCCCGGCTAGATTAACAAGCAAGAAGAAATGAAAGCTCCAGATGGCCAAGAAATGATCGAAAGGTGGAACACACAGACAAGTCTAAACTACCAAGATACAGAAAGTACGAGTAATGACATCAATGCACATTTATTGTGTACAGTCGGAATTGTGATTGATCCAAGACAATAAACAAATTACGACCACACAGGAAAGATATGCAAATCAGTGAGCAATAAATGCAAAAAAGACAACATAAAAACACCAACAAAGAAGAACTTGTCATTCATAACTCTATTCATTAGCAGTAGGAAGGGGCGAAACTTTCTCTTCAACAAGGAAAAATGATGGGCAAGATCAAAATGAGGGGGAAACGATGGTTCTTCATCAACCGAATCACTTGGCGGATCCACAACACATTGTTCATTGTCATCTTCCTCGAAGACCTGGTTGACCAAACCACGATATCTAGTCAAATCAAAATCAACCCCTTCCATGTAGTCGAGAAGATATGTTCGACCATTAACGACTCTTCTCCAATCTGTCGCTTCTGTGATCTTCAATTTGTGCTTGACTGTTGCTAGCTCGTTCTTGGTCAAACGAGTTTTCTTCAACAGTGGTTAGCATTGCGGAAGCATTCGACGTAACATCAGCAAGCGTAATCGTTAAATGCGCCACCCGCTCCTCAACTGACAGAATGCATCATCCTGACCAGCTTTCTCAAATGACAGCTCCCTTTCCACAACGTCCAGCCAGTCACAGACTTCGTTTAACTCAGTCCTCGAACCCTCAAGATCAGCAACGAACTTGTCCTGTGCAACCTCCACCTCCCTCAGAGAAACCCAAGTAGTCCCAGTTGCCTTCTCCTTTTCCGCACAATGAGCTTTCAACACATCCAACTGACAGATAACGTGACAAAACACCAGTAACTGCCCTACCATCTTCTGCTCAAGAGCAGCCACCTGACCACGTGCAGCTTGATAATTCAACCCCATCATAAATGAGGTGATTCATCCTTTCCATTATATGCTTAAGGTCGTGGTCGAGATGACTACTAGGCTCCCGCGTAGGCATTGAAGCTCTCTCCACCAACTGCCTATGCCACTCATTGATCATATTGCGTGCACTATCCTGCACGTCAATCTTATTAAACCAACTAAACTTTCCATCAAACTTAATACGAATGTCTTTTGGGTTGGGTTTTTTCCAACTAATCAGTGGATGAAGAACTTGGGGATCAAGAAGTACTAAAGCCCCACCCCTAGCAGTCGGAATAACAATTGGAGTAGCAGTGATAACGGAAAAACCACTTTGGCCTTTTCTTTGAGAAGTTGTAGTGGCAAGAGTGGGATAGGCAATAGTGGCAGCAACAACAGAAATGTGACGAGCAGGCGAAAATGCAGGACGCTTCACAGTGTCATCAACGCTAATAGGAGAGAGATGAGCTTCCAAACTTTGACCATGATCAACGACCTCTTCTTTCCACAATGGGTTAAAGTTGAAGTCGGCCAAGGTCTTCGTCGTATTCAGATCCTTTAACTGCTCCACTGCAAGTTGAATCATCTTATTGTTGATGACACGAGGGTTATCATCGGACCACTCGACAAAGTCGGGCACACCATGAGTAAAAAGGAACATCTTCTCACTTTTGTCCAACGGACAGATCACCTCCTTTTTGCGCCTCTCTAGAGCTTGATTCATCTCTTCAGCCTCTTCAAAAGATAGGTGATCCTCTTTCCTACCCTCCTTACCAGATAACCTCGAACGAGAAGTAGTCCGAGTAGAACTAGTAGTGGAACTAGCAAGTTGTTTATTCTTGGAAACACGGCCAGGACTTGTCGATAATTGCTTCGAAAGACTAGCAGGCCTAGAAATTTTCCTTTTTTCTAGTAGTCGAACTAGCACCACCAATGCTAACGGGAGCATTGAGATCCGTAATCGCCTCATCGGAGCTCACATTCCCATCAATGCTAGCATCACTAACACTAATAGGATCAGCACGAGCAACGATCTCTGCAGCCCGAGCTTCAGTAAGCGTGGCTCGTTTAGCCTCATGCATAGTATACGAGCCATTTTTTCCACAACCTCCGCAGCAAGGAACGACTCCACAACAACTCGAGGAAGCTTCGAAAAGCGGTCACTGATCTTATGTTCCTCTGCAGACAAGTGTAGATATTTCCACTTCTGGGGGATTCGAAACGACCTCATGATCGATCGGCCCCGCAACTTGAAATAGCCAAAATTGAATGAAGCATAAAACCAAAACCCCGACCAGTCCCTATAATCAACATTAAGCTTCCCAAAACAGGCGGGGAAGCGAAGAAAACAAATATTATTATTGCCCACAACAAGCCTCACCAGTTAAAGGAAAACTAGACAGAGTGGCTCTTGCACAAGTATAAATCATCACCCTCCAGCCGTTGGGGCACATTTGAGTTGGAGCAATGCCCAAAAATTCAGATAATCCCAAAAGATCAATGGAACCAGAAACCTAAGACCTAACTAAAACATACACGGATAAAGTGCAATGTAGCCAAGCTGTGGACGACAAGGACTATCGTTCTGCCGAGACAGAACTATCTCAAGGTCGGATGGCAAGAGTACTCAGACGAACACTCTTCAACGTCGCCTGCAATGCCTTCTTGATCAAGAAGAACGTCTCACAGACACTAAGTGCCTCACCATCTAATATCTTGTTGGTAGACATGGGAAATGAATTGAATAACAAATAGAGCAAAGAAGAAGGGAAAAATGTAAACTCTGATTTCAAAGATAGTATAAAGAGAAAAACACAACCATCACTCCCTTTTTATAGGATTGAGAAGCGAAGAGACTACTAGTAGGACGACGTGCAAGACATGAAGACCGCACGAAATTCCAAAACAGCGTGCGGAAACGAACGAACAGATGAGATATCAGGATAGCAACCTCATCGAAAGCTGCTAATGACATTAAATACACTGCAATGATGAAATCGAAAGTCTAAACGTTGTAAAGTTAAGAGGCCACGTCAACATACCGACTAACTAAGGGGGGAGCAGCTGATGATATACCATAACGACTATATATACAGGTGGCAAAGATCACCTATCAAGAGGACCAAGTATTTCAAGTCAGGATTGACTCACAAAGCCTAAAAAGGCGATTGAGTCATTAAAATTGAAAAAGGGACCGAAGGAACAAATCATAGTCAGAGGCCCAAATCCAGGCCCAACGAAGCTCTCCTTTAAAAATGATGAACGTTACAAAGAAAAAGTTGTAGAGGGAGTTACTCCCCCAAGGACGTATCTTCATAAAGGAGGAGATTGTTACAAAGAACATCTCCACTCGTTGAGCCTCACACGCTTAAGTCAAGCACAGAATTGACAACGACCACTATATAAGGTAAATGGAACATTCGACAAAGGGATACAATTTTAATTGAGTTCTGTCTATATTAATCTCCATCTCCAACAAACTTACTGACTTAAGCATCAGAGTGTCTTCAGCCACCAAATAGGTAGTTTTTAACAATCTAACATTTGTCTTACAGGTCAAATTTACAGGAGACCCAGGTTTGGATGCATCAATATTAATCCAAATCATGTTGTATACTTCTGTAAATTGAATGTGATCAAAGTGGCTAGCTCAGTTTTATAAAAATAATCAAATGAAGGAATAGAATGATGTAATTGAATATGAACTGAACTCTAATGGAACTCTCATATATATTGAACATTTCTTAACTGATTTACAACTCTCCTATAACCAATAAAATGATTCGGCTATGTTATAAGTTATGCATCAGATTTTTAACCAATCCTTTTTTCTGCTGCTTGATTTGAAAGACCACAATATGACAAATCAAATAGTACTAGTTAATTAGTTAATATTCATAAGTATTAAATCATCTAATGGTTTTTCTAGTGTACATGTTTCATGGACAGTTCTACATATAAAATAAAATAAAATCTCATATTTCTTATGATCATAATATTGTACTTTTCTCACTATTGAGGTAGCTAAATTATGAACTCTAGTGAACTCCCACACCACATTTGAGACTATCTTCACTGGTACAACAACTCTCCTTTATAATAAATTAAAAAAAATTATTTTGATGTAGTAATCGCCTTTTTTCTTGCTAATATGATGATAATATTTTACAATTATTTAACCCATAATCAAATCAATTACTTGACCCCTATTTAATCCAATTTTTAACCCATACCCAATCTAATTATTTACCACAGCAACCATATGCAATTTTCAATTTTCTGTGTTCAATTGGGATATCTATAATTAATGCATTAATTTAGTTATTTAAAAAAAAATGAATCCATGCAACAATCAATTTCATAAATTTCCTTCACTTTTTAAAATTATAATAACAATGCGAACCAGAAATGATCACGGGCAAATTGTTGCGTACATCATAGCAACACCGGTACTAGTAATGGATAACACTCAAACAAAAAAAAAAAACAAAAAAAAAAAAAAAAAAAAAAAAAGTCATCAAGACAAAGTGATTAAAGAAAAATAATAAATAAAAATAGCACAAGGGATCACATGGACACTTGGTAAAGATTAGAAAGGGGTTGAAAATGAAACCCTAGCTATTGAATAGAGAAGGAGAGGACAGACATCTCAACATGCTTTTTGTTCCTTCATATTGAATGTACAAACCACAAACATCCATTTCCTTCTCTATTTAAGACAAGTACAAAGAAAAATAAATTTGGAACAACGACAATTGGAACAAGGCATGGACCTTAATTCCCAATTCACCACACACCAAAAGTGCCACTTGCATAAACCATGATAAGTTGGATCCCGTTGAATCAATTCAAAGTTTTTTAAGGGAGGTATGGTATGGTATGCCATTATAACCGATATCACAACTGCAAAATAAGGACACCGATCAGGGAATATGTGATTTCTCGAAATATGTTAAAATTTCACGAAATATTTTCTATTTTGGAGTTCCTGAAATATTTTTAATTTTTTTCTTAGGGACCTGAGAAAAAAAATAAATATTACAATCTCCGTATGATGTTATTTTGGTATCAAAAGTTTGTTATGTGACTGATACTTATGTAATATATATTTTGTATGACACTATGACTCTACGAGTCATGTGAGACTTTTCATATAGTATTAAGAGTTTAAAATATATAACTTATATTGTTTTTTTTCTATACAAAACGAAATATTTCTTAAATTCGGAGACCAAAATTAACTCGAAAAACAAAATCACAATCCTTACCGATGAGTACTCTAAACAGACTTTTTGTAACATCTTTAGTGACTACAGGTTCAAGAGTGCTTGTTGATAGACTTTGATATATGCAATGACATGTATCAAAATAAAAATCAATGGGTGCTCTTCAACCTAGCACTAAACCTATTACAATAAGTACTTGACAAATTGTTTATGTTTATTGTGATATTTGAGTAATGAAAATTCTTGAAAGCCAGGCCTAGCCCAATACTGTCCATCATCCTAGAGATACGCGTCTCGAGGATGGTGGACGATATTGGGCCAGGCCTGGCGCGGGCCTAGCTTGCCTGGTCTGGCTCTCTAGAAAAGTTCTTTGAGTAAAAGAACTAACAGAGAACATGTTGACATAGATGCGACCCATTGGGACCCACTAATTAAGTGGCACAACAACCGGAGCCCAACCCAAAGGAAATTTTGGCCATATACTTTCCACTGGTCTTTGAGTCGTGCATTTGACACTCTTCAAATAGGTCACTAAATTATCAAATATGAAAACAAATTATGGGTTACCATTAAAAAAAATCAAACCTCTTGTCATATGGTTTATAAAACATACATTAGAAATCAATAATTCTATTAAATGAAATTTTGAAATTTATAAAATCACTCCAACATATTTTTGTCCTTTTACGTTGGGTTTTAAAAAAATATATGAAAAAATTTTATTGCTAGAGAATGTGGGTTAATATTTGGGTTAAATTAGGTTTTGAGTTGAATTGGGCTATAGGTTCTATTTTTTGGGTTGCAAATTGGCTTGGGGTTCTATTTAGGTCGAATCATGGTTTTTGGGTATAATTGGGCTTTAGTTTGAATTAGGTTGTGCGTTATTTTTTTGAATGAAATTGAGCTTGGATTTCTATTTGAATTGAATCAGGGTTTTGGGTTTAACTGGGTTTGGGTTGAATTGGATCATGGGTTCTATTTAATTTGGATTGAAACTTAGGCGTGGGGTTCTGTTTAGGTTGAATCAGGGTTTTGGGTTCAATTGGGCTTTTAGTAGAATTAAGAACAATTTCGAATTTCGTAAGTTGTGCGAGGGCTTTTGCAAAATTTTCAAAGACACGGACATACAGACAGATTGTGAACATGTAATGAAAAGATTATGATAGTTTTGAAGAAACTCTTTTCCCCAAGGAATTAGTCAAGCCTGCCGCACTCTAGGACCCGACTTGTTGGTCAAATAGGACCTTAGCCAGGCTAACCCAAGTTCCACCTAAACCCGACCCCAAATTTTTTGTCCATGCGTTGATGTGATCAAGCTCAATTTTGGGATGGTGGGATCCAAGTTGAGTCCTCAACAATCTGGGTTAGGATTGGGTTGATCCCCAGCTCGCCCAACCCATGGGAATTTCTTGCAATCGAACCTGGAAGCTTTAATTTATATAATAGTCATCACGTCTTACATGGTCTATTCACATTGGATACAAAAGTTTATTATAATTTACAAATTGCATACGAAATTGGGTATTGATTGTTTGTTCAATGACGTTGACCAAGGTCAAATGTCCCACCCACATTTAGTATAAACCCAAACACCCCTCAGTACTTTGGGTTATTTTTATTTTGGTTACGCATACCTTATGCGCATTTCATATTAGATACGAAAATTATGCATAATTACACATTGCATGCAAAATTGAGTATTGATCGTTTGATCAAAGAAACTAACCAATGTCAAACGTCTCACATTTTGTAAAGACCCAAATACCCTTAGTAAAGAAGCGTGTGACTTGCACGAGGTATCCAAAGTGTAAAAACAAAGGTATCTATAATTTGAAAAAAAAAAAAAAAAAAAAAAAACAAAATTGACTTGTTCTTTGATGAGAAATGGAGATTCGATTACTTGGTCATCTCCAAATGAATAAGCCATCCATGATATCAACACATATATCGATGTATGACTCACTGAAGAGGATTTATTTAAAAAGTGTATTCATTTCCATTCATCCTCCTCCGACAATTTCTATTTTCTTTGCAGTCCACACCACCAATCTTGCTAGATTCCACAAGCCCACTACCACCACCAAATTGACATGATGATAACACCTTCATCCCGCCAAAACCACAACTGTGCCTCCCACCCCAAACTTGCAAGTTATAAATATAATATGAGCTTGATTCGGTTGAGCCCACCCATCGTCCAACACCATTGCCCTCACCCACCTCCCAACCTACAATTAAATGGATTAAATTAATGGTTAGATTGGTTTAAACTATAACATGGTTTGACTCGATTAAAGGTTATTAGACACGTACCTATAGCTGAAACTCAAATTCATTTTTACATGATCGAATTAGAAGGTTGAACTTTCCAAGATTGACCAAAATCGCGGATGACTTATTCCTCGGAGAAATCCAAGCAACCAAATCTTCATTTTCTCATCAAAGAACAAATTGTCAGTTTTTTTCAATATGGACACATCTATTTTTACTATAATTACACTTTGATGCCTCGTGCAAGTCAATTGCTCCTTTAGGAAAGGGTAATTGGATATTCACTGAATGTGGGACATCTGAGTTTGGTCACCGTCATTGAATGTTAGTCAAGACCTAATTCTCTATCTCATGTGTAATTATGCAAAATTTTCATACCTAATGTCAAATACACCTAAATTTTGCGTACCCATAATGTAAATAACTAAAAAAAGTACTTGGGGCGTTTGGGTCTTTACTGAATGTGAGACATTTGACCTAAGTTAGCAACGTTGAACAAATGGTCAAGACCCAATTTTATACTCAATTTGTAATTATGGTAAACTTTTGTACCCAATGTAAATCACACCTAAATCGTACCTACAATTAAAATAACCCAAACATTATAGAGAATGGAATATTTTAGTTATTTAGACTTTACCCTCCTCCCCCCATATGATAAGTACCAATTTAGAGCATACCCCCAAATGACTAACAATGGTTTCGCCCTCCAAATTGTCTGGCCATTGGAGTAATTGAAAATTTTCTAAATGGCCATTTTACTGCTCCATATCTTGAAAAGACTTTAGTTAAAAGATATGTAATTCTTCTTCTTCTTCTTCAACGAATCTTCTGTTCCAATCCAAGGAACAAGGTTGGGCGATGGTGCCATTAAAATCTCATTTCTAAGCAGCAACAATAACATCTATGTGCCTCTCAAATGCTATCCACTTCACATTCTTCTCTGATCAGATTCAAAACAAACAAAATCAAAAGATGGAGGGATGGAGAGTGATGGGGGGAAGAGATGTCATTCAATTTATCTTATGTTCACGACCAATTTAGTTCGTCTGTTTTTCCACCAACAACATTGGAGCGAAACGGGTGAAGGTGATGTTTCAGTAGAAGGGATGGTGATTGGGTGGGGGTAGTTTAGAAAAGGTGGTGCGGTGATGGTGATGGTGATTGGACCAGAAAGAACATACGGTGTTAGGTCGAAATGAGAGAAGGCGGGTGGAGTTTTTTTTTAGAAGATGAAGCATTTGTGGATCATTTAGACTTTGCTCCCATCCCCATAATGGACATTTCAAGTATTCTGATATCCAGACCAACCAATTTGTGGGGCAAACCCGCAAAACTAATATAGGTCATATTTGGGGGCTAATTCTCTAAATTGGTACTCATCTTGAGAGTAATAACGTACACTCATCTTGGTGAGAAGCTAATGATTCGCAAGTATTTAGTTATAATAATATATTCAGATAATGAAAATAATCTATAAGTACCATATAACTCAACGGTTAAAGATGCTCTGAGTTGAGTTGAGTTGAGTTGAGAAAGAAGAAGAAGAAACCAAATACCCTACTCGAATTTCACTCAATAATACTTCATTCAACCTCCATTCCTCCCTCTTTACAAACTACAAAGTGGTGTATATTAAAGCAAGTTGGACCCTAAACATGAATTAACTAACAATATCAACGTAACAGTTACGAAATAAAACCATTTTTCTCTTCATCTTTTATTTGAGCTGTAAAAACATAATCAACACATGAATCACTCCATTCAAAGATGCCGAGCGTCGATATAATTTGGCCGGTCTGCAAACCAATTCTTCCCTGCATGTAGTGCTCGATGATGATCCGTATTGATTGGTTTCATCACACAATAACCCGTTGTAGAACATGAACCATCAGTCTCTCCTAAGCAACCATTCCCACCCACAGAAACCCTGCTCTTCTCCCTTTCATGCCTTTCAACTCTCCTTCCATTTTGCTTCCTAACTATAGACCCCAATCTTGCCTTACCAAGTTTTCTAGTTATAGGCACTGGCATCACTTCAAGACCCATCAACTTAGCCACTACACCTGGTTTGCACCAAACCACGCTTTCTCCCGCTAATGTTGGAGGTAAACTCATATTTCTTTCCATGTCAAAATCAAAACCACCCCTACAGAGCCTCCCTTCAAGTCCCCTGCTACAACACACCGACTTTCGGCCTCCAACAACTGGAGCCAAGTTACCGAAAGAAGACCTGTACATGGCATCTCTCCCGTCTAGAGAGAACCGAGGATACTGATTCAATGCATTTCTTGCAGACTTTAAAACATCTGAATTGCTCACACAGGACATCCTGCGGTGATACTCATTATCAAGTTTCATCTTACTTGCAGCAGCCTCCTCCTGCTCAAGCTGCAGTATCATTTGTTCCAGAGTCGGGGCATTGCCTACCAAATTTGCCTCGTCAAAGTAGAAACTATCACGAGACGGAGTGCCCGTGCAAGACATGTTGTGATTAGCATTGCTGTTCTTTTGGTTCAATGTCGATGTTGAGCCATCCCCATTGCAAAAATTTCTGAAACCTTTCTTCATCTTGGATCCAACAGAATTCTTGAGAAGAAGGAAAGACAAGTCTTTCATTGATGGTGTGAATGATAAACAGGGATTGGTGAATGAAAGCTGAAGAAAACAAAGCTTTAAAGGGAACTGTGGTGGACAAGATGAAACGTGAATGCAGTGAATGGAGCGGTGGGAAATCTTTATAACACTCACATGACCAAAGAGGGACCCCCCACTTCACAGAATTCCTCACTTCATGGCATCTCCAAAGCTTAAAAGATTACTTTCAAAGAACTTCAAACAAAGACACCGTTGTTTGAAATTCTGTGAACCATGTCTCGCCACATTTCAAGCCACAGGCTAGCATCATCTTTGAAAGAGCTTCAATCAGTCATAGATGATGAAGAATAACAGTTCATAAGTAAGCAGTATATAGCAGTCAACTCAGAATGTCTATACATTATGTTATAAACCTCATAATGGCTCCCAATTACTGTTGTTAACAAGAAAAGGATCTGAAAACACGTGTGATAAGGGATGAAGAGATTCCAATCCGGTAACATAATTTCCTACCAAAAGCTACTTTCGGAAGGATATGCCTGATGTCGAGCATTCACCTGGGTCATGGTTTGAAGATGATGTTGTGGATTTGCAAAAAATCTTTGAGCAAAAAATATCCTTCCCACTTTTCCCTCTAAATGTGAAACTCTTTTTAAGGTTTTTCAGTGAAGCACTACCTCCATGCCGCTGTGGCAGTGGTGGAGTCCGTAATTGCGTTGAAGAACTCTCTGTCTCATGAGTTAGATCAAAATCATTCATATCTGAGGTATCAGAAAATACAATCCTCCGATGCCCCCTAAACGATCTCAAGGAAGTTTGCAAGGGCTCTGAGAGGAATGGTGATTCTACTGAGACACCAGTAGTTTTCGAGCACAGGGGGCAGGGCGGATCGTGAACTTGAGTCTTCGGTGTTGCTTGCTCCAAGCACTCTGCATGAAAGTTGTGACTGCAGGATAGTACTGCAGCAATGGGCATGTCACTACCTCTGACAAGTCAGTAGGAACTCCACGGTGATTTCTGACGCATGAGTCTGTTGCACAAGCCACATTTGTGGTTATCTGCCAAGCCACTAGGTGATCTCAGGTCTTCTATACTAGATACATTCTCCATGACATCAAAACCTTCTCCATCGAACCCAAGATCATAACTGCTGGCATTACTCCACCTGAACCCCTCTCTTCTGAAGCCCATGCTTGGGTCAGGGGAAGCATCCTTTTTGTGAAGTTCCCTGACAGTTTTGTGAAACTTGAGCTCGTGATGTGAACTATTATCAGGCCAATCAGACTGTAGTTCCACAAGCTCAGCAGGGACAACCTTGCTAGTGCTGCTTGTACTGGCAGAACCAAAGGCCTCATCTCTGTCTGAAATAGGATTACGGAACCACAGCGGGTACACAGGTTTGAACATAAAAGAGCGCTTGCCGGAGAAGTTAAGGTGGGAGGAGGAATGTTGTTTAGTAGTTGATTCCAGTTCGCTGGACTCAGAAATTGAAGGAGAACCAAAACTGAGGTATCTTGGACCGCCAGTCTGAAATTTCCTCTGTCGTCATGACCAAGATCAATACAGGGAAGATGCTAAACAATACAAAATTCACTACACACTGAGATGAACCACGAATTTACCTCAGCTGACAAAGGAAACAGAATATTGTCCCACTTTGACCCTGGTTGCAATTTTTAAACAAAAAAAAGAAAAGGAACTCTAATGAGTACTGAATTTCAAAAATATAAGAAGTGGGTCACAAAGGCAATCAAGAAAAGAAAAAGCTTAATAAAGGAATAACAAAATAGAATGATAAATGGAATAATAGAATGTTACTTGATGAAATCTTCAAAGAATTACATGGGAGACCATAACCACCATATCCAATTTCTACATGGTTACAGGTTATATAACAATAGCACGGATACGGGTATCGTTATCTGACAAGGTTACAGGTTATATAGCATTGGGAGTTTAGGGACAAAGAATGACTTTTACTAATCCAGGAGGACCTCCTTAGTTTTCATTGTAAATTAAGGACCACATTAAGCTTAAAAATTTATTTTTTAATTCGTGTGACCTCTGTTTGAGATTAAATTTTCAGGAAAATTACGAATTAACACTAGAAACATTGTACCAAAATTTTAGACTGTTTCGACGACGTTCCTCAAGATGCATGTTTAGGTCCCGCTATTATATATATTGATAAACGGTATCTGTGAGTGTAAAGGACCATCCTTTCGGATGGTCCTGGACAATGGGTGCTAGATGGCCTATCGGCCGACTTGTGTCACACCCAAGGCAGGCCGTCACTGACTTCATGATATTAATAGAGAAATTTCTTTATCCCACTTAGTACGGATCTCGATGCATGCATGTCGAAACAAGCTAAAACTTTGATACATTGTTTATGTTGTCGGTCTTTAATTTTCCTCAAATTTTCTACTCAAATGATATAGTTTTCATTTATTCATGTGTATGTAGGGTCCTTAATTTACAATGAAAACTACGTGGATCATCTCGTTTAGTAAAAACCCTTTTTGTGCCTAAAGTGCCAATACTTTATACATATATATTGAAGAGTCTCTCCAACTGATTCATCAAGCGTTATGGCACAAGGGATTATTAGATCAACTTCTCATTATCATATCAATGGTGTTGGCAAAGGTCATATCAGCTTAGCTTGGAAACCTATCTTATAGATTAAGAGAAAGAATTTTTTAAGATTGGGTTGGAATATTTATCAATGCGATGATAGATTCATTTTTTATTTTTTTTTATTTTTATAAGCTTATCGTCGAAAATAAAGCTTATTTCCTCATAACAACCAAATATATGACGAAGGTATTCTAACAGAAGGGGAAAGGATAAATTTCACATCAGCATCACTCTGCCAACTGCATTTGTAAGATTGTTCCAGGCCAGCTGATTACCACCAGAGGGTCGTCGAACAATGTGATCAGAAAAGTGTCACATATGCTAGAAGTATATCTAACTATCCATCTAAGTGGGAGCCATGAAATAATCTGATATGTTATCCAAAACTAAAAGCATCTACAAATAAGCAGAAACAATCTAAGCATTTATGATTATTCCACCTCTGTCAGAAAAGAAAGAGTATATTACCTCCAACACAAGTGGAGAACTCATCGGACTTGGGTTCCAGTAGCGGTGGCGTCCGCCTAGGAGGCTGTAAGCCATCAGGACTTTTGATATATGAAACCACCCCATCAGACATGGAATGATGATGCTTGGGGTAATGATCCTTGTTCACCCTGCTTCTGCTTCGTTTACTATATGAGGATAATGATGAACCAGGCTGTGAAGCTCCAGGGTACCCATGTAGACCATCGGACTGAAATCTACAATCCCATCTCCTTGGTGGAGGAGAAAAGCTTGAGTTTGTCCGCCACTGAGGTTCCCCAGGAACCATTGAATAGCTTCTAATCTCTGAATTAGGATTTGCTCCATGTGGCCCAGCGGCCACACAACAAAGTGCACCCGTTTTAGCTATATGCAGCAGATAAAGATGACTCACTTCAGTCAAGACTTCATCAAAGAATGGAAGCACATGCAAAACAAGTTGGACAAAATGTCATAAACAAGCAGGGGCTGCGCATTAAAAGTTGAAGATTAATGAGCTTCGGATACAAGGATAGCGTGTATGTCTTCTAAATTTTCACAGTGAAGTTGGACCAACAGACATAAACCTATTAATTTCCTATTCCAGCAGATCTACAGGAGCAGTTCTGGGGTACAAGAATAAAAATGAAACTAAGATGTTACTTCTTTAGTCTAATTTCCAATATGATGACCTCAGCTGCTACTTTTCTCCAGGAAATCAGGAACCCTGAGGAAGGTGAAGTTACTCCTAAAGTCTGTAGAATGCATATTTCAGCTTGAGAAGAGAATGACCAGAAATGATAAATAGAAAACTGATGCGCAATAAAGATACATTAATGACAAAAACAATCTGAACAACCCGAGATTACAGAAGGCTCCCAGGTTTAATTTACTTTCTCAACAAGCAATGCATTCTCCACTGAAACATTACACAGCTACATAGGATTTGAAAGTTATATAAACAAGTAAATAAATGAAACAGACAATTATACATGATAGAAAGTTTCATGAGTGGACCTTAATCATTTGTGGACTTTTAAGACAGGTTTCATGTAAAATAATGATATCTTCTGTTGACAATCAGAATTCTTGCTCTTTCCTAGAGTAGCTAACGATTTTGAGTGTTGTAGAAATTATCTTATTTTCTAGACCCCTAAGAACCATAATCTTTGATTGATCAGTAAAAAAAATGGATTATCTCAAGTCACAACTCCCATAACAACGACAAAAAACCATTACATGGAGCTCCAAGGAGATGGTAAAGAAATTGAATCCATGGCAAGGAAAAGATAATTGATGTGCATTTTGACAGAATGGATTGCTTTATATTATGCACTATCATCCCTAAAAACTTAAATGGTCGACCTTAGATGGTAATGCCAAAAAAAATGAGTAGAATAGGGCTGCTCAAAAGGAAAACAAAAGAGTGGGGAGGTGAGAGATCCCAAAACATTCCCAGAGAGAACATGGCCCTAATATCTCAAATGAGGGACAGTCAACCAATCAGAGACATTCCTAGTTTTCACCACGAGGAAAGGCCATACATCTTGGAACAACAGGTTGTTGAAAACCCTATAAACGGAAGGTATATTGGTGCAAGTTGCCACTAACTAGAGCTGTATGAGGTGGTTTTTTGTTGTGGAAAAAAGAAAGTATGAGCCATTGACATGTGTTTAGAGCTTTCTCAATGATGATTGATCTATACGGAGATGAATTAGGAGTGTTCTATAACTTAGTCAAACACTCAATTTAGAATTTAAAATGACTTAAAATGTTCAAATTATCTTAGACCTCCATCATAGAAGTCTTTCAAATCGACTCCAACTTGCGCCCCCCCCCCCCCCCCCCCCCCCCCCCAAAAAAAAAAAAATAAATAAAACAGAGAGAGAGAGAGAGGAGGAAAAGGGGAGAAACACCTTAGTAGCTGCTTGGAAGAATATAACCTTAGCTAGTTTTGGACTAGGAGCAACAACTTAGTGGGTTGCAAGAATGTGCCTTTCAGGTGTGTTAGTTGGGCAAAGGCTACTGAGTGGCCAACACCCTAAGTCATTGTGCTTATTTTTTCATTCTATTGTACACATCTCTTTCAGGCTCGAGGAGTACCCACCCTCTCTGATTATGTTAGCATCTGCACTGATTGCCTCCACCACTCTTATGTGGCGTCAGACTACTTGATTGGTCACTTTGTATTCCCGTTTCTTCCTTAAAAGAGAAACTAGCAGAGATGCACTTGGGATGGTTGGTTGGGAAATTTGGTATTAACCAAAATATACATAATGGTTCACAGGACATTTTGCCTTTCGTTACATGGAAAAACTTATTGATATGTTACATGTCCTGTGAACCATTAGTTTGCATAGCCTATTGATTACATAGAAAAACTTATTGATATGTAAAATGTGAAGTTATATGTTTGCATGCCTATTCCCACAGCTCTAATGGAAAGATGTCTCTATGAACTTTGTGCTGGGTTGAGTTGGCCTAGAACAACAGGTCCAAATTATGTTCCTGTCTATGATTCTGCTTCTTTCATCAAGGTGTTCATCCAATCACAGCAAAAAATTGAACCATTTACAAATGTGAAGTGTTTGCTGACAATGCCTACAAGGTCATATTCCTAGTGAATTGAAGCATTATATGTACTTCTAGTCTTCTGGTACTTTAGCAATACTGGTTTGTTTTTTTTTTTTTTTAATACTTTGCCATTTGGCTTGAAACGGGCTTGCTACTAGGGATTTTTCTGGGCACAGAGACCGAAGTGCATGACGGATGTGTTTTAGATAATGAACTAAGGGTCGTTCTTTTTTTAGTGTAACCATCTGGGCATAAGAACTTTCACAGTATTTGTCAAGCCATCTGTATTACCCTCCATCAATTATTCATTTTGTGGCATGTAGAAGTTACGATTGATGAAAGGTGCTCTAAATTTAGCTATAAGCTGTAGCATTTGTGTTGAAAGAGCTCGGGCTCTTTTCGTTGTATTTTTCTTTGAAATGAACATTAAATAAGGGTCGTTGTATTCTGTAGTTTATGTCATTGAAATATTTTCCTTTTTCATCTAAAATAATAAACAAGAATCAACAGATACAATTTCACTTTTCTCATTTCTGATCGAAATTATCCCATTTTCATCTAATCATGAAGTAACATATAAAAATGACTTATTCCCAAAACAATCACCAACCACCATTCATCCATACAGATTGCCTCTCATCCAAAACAAAAACAAAGCAGAATCTGAATTCAACATGCTCAAATGGATTGAAAAAAAAAAAAAAAAACAGAAACAAATACAGAGGAGAAAAGGAGAATGAACAACAACACACCTCCAAACCTTTGCAGATTTCTTGTTTCGGAAGTTTTTGGGTGGAGGAGAGAGAGAGAGAGGGATAACCCAAGCTTTGGTTTGATGAGGATGAGGGGAGGGTGGTGGAGGTGAAAATGGTGGCGGTGATGGGTGAAAATAATGAAGAGAAGAAAGCCCAACCCAGCCCAGCCCTCTCTCTCTCTCTGCTGCACCGACCTGCCTGCTGCTTTTGATGGTGATTATATTGTTCGATTTTCTTTTTTCTTTTTTCTTTTTCTTTTTCTTTTTCTTTTTCTTATTAGAGCGTAATGCCGTCGTAACCAACACTTGACCATATGTGGGAAGGTGACGGAATAAGCAAACCCAGCTCGATGGTGGGATGCCTGCCCCACCCTCATTCCCCTATCTTTTTTTTAGCCCTTCTAGGCGTCGCGTCGAGGAAATGAGCGTCGCGTCACTCCTCCCCTCGCCCACTCCCTTGACATTTAGAAAAAGCGATTTTTTTACACTTTTTTAAGAAATATCCTTTATTTATTTGTCTTTGATAATTATATATCTATTTGTCTTTGAGTAATCTCCTCATTTTTTGCCAAATTTAATAGATATACATAGAGACATGATAAGACAAGCTCAAGGCATCCGTTGTGTTAAGTCAGATTAATTCTACTAGGAAGTGTTTGGTTGCATGAAAAACTAACATGGGAAATAAACCATTTCTATGAAATTTGATTATATGTAGAAAGTAAGTCTATGGAAACAACATCTTTCTTCCAATAAAAACAATTAATACTATAATAAAACCTTCAAAGTTGATGTAAACATAAAATTCTAAACTAGAATTCAAGTAGTAAACTAGAAAAGCAATACAGATTAAAACATGCAATACTAATACTATTGACGTCGGGTGGAATAGCGATTATCTTGCAGACTAATTCTAACAGACAATTCACAGGGAAGAACACAAGAAGATTACCCAAAAACATAGATAAATAACTCTAATGTCAATTAAATTACTCAAATCAAAGGTATCTCTAAAATCAGCCCACAAGTCGAGCTTTATAGCTAAAACTCGCGATTATTAGAATTTTACCAAAATTAACAAAACCCCAATAATCATGCTAAAACAAAATACGTAATAAAAGAAACATGAACCCGTCTAATTGTCGAGGAAAACAGCGAGGGACCCCACCAGGGAGGAGAGAGGGAGGGAGGGGGGGTGAACCGTCCATCTTCCCCGGGATGCGCGCTTGACTTTTCAACGTACGCATCCCGAAAGCTCAAACGCGCATCCCGAGGGGATGGACGGCTCCCACCCCCCCTGTGGGGTCCCTCGCTGTTTTCCTCGCCATTTCCCTCGATAGTTAGAATTTTTCAAGAAACATATTGCCAAAAATCTGGCCCAAATTGGATTCATAATCACTTTCTAAACAAAATTGAAATATTATTATAAAGGAAAATAAACTGCTAAATTTGTGAATTCGGAAGGGAAAACAGTGGATTTTGGCCTCGAAAAGATGTGCAACGAGCGTAGCTTGTTGATCACGACGTGCGTGTTGAAAAGGGCTTTCCGAATTGAGGTCGTTTGCGCAATTCTGAAACTCGTAGCTAAAGTTATGACCAAACTACTAAAACACACCCTAAATTGTCAAATTTGAAATAGAATTATGATTTCATGTCATTCTTGCGTTGATCTGCCAATTCAAGATATCTTAGTGCTAATAACGTGTTATCTGACAACTAAGCATCATTTGACTCGGATCCTCCTGCATCAACTATAAAGAGGATCCATAACTCGCATCAACTTCATTGCTTGTGTCTCCAACAAGAGTGATGCTAGGCGGCGAGGAAACGGGTGAGGGAGGGGGTTTTGACCATCCATCCCCCTCGAAATTCACACAGGTGCGCATATCAAAGGGGATGGAGGGTCACACCCCCTCCCTCGCCGGTTTCTTCGCTCGTTTCCTCGCCATTTAGAATCACCGCTCCAACAATTCAACACTCGCTTCGCGTATTCGTGATCTCCTCGGCCATAAAGGGTAGAACAACAACAAAGCTACCTCTCCCTACGCCTACACCTACACCAACAACAACTTCATCTTCAAAATTGAAACCCTCCTCTGTAGCTACCACCCTAAGTCCAAAGTGTTATCAGTTCCACTAGAAGTATTGAGAATACTACTACTCTCTCTTCTTATGAATGAAGACAAGAAATCACAAGAGAATGATCATGTGAGCACACTTGTTGATGATGAATATGGACCAAAATTCAGCAGTTGTATTGAGGGGGAATTCGACCATTTTGGACTCGACTAATGATTGGTTTGAATTCAAACTTTGTCCTAATTAATAGTGATTGGTGGAAACAATGTGTTCATCCCTGATTAGTGCTTGGTGGAGAAGCTTGACCAAAGCTTGTTTTAGATGGGGAATGGTCAAAGTAATTCTAAAGTTTCTTAACTAAAGTTCCTCCAAAACTTAAAACAATGGTTAATATGATACATTGTCAAATAACATAGAGAACGAGAAAGAATATAATAGAGACCTTGACCTTTTGATTGGAGATCAAACCACCTAGATCCTTTGATTGGGGATCAGCCACCAAATAAATTAAATAAAACTTGTATTGCTTGCCTAAACTCTATTACATCATATGTATTTATAGCTGAAAGCAGAAATAATACTTCCTAATTGAATTCAAACCTAATTCTAATTAAACAATAACTCCTAATTCAAAACAAATTAATATTCCCTAAAATAGAATATTGTTCTAACTAGGACATTCTAATCTCAAGTAAATACTAAATAGGATTGGTATCCTAACATTCCACGCCGCCTGAAACAAGGCTTGTCCTCAAGCCTGAAAATCTGGAAACGGACACGAAACTGCTCATAGTATGCCCAAGTAGCTTCCGCCACAGGACGGCCGGTCCCCTTGTTAAGCCAGCGTGTAATGGGCTTATTATTGCTTCCAAATAATCCTCAATCAAGTAGTTTCTCCGGGGCTTATTTGATTGGGAATTGTGTGACTTATGCTTTGTCAAACAAGAGAGACTCCCAGTTCTAGGTTCAATAAAATCAGCAGTGTCAACAGCAGATTTTATACAGAAGTTGGCATCGAACTTCCCAGCATGTTCCCGAGCAATTAAAGTAGGTGAATCTTTGTCTAAGGCATTGTGATCACTGTTGTCACTATCATCATTGCACTCACTAAGCCTTGTCATAGTAGCCTTGACATCGGCTTGCATCGTTTGAACATTTGAATATGCATTTTGTCCAGAAGCCAAAAGCCACTTCGACCAGCCATCACGCTTTCGTACTCTGTTATCCCGAACTTCTACCTTATTAGAACTATGCATCGCATCCAAAATGAAAGGAATGTCTGTAGTCATTCTCTTCACTCTATTAAAGTCAGCAATGTTGGTTATCGGAACCCATCCTTGGTCATCCATCAAAGAAATCAAGTGGTTGTCCTTTTGCAAATTCGCATCACTGAAATAATACTCAATTTGCTTAACAATATTAGCCCTCAAAGGCAACGTCTCCGAGGCAGTTGCAGGAATCCGAGGATGTTGAATAACGCGAAGAGGAGGACCTCCTAATGCATATGGATGATGATACATAGGGGTAGGGCTAGAAAAACAAGGGCCCTCCATAAGCCCTGGACTAGGACCAAGATAGGGAGGGGGCCACACAAAAGGCCGTGGTCCACTTTGATGCATGCTAATATTTTCTCTCGGATGGAATGCTCGATGATGGCGCCGTATTTGATTGAAACGACCAGCATGTTCTTGTACAACTTGTCTCCGATTAGCAAAATTGTCAGCATATGCATTGGTTTCTCGCGGTGGAGGTTGAAAGCTTCTATTATAATCCATAGCACAAACATGACCAAGTGGTGCACCAAAAGTATGCGCGGGGGTTCCATATGGAAATATTAACATATGAGGAACGAAGTTGCCAGGATAATGTTGGTAAGCATGTTCATGAACTGGAATGTGTGGAGTAGGTACAACTGGTTGAAAAACAGGCAGCATTGGTGGTAGGGGATAAGGTATGGTTACAGGAAAGGGCGGCACGCCAATTGAAGGATGGTTACACTTAATAATACCTGCTTTCGGATGATAGGCCGGTGGTTGTTTATGGTAAGGATTATGGCTACCAAGCCCATCAGGTTTTTGTGGCACGAATGGTCGCTGCACAGGATTGCGCCTAGGAGTGGTGGGCAATGTTGGTGGAGCTTTGGAAACAACAACATCATAATTTTTGGGTCTAGCTGCATCAAGGGCCTTGCCAGAAATTGGAATAATTGGCCGTTGTTGTTCCGGGTGAACGTATGGTGCCGGGCGATATGGCTGGAGATTCCTTAATGTCTCTAGAATAGTGGCATTAGTGGTCTCAAGTGTATGGAGGCGGGAATAGATCCCGGTAACTTGAGCAGTAAGATCATTGAGCTGCTCTTGCAATTCAGCAACCGTCATGATAATTGAAATTGAAAGAAATCGGTGAATTCTGGAGTCGAGGAAATCAGGAATCTATGAAATCGATGAAGCGCTGAAACAGGGAGCGATGAGTATGATGAAGTGCTGGAAATTGGCCGCGCTGGAACCTGGAATCAGGAACCTGGAACCTGGAACCGATGAAGCTGGATCTGCGGAAGAAGAAGTTGATTCGCGATGAACCTGGAAGAAGAAGTTGGATCTGGAACCGATGAACCTGGAATCAGTTCAAGCTCGATGAGAACCGATGAAGCTGGATCTGTGGAAGAAGAAGAGGCGCTGAAACGGGGAGCACTGCAATTGGACGAAGCTCGGAAGGGAGGATGAACAAAGCTCTGGCGAAGGGGTGCTGAGGAGGGCGGAGGGGTGCTGTTGCGAGGGCGAAGGGGGCTGATGCGATGGCGGAGTGGTGCTGTTGCGAGGGTGAAGGGGTGTTGTTGCGAAGCGGTGCTGCGGCGAAGGGGTGCTGCTGCGAGGGCGGAGGGGTGCTGTTGCGAGGGCGAAGGGGGCTGATGCGATGGCGGAGTGGGGCTGTTGCGAGGGCGAGGGGTGCTGTTGCGAAGCGGTGCTGCGGCGAAGGGGTGCTGTTGCGAGGGCGGAGCTGTTGGTGACGGCGGTTGCTGCGAAGGCCACTGGTTGTTTTTTTTTTTTTTTTTTTTTTGGAAGATCCGTGAGATGGAGGGTGATGTTGAAGGCGAAGACGAACTAACAAGAAGAGAAAAAAATTTGGCTCAGAATCGATGATGCTCTGATACCAGATAATAGAGACCTTGACCTTTTGATTGGAGATCAAACCACCTAGATCCTTTGATTGGGGATCAGCCACCAAATAAATTAAATAAAACTTGTATTGCTTGCCTAAACTCTATTACATCATATGTATTTATAGCTGAAAGCAGAAATAATACTTCCTAATTGAATTCAAACCTAATTCTAATTAAACAATAACTCCTAATTCAAAACAAATTAATATTCCCTAAAATAGAATATTGTTCTAACTAGGACATTCTAATCTCAAGTAAATACTAAATAGGATTGGTATCCTAACAGAATACAGAAAGATGGAGAGGGGAACATACCTTGTTGGTTTGAAGGTTGAAGAAGTAAGGTTTTGTTGAGGTTGCATACACATAAAGGCTGTTGCATACACATAAAGGCCAAGACGATGATGAAGGGCGATAAGGGGTCGAAAAGTTTCGAGCTTCTAGTTTTTTAACGTAAAAAATAGGCAAGATTTTTTTTCCTGAAGTTTTCAATTCCCAAGGGGGTGAGAAACTTGGTTTCTCGTGGGAAACAAAGATCACTTGCATAGCCAATGGTGTTATGGCCTAGTGGTTAGGGCTGTGTGGGTTTGTCCCCCACGTCCTAGCTTCGAATCCCCTGCGGCATGGTTACTTTCTAATGGGTGTAGACCTATAGGTCGCTCAGTTGATAGGTTATGGAATCCTTAAAAGCCCAGCTCACCTTTTAAAAAAAAAAAAAGATCACTTACATAAACGGTTTCCTCAGTGTGAAAGCCCAACCAAACAACAGAAACCCATTTGACTCCGTTTCCCATGGAAAATATCCATCCAAACAGACCCTTAATGTCCAGATTTTTCTCTCTTGATTTTCTAGCTTCAATCTATCCTTCTCGGATTCCCTTTCTTCCTCTCTCTCTTTTAATCTCTCATTCTTCTCCGATTCATTTCTCATCATTTTTTTTCCATTACACCCATGCTTTTGAACACAAGTTCACCATCATCATCAAGGGACATTATATGAATGTTATCTCTTAAAAGTTTTTTATTTTAATTTCAATGTTGGATTAATTATACTTCAAAAAATGGTGTAAAATTAAGAAATCATACTAATGTTACATCAATACACGAATGAATAATTTTTTTCTTGAATAAGAAAATCAGTTCAGAAAACAAATAAAGAAAAACTAATAAAGGGTGAGTGAAAAAAGGGGCTTAAGAACAACCTATTTGGACTTTTTTCTTTTTCTTGAGCCATGAAAGGGTTGTCGAAGAAAAGTTGAAGGAGAAAATCAAGGGGGGAAATCAGGACATTACTTGTTTAAATGGAAAGTTGGTTAAGTAGTTACTTCCTTATTTTACTGGGAGTTGTTTGACTTAATCCAGCGGTTGAGATTGAGAGCTTATGGCCCCTATCATGAGCTTTAGCTTGTGATATCAGGACTCGATATAGGTATACTATGTGAAAACCCACTTTCATCGAGGCTTCGTTTGTTTCAAGAAAAATAAATATTCAAGGAAAAAAATATTCTGAAAATAAAATTTTGCGGATTTTTTTCCCTAAATCATTTCATGTTGTGGTCGTGTTATGAAAATTAATTTTTAAATGATCAAATATTTGTTTTCTCCGATAACAATTGTGTTGATTGTGGTGGTTGATTTTGTAGTTGTTGTGTTTGTAAAATTGGTAGTGGTTATCGTTGTGGTTGTGGTTGTGGTTGTGGTGGTAGGAGTAAGTTGTGGCATGACCATAGCAGCGGTGGTTATGTCATGATGGTAGTATTAGTGGTCATGGTGGTGATGGTGATGGTGATGGTGGCGGTGGAGGTTGTGTTATGGTGGTGGTAGTAGTGATGGTGGTGGTGGTGGTGGCGGTGGAGGTTGAGTTATGGTGGTGGAGGTTGCGTTATGGCGGTGGTAGGGGTTGTAGTAGTGGTAATAGTGGTGGTGTTAGTTGTGGCATTGCACTTCTAGAATTGAAATGGTAAGAATAAAAAAAAATAAAAAATAAAAAGGAAAATTCTAGAAAATCAACATCCCATCAAAAATTGGTATGTTGATTTTCCACCAGTAAGGCTCTTTTCTGGAAAAATTTCTAACTTTCCATGAAACAAACACTAGAGAGTTTTAATTTAAATTCTGGAAAAATAATTTTCCAAGAAACAATGCAACCTCAGTCTCTCAATGTCAATCATCACAAGATGGAACCTGAATCGATATATAAATTTGATTTTTAAATAACTCTTGCTTCTCCATTTTTGCAACTTAGTTATTTTTTCTTTTTTATTCCATCCAATTCTAACCATCCTCTTTCTTATTTTTCTCTTGATCATCTAATCAATTCTTAATTTGTAATCTCTCTTGCTTTCCTTCTTTTTTTTCCCTTTTGATATTTGATTTTCTCTCAAAAATGATACCTAAGATTTCAGCAAAATGAAGACAATCAAATGAGTGAACGATAATAATTTTCAAAATAAAACAATATGAAATCAAAGCTCTTTTGGCAAAACCTCATATGTTCGTTATGCTAGCTCAATAGTAATCTTGGGGGCTTTGGAAAAATGGAAACCTTTATGAGTATAAGATGAGCATATGATCAGCTCCTTGAATACAAAATATGGCAACCACACACATCATGATGGAGTTGTGTGTCTGAAAAAAAAAGTGCTAAGTAACATCATCATTCTAAAAGTAAACAAGCTAAATCTCTCAACATTCACAGTTTTTTAATCAAGAAAAAATATAGATTTAAGGTATTTAATAGTGGTGTTACTTGGAATTAGGAGAGTTGATGGTGTTAATAAGCAGTGTCAAAAAAATCGCTAAATGGGTGATGAGTAGGGGACTAACGCCCAGAGGCCTAGGCGGGGGAGTAGGCAATTTTTTTCTAAATGGGTGATGTAACGAATACAGTGGTGGCCGGGTGTGCAACTGGAGGAACACTATCAGCAAGAGGTAATGATTATTTTGCATATATCCACTTATTGGATGCGAATGCATAGATTTGGAGGACTGCTATTGATATTTGATGAAAGCACCTAGCTTCTGCTGGCCAATTAAGATAATTTGTAGAGCCAGGTTACGATGTTTTATCTATCCATAACAGAGTGTGTCTTTGGTTTTCATTTCACTGTTATAATTTGAATTGAATGGTTTGAGAAAATTTACAGACTAGGAAGACAAGATACATACATATGCATATAATCCAAAATATTTCTTATGCCAACTCTAGCATTTGGGGTTTTTGTTATATTAGTAGTCTCCACAATTGTAACTAATAGACCGAGATTCTCCACTGTAGACTAGGCACTTAAAAAAAAGGTTTGGTATTGGGGCCTCACTTTGGGCGTTCTCAAGGTGTCCATCATCCTTTTCTTTTTATCTTAAGTTGGGGTAGCCAATTAGCTCCTTAAGTAGGTCGGTAATCATTTTCATTTTCTGGGTGTTGTGCGATCCTTTCACTCACATTAACTTTGCTATTTATATAATCATCTTATTGTTTTGCGGTAAAAGAACCCCACATCCCAAGGTCTTATGACGAGTATTCAGGTGTCGAAGAACTGCAATCATGTTTTACATGCGTTTTGTCATGTTTCATTTTAGAGAACTGCAATCATGTTTTACCCGGCCTATATTTGCTTTGTTGTGGCAGCCTCAAAGTTTTACATGCGTTTTGTCATGTTTCACTTTAGAGAACTGCCCTAAATTTCTTTCTTTCTTTTACCCATTATTTTTCCCTAAGGGTGTTTTTGATTCCACGGAAAATTTGCCAAAAGTGAGACGAGAGAGGAATGAGATAGGAAGAGAGAATGAAGAGCATACATTTTTTTTATTATAGCTATCCTTTTGGTTTCTTACAAAATTATGGAAAATATTTTCTTAGGGGGAACTAAGAAAATATTTGTCAAACATAGTCATCTTCAACCTCCACCCAAACTTCCCTCTCCTACTTCTTTTTTTATTTTATTTTATTTTTAAATTTTCCCATGACAAATTATCCTTGAAATCACCCTAAACTTCACTTGGTAAGTGTCTTTGTTTTGGTAGAGAGGATGATGAGATAATTTAGCTAATGATGAAAGAAATTGATTTGTTCTTTTGATAAGGAGTATAATTTTGGTGAATATAGTGCTACAAACATAACTGAATGGTGAAATCTGGTTGTTTTGATTTGAAAGCTTTGCGCAGAGTCTAATTCTATTGCCATTGCACTAGAGGGAGAGGTGAATTTAAGCATCATGAACTTCTCCATCTATGCTAGTTGCAAAATGGCTTGCCTGGGAAATTTGGGATGCTACTCCCCCTAGAGGAGATGGGTTGTTATGTAGAAGTCCTAGGATCTAGTATTACATGCAATTTAGTATAGCATGACATCATATCTAAGGTTTCTACTTTATCTTTATCAAGGTTTAGGAATCCTCTGAGGATTTCTTTTTTGCTGCTCTTTGTCATTACATCTCACTTGTGTATCAGTTTTTTTTTTCTTCCCAATTTTGAATGTCCACATTCTAACTCTACTCGCATGTTTTTCTAGGTGGTCCAAAGGCAACATGCATGGGTTGTGCAGGCTTTGCCACATATTTGGACAAGCATGATTGATCGCATCTAAGCCATGATGTACCACCATTTCTGGGCCTATTTGATTTAATTTGATTCAATAGCAGAAGTATACGTTCCATTCTCAAGTCATAGTCGTGTTTTTCCTTAATAACCCTCTTGATAACATTATCGATTCTGCCTATCGGCAGTGTATGTATTACAACCCTTGTAGTTACCATTTTTACCTTCATGCTTTGGTTGATCATTTACCTCCCCTTAGCTTCTTTAACTTGGCCCCAATGTTTTGAATTGGAGGTAACGAGTTCATTACACAGACTTTGCATTCCTAATCATGGACTTGAAATGAATACCCGTCTCAAACTGGATTATGTGCTTTGAAAGCTAAATCAATATGGTATGGCAAGTCTGAAAGTGCTATAGTGGTTGAAAGTGCAAGTCTGCAAGTCTGAAAGTGGTTGTAATGGTTGTAATAGGCATATGAAGAGTTATCAGTTGTAAAAGTTATCAGTTGTAATGGTTGTAAGAAGCAATATCTGTAAATGGTTGTAATGGGCATTTTGTAATGGTTGCAATATCTGTAAATGGTTGTAATGAGCATTTCTGTCAGTTGAAACAGTTATCAACAAACTAAGAATTGCAATTAAGAATTCTGTAAGAATTGCTATTGCTAAGAATTCTGTCAGTGATTGAATTCTGTTAGTGATTGCATTTCTTTCTTTCTTTGTATTTCTAAGAATTGCTATTGCTATTGCTATTGTTGTTTCTTTGTGGAAGTCTTTCTTTGCTAATAGAAGCAGTTCTTTCTTTGTGGCAGTCTGTTTGATAGAATTGCTAGAAATTCGTTTGTGGCATTCTGTTATTTGCTGATAGAAATTCTTTGTTATATTTTGCAAGTATGGATGGTATTCTGCAAGTCTGGATGGTTAGCAAGTCTGCAAGTGGTTAGCAAGTCTGTTAGCAAGTCTGCAAGTCTGCAAGTCTGGATGATTAGCAAGTCTGCAAGTCTGGGTGGTTAGGCGGTTCAGGGGGTTAGTAAGCCAGTTGTGGTATTGTTGCTATACCAAATGCAGTGCTGTATTGTTGCTTTATAGAGAATTATAAAGGCTATTAGGAACTCTTATAAATAGGAAAGTCTGTAACAGAAAGGGGGGCATTCATTCATTCTTCTTTGTAAACATTTGTACAAGTGAGCACATTGCTCTCTAAGGAGATTGCAATCTCGAATTCTGCCATTACATTCCAATCTATCCAGACTATTGTAACCTTACATTTTAATCAAACAATTCTTCCATTCTTATGATACTTTTGTTGAGGCTTGCTTGCTGAAAAACTACAGTATCAATTCCCTTCTTATCTTGCTTGCTGAAAATCTTGTAATTGCAAGTTCAGCACTATCAATACAATTTCTGTTTCATCAATTGCTTGTTGAATCTTCAAGTCTTCCATCTATTTCTCTTTGGTTTCTGTCATAAATTGACTATTCATTTTGCTGGGCAGCAACATAATTGTGGATCACTTCCATGGCTAACTGATGGGCACTTTTATTTTGGAACTTTGCGATCTCATCCACAGCTTCAAATGTTTCTTTATCGGTGAAAAGCTTCAAGTTGAACCTTGATGGTGCCTCTATGATACCATCCCACTTGTCAACCAAATCCTGAAGTTTCTCAAAGCCCTGGAAAGCAGTTACAAATGAAATCAAATCTTTAGCATTTGGACAGTAAAGTGGCATTATATTATTATATGGTGAACAACAAACTCAATGAGCCTATACAAGTTATCAGCTAATTTGTAATGTGGCTCACGTAGCACATGCATTTGACAAGTTATCAAACCTCCTACCCTAAAATTGAAAGAATTGAACACCAAAAATAATGTATTACCCTCCTTATGCAGCGACAATAATGATATCAATAACCATTGGTATATCCTCCAATATAATGATATCAATAACATGCTATAAGAACTAATAGTATAACAGAAATCAGCAACTACATGCTGATGGTGAAGTTGTTGCTGTTGATGGTGTTGGAAATCAGCATCCCACCCGTTGTTGTAATAAGGTAAACTCTGTCGTATATGGCGACTCTTTTCTGCTTCTTTGGCCATAAAGGCGTAGGTCTTTTCTGCAATGCCAGCATGTAGCCAATGAAGCCAGCGGAAGCAAGCACTGCAACCCCTGCAATTGAAGTAAAGCAAGTTTTTAATATTGTTCTCAAATGTTTACAAAATGTATCCAACCGAGCATCTACAAATTATCTTAATTGGCCAGCAGAAGCTAGGTGCTTTCATCAAATATAATAGCAATCCTCCAAATCTATGCATTTGCATCCAATAAGTGGATATATGCAAAATAATCATTACCTCTTGCTGATAGTGTTCCTCCAGTTGCACACCCGGCCACCACTGTATTCATTACATCATGTTTCGCTCGTGCCTGAAACAAACAGAATTCTCTATCAGTTAAAATAAATTTGCCTCATGGTAATGAAGAAAATGATTAGCACCCATATCTGAATTCTCTCATTACCTTCTCTACAACACATTCAGCAGCTGAAAAAATGAAACCCATCACTGCAAAGGTCTTGGCAGAACTAATAAAAACCCAAGCCCTCCTCCTACAAATCACACAAACAAGAACCAAAATTTCAAACATCAACAAACTCCATTGTTCTAAAATCCAAACTATTAAAAACCCATAACTCAAAATCCTTCAAATACACTAACAAATAACCAAATAAATGAAAAGATGGTTTTTTACTCACCCATTACTCCACTAAAAGCACTATGAACAGCGCAGTTGTTCCGGATGTCTTGCCCTTGGATTTCTTCCATTGTGGGGAGTCTCAAAGGTTCTATCTTGGGTTTCTCTACTTCATTTGAGCTAGATGGATCCACCCCAGATTGGGGTTCTGAAGCAGTCGCCAAAATGTTTACAAAATGTATCTCGTCTCCAAGCACAGCCTTAAACCAAAACACTTTAGTAAACTTAACAAATCTCTCATTTCTTCAAAACCCATTTACTTCTCTTCACTCTCTCACATGCATTTCTTCAAACACCACCTCTGCTCTCTCAGTTCTTCACCAATCAACCCACTTACAACCCAATCGATTTCGAATCACTTGAAAATGATCAAACAAACCTTCCTAATGAACCAGGCGTTGATGGGGTTGTCGAATTAGTTAGAAAGACCAATAGGTTGAAGTCGGAAATGGAAGCCATGGCTTCTCTTCTCCTTCTTCGGTCTTCTCTTCTCTTCTCTTCTCTGTCGAGTTTGGGGAGATGGAAAGCTTCATCTTCTCTGTGGAGATGGGTTTGGGGAGAGATCATCCTTCTCTCTCTGATTTTCTCTGTGTTTTGGTCCCTCCCTCCCTCTTAAATTTCAGCAAGGAAATTCAAACATGATTTCCCGCTTTTTTTTTTTTTTTTGAAACTTCGGTCAGGCACGTGCGAGACACCCTCCCTCGCCCATTTCCTCGACAGGTAGAATTACTCTAGTTGAATTGATAACTTTGTTTATGGACCACATCCCCTAAATATAAATAAATAGTTGTTTTGGGATCTTCTAAATGATTTCTGCAAATTTGTTAAGAATCCTTGGATAGAATATTTCATATCTTAAATATTTTTTTTATAGAATGTTGAAAAATGAATTCAATCACATTTTGGCTTCTATATTCTCCTCTTTTTGCATGAATATTAAATTTGAATGAATTTTTTGTATATAATTAATCCACACTGGTTATTTCATGCAATATTTTTTGATAGGTCTTACGTAGACGAAAATAATGTTATTGCAAATTTGAAAAATGAAAGTTTGAAGACCTATTATTAGATTATTATTTTTTAAGTCTGTAGGAATTTAACCTTTTTGTAATTGAGTTTTTTTAATGAAGAAATTAAAGATCTTGATGGAATTGGAATATATAAGTCAATCTATTTGATTGGATCAATTTTGTTCGAAATTGTTTGTTAAACTTAAAACTCTAGCATTTAAGACAAACATTTAGTTAACTAACAAGAGTTATGTGAGAAAATGGGGAAACCGGATGCTTAGATGTCAAGATTGGGTTGGTTATGGGCCCATAGAGACCAACCCAAGGTTTGGGTTGGGCTTGGAATGGGCAAAGCGTCGAAACAATGGGTTGGTCACAGGATGCTTTCAACCCGCCCTGCTCGCCCACTTGCATCCCTAATGTTATTTATAAAGACAGTGATAAGCTTGGTGGTAATAAAGTTTCCGCATCTAGAAAAGCAAATTTTATTACTACTTTCAATCTTGTCGAAGTAAAACCATGTAGTGAGGGATTTACTTGGAATAACAAGAGATTAGGGGGAAAATGTGAAAATCAATTTAGAAAAAGTGTTTGTTAACCCAGAATGGGACACTACTTTTCCTTTTGCAATTCCTAAATCACTTTTTGTGTCAACTCAGACCATCAACTTTTAAATCTCAATCTTATTGCTCAAGTTGCCAGAGGAAATAAACCTTTCCAATTTTTTGACATGTGACTTTGGAATGGAGCTCGTAAAAAACACTTGGGAAGTAGATTACACACCTTGTACCCTACTTTAGTCCTTTCAAAACTCAATGCTCTTAGTCACAAGCTGGCTAGATGGAACAAGGATAGCTTTGGTAATACTTTATCTCACATTAAGCATACTCAATCTGAAATTGAATTGATGTTTGAAAGGAATTTATCTATAGAAGATCAAATCATATTTAAAGACCTTGAATTACTCTTGAAGATCGTCTGAAAAATAGGAAGATTGTTGGAAGCAAAGTCCCCATTTTCTTGGATTAAGGATGGTGATATAAATAATAAATTCTTCCACCAATCTACTCTATCTGAGCGATAAAAAGTTTTTATTTGGAAGCTTAAAAATAATCAAGATCAATGGATTGAAGATCCTTTCAAAATTGCAGAACATATCAATGATTGCTTTTGTAACTTCTATCAAACCTTTACTTCTCTGTCCCCTATTATAAACTCATTGTTTGAGCTTATGGCTCTGCTTGGTATATCGTAATGTTTTTGCATTCTTTTACGGGCAGTTACACAAATATAGGTGCTTGGTATGATTTGTAAAAATTAATTTATGAAATTCAAATTACACACATCTATATCATGTAGCTAAGTGGTCCCGCAAATCTTTACGGGTTAAAATCTCCTGTAAAACTTTGCAAGTCTCACTCTTTCCTTCAACGTCTACTTAGATAGTCCAATTTTATAAGGAAACAAATTTTTATAGAACTCTTAGCTTGTGCGAAAAATGTGAATTAGGTAACTCACGTTATTTCATTCTTTTTCCTTTCTCAATTTTGCATGTTAGGGTGTTTCAAATTTTTAATATAATTTATTAATTTTTGTTTGTATGTACATTTGCATATTATTATTATTATTATTTTATTATTATTATTATTATTTAAGAACTCTTTTTTTATATATAAAGAATGAATAATAGCAAGGGAAAAAAAGAATGAGTTAATTATAATTGTTTTTCAACTTTTACGTAGTTGGTGTTTGCATAAATGCAATATTCATGCCAACTAAGCCAACATTGACTTTTGTATTTCTTTTCATTAATTGTTAACAAGTAGTTGTAAAGCAGTCAAAGGTATGATGGCTCAGTGATTGAGCAGTGGCGAATGGTATCACTAGGTCACAAAGTCAGACCTAGCTGATGGCATCTTGGGTGGGAGGGGTTAAGGAATGGACAAAAAAAACAGTTGTAAAGCAATACATTGCAAATTATTTGCAGAATGCAAAGTTTTGCGGTGGACTAAGCGTAGCCTATGTTTAGTCAAGTTGACAATGAACTATTCGTGAGATTCCCTCGTATGATGAGATTCTTACAACCCTCAAGCAAATTGCTAACAATAAGGCCCTCGGGCCTGATGGGTATAATGCAAACAAATTTAAGCAATGTTGGTGTGTCTTAGGTGATGACATTTCCAAGTTAATTCAAGATAGCTTTAGGAATCAACAAATCAATGATTATGTACGTTTAAATTATAGTGTACAAAATAATCTCTAAAATTATTGGTAATAGAATTGAGCCTTCCTAGAATAATATTCTCTCTCCCTTTCAAGGAGCTTTTGTTGAAGGGTGAAATGTAGGAGACAATATCTAGAGGGCTAAAAAGTATATATGACAAGGTTGACTCGGGTTTCTTCTTTGAATTATTGGGTTTTGCTCCTTTTAAAGTGAATACGATAATGCAACACTCTCCAGATAAACGATCCCCTCATTTATGAAATCACTTAAAATAATAACCTGGGGGCTTTAACATTCCCTCTTCTAGGAATAATGCATTGTTATCAAAATCATTATGGTATTTAATTGACAAACCTTTTAATCCAAAGTCCATCCTTCTTCAAACCCTTTATTTTTTTTTTCCAAATCTGTTCGAAACAACAACCTTCATAAGCAAGGTATTTCATATCAAACTCAAGATCTTAAAAAGATTATAAATGTTTTTTGTCGAGGATACGAGTGGAATTTGGGATCAGGATATGGTATCAATATATGGGATGAACCTTGCCTCCCTAATAATATCTTGTTGAGAGATTATCTTATGCATTGGCCACCTAGAAACCTATTAACTTTGATAAAAAAAAAATGGTACTAGATTAATTTTGAACGCTCTCCCAACTAATTGAGACAAGCTGGAGTGAACCAACATTAGATTTAGACTACCCCTTTTTGTTAGCATCCCAAAAAAGTTGCTTCTGTTAAGACTACTTATAAATTCTTTCACTTCATTGAAAGTAGTTAGAAGCCTTCATTGAAAGTAGTTATAATCACTTAAAAATTAATTTATTAACGATATTTGGAAAGCACCATTCATTCCCTGAACGAGTGAAAATGCTCATTTGGTTTTTATCAATGCATGATCATAATGCAGACAAAGTGGCAATAAGTACGACAACAATAGAGCATTGCCTGCTAAAATGCAAGAAAGAAAGATGGAGCCGCATTTGGGTATTGAGTTGCAAACTTGATTTCACCGAATGTTTTTAGTAGGGGTGGGCAAAAACCGATTTAAATTTAGTTAACCGATCGAACCGGTTTTCAAATTCGATTCGGTAACCGAACCGAAATATGAGTAGAAAGAAAATAATTTAAACCGAACCGAACCGATTATAAACGGTTCGAAATCGGTTTACGGTTTTGAACCGACCGATTTATAACCGAACCGACCGATTAATTAGATATATATAAATAACTAAATAACAAGTAGGTGTCAATACTTGATTAGTGCAACAAATGCACTGCAGTACACCCTGTTGCACTAAATCACTCCCTTCTCTCAAAGTTTTCAATTTTGAGCTAAAAATTGGGTCTGTAAAAAAATTGGACATGTTTTAATGAAAGTCTTTCAAATGCTTGAGCCTGAAATTTCGGCCTAACAGAACCGAAATTCGGTTCAACCGAATTCATCGGTTTACAAATACAAAATTCGGTTTCGATTTGGGTTTTGAGCAAACCAAATGAAATCGATTCAAAATCGATATGGTGCTCAAAACCGAACCGAACCGACATTGCCCACCCCTAGTTTTTAGGACCTAAATGTTTTGAAGATAGGATTGGCTATGTCCATTGAAGCGGGCTTTGAATATAGTAGAATATGGTACAAGTGTGATTAGTAGAAGCAATCTTAACTTAGTGCATGAGTATGTATATGTATCAAGTAAGATTAAATGGTGTCATCTCTAGTGAGGGGGAGGTATTGTGTCAATGTTGTTAAGAACTAGTGTTTTTTCTTTCTTTTTGTTTTCTATAAATATGTTCCTATTAGGGGAAAAAAAACTCCCTTTGAATAGTCAGTTTCTTAATGTTTGGACTTTGAACAAGATAAGTCCATGGATCATAGCTACAAATTCAGCTACACGTTGGTAGTTGCAATTTTAATGTTTTTTCCCTTTGACTAGGTGGCCCATTAATTAGAAGGCCCATCTTTTTATTTAGATGAATAAACTTTTTACCAAAGCAAACTACATCCGAGTATCAAGTTGCAGAACTGTCCACCAATTGTAGCTTAGTTGGTCGAATATCCACTCTTCTTATGATAGATCGCTTGACCGGAGCGAAGTGAAAGCAAGTCTTCATGCGAGGTGGAGGCGATGCACCGAAGCGAAAACAAGTCTCCATGCGAGATGGATGAGACAACGAGGATATTAAGCGGCAACAATATTGTAGTCTTCAGGCCAATTTGGTTAGCCCTATAGGGTCAATCATGTAGCCTTCGAGCATGGATTAATAAATAAATAAATAAAAAGGGTCAACGATCCAATTAAAAAATAAAAATAAAAATTAAAATTAAAATTAAAATTAAAATTAAAATTAAAATTAAAATTAAAAATTAAAAATTAAAAATTAAAAATTAAAAATTAAAAATTAAAAATTAAAAATTAAAAATTAAAAATTAAAAATTAAAAATTAAAAATTAAAAATTAAAAATTAAAAATAAATATAAATATAAATATAAATTGCATAACCAAAGAAACATCACTTGCTGCTTGTCATTTTTCTTTTTTCTCCTTCATTTTTCCCACTTGACTTGGCTCTGCTTGGGAAACATAGTCTAATCAAAGAGACTCGTGTTAGAAACAAGGTTTGAATCAAAGTGGAAGAAAAAAACCTAATAGAGTCGGTGGGGCTTGTCGGCAATAGATTGGAATCGAGATTGGTCGACAAACAACCCACATGAGGCTGGAATTTGCTGAAATCTACTAGAAATTAGATGGAACATGAAGAAGAACAGCTGGAAGAGAGAGAATAAGGTGGTGAAAGGATCTCCAACGCCTGTGAAGCCTATAAAAGGATATGGGTTTTCCCTTTCACAATTCATCCTCCTCAGATCGTTTTTGTGTTGTTTGTGAGTTAGGGTTTTTTTTTTTTTCTCTTTGTTGAATTTGTATGTGAGAGAAAATGAAAAATGGGAGGTGAGAGGAGAGAGAAATTTGTTTTGTTTGAGTGTTTGTGATATTCGCAACCGCGTATATTTGTGTGGTGTCATTTAGACACGTGAATGTGTAACATCATTGACGTTGTGTAACTCTCTCTAGTTGTATTTTTCGATCTCACTAGTAAAGTTGTTCTCTTTGCCCGTGGACGTAGGCAAATTGTCGAACCACGTAAATTGGTTGTCTCTGGTATTTGTTGTATTTGTTTGTTAACTTCGCATTTCGGTATTTGTAACACTTCCGCGCATAACAAATTGGTATCAGAGCCGAGGGTTAGTTCTTTGGGTTCGTTTGGAGCCACGTGAACCAGTGGTTGGTGAAAAATATGTCAGATCCATCAACTTCTGGATTAAAGATGATTACCGCCACATTCGGTAAATTTGACGTCGAGAAGTTTTATGGAAAAAATAACTTTGAAATGTGGCAATAAGAAGTTTTGGATGTGTTGGCAAAGGAGAACTTGGAGGATACTTTTGGAGATAAACCGGAGAACATGAGGGAAGAAGAATGGAACAAGTTGAATTGGCAAGCATGTGGTTCAATAAGATTATATTAAGCAAATGAGCAAAAATACTTTGTTATGAAGGAGACCTCCGCTAATGTGTTATGGAAAAAGTTGGAATACAGGTACATAACGAAGAGCATCCAGAATAAGCTCTTCCTCACGAAGCAACTTTTTTGGATGAATATGAGACCCCGAGAGTACTTTATCTGAGCACTTGGATGAGTTTAATAGGCTTATTGCCGACCTATTGAATTTATAAGAAGATGTTCTAGAGAATTACAAGGCTTTGTGCCTTTTGAATTCCCTTCCAGAAGAGTATGAACATCTCGTTACGACTTTGTTAACGGGAAAAGAAGAATTAAATTATGATGAGGTGGCTACGGCGTTGCTCAATTATGAATTCAGGAGGAAGGATCTTAAGATCTATCGAGATGCAACGTCAGAAGTATTGGTAGCGAGGGGAAGATCTGAAAAGAGGAATGTTGGTGATAGAGGAAGATCACAGTCAAGAGGAAAATCTGTAGACACAAGGTTTTTGCCAAAGGATGAATGTGCCTACTGTCATAAGGGTCATTGGAATATTGACTGTGAGGTATTGAAACTGCAATAGAAAAATGAAAGAAAAGGTCAGATGCGAATGTAGTGTACAATTTGGATGAAGATGAAGATAAGGATGATGCGTACTCGTTGACTGCAACTTCAGCATTGGTGAGTCATTATGATGAGCGGCTACTTGATTTAGATTCTACCTATCACACGTGTCTCTGTAGGGACTGGTTCTCTAATTTTAGAGAGATGGATGGTGGTGTTGTCTATATGGGTAACAATGGTGAATGCAAATTTGCAGGAATAGGTAAAATCAAGTTGAAGCTGCATAATGGACTTGTTCGGATCTTGAATGATGTACGATATGTACCCGATTTGAAGAAGAATATCATCTCCGTTAGTGTTTTAGAGTCCAAATGTTACAAGTTGTGGTAAATGGTGGAGCTCTAAAGGTCGTTTCTGGTGCACTAGTGGTTCTGAAAGTAGTTCGAAATGGTAACTTGTACTTCTTGCAGGAGAGTACGGTTACAGGTAATCGTAAAGTTGTATTTGGTGAAGCAACTTGTGTTGTTGAAGGCCCTATGGATGTTGCTTCTGGTGGAGTTACTGATAGCTTCAAGGATGTTTGTTTGAATACCTTGAGGGTTTGGCATTTGTGTGCAGATAGTAAAGGTGAGAAAGTTTTGCACGAGTTGTTGAAGAAGCGATTGGTAAAGATATGAAGATGTGCAGTATGAAAGTTTGTGCACATTGTGTTTCTGAAAAGTCTGGTTTGAGACTCCATTTCCATCCTAGTCAATGTGGAGTTGGATTGTTAGCTTGAGCATGCTTTGGTAGATGGCACATCCGGGTGTATGGCGCCCATGACACGTTTGGAGGGGTGAGACCCTCAATCAGTATTGGGTTGATTATGTTCGTTGAAAATCGGTTGCTTGTGTTTTGCTCATGTTTGTTGTGGTCGACTCAGATTTTGTGAAATCTCCACCGAGGTGGAGAATTGTTAGAAACAAGGTTTGAATCAAAGTGGAAGAGAAGAACTTGATAGAGTCGGTGGGGCTTATCGGCAATAGATTGGAGCCGAGATTGGTCGACAAGCAACCCACAGGAGGCTAGACTCTGTTGGAAATTAGATGGAACATGAAGAGAAACAACTATAAGAGATGGGGATAAGAAGGTGGTGGAAGGATCTCCACCGCATGTGAAGCCTATAAAAGGAGATGGGTTTTCCCTTTCACAATCCATCATCCTCAGATCGTTTTTGTATTGTTTGTGAATTATGGTTTCTTTCCCTTGTTGAATTTGTATGTGAGAGAGAAGGAAGAAAGGGAGGTGAGAGGAGAGGAGAGAGAAATTCGTTTTGTTTGAGTGTTTGCGATATACGAAACCACATATATTTGTGTGGTGTCATTTAGACACGTGAATGTATAACGTCATTGACGTTGTGTAGCTCTCTCCAGTTGTATTTTTCCGATTTCACTAGTAAAGTTCTTTTTGCACGTGGACGCAGGGAAATTTCCGAACCACATAAATTGATTGTCTCTGGTATTTGTTGTATTTGTTTGTTAACTTCGTATTTCGATATTTGTAACGCTTCCACATGTAACAACTCAATGCATGGAACTTTAATCTAATAATTCAATGCCTATGAATATGGTTAAGTTTCATTTGTTAAATACGATTGATGCAAATAGTTTCATTTGTTAAGTTTCCTTTATGGTGAAGGTACAGAGTGGTTTCAGAGAGTTTGAGAAAGTCTGTCGACCGTAACATGAGTGAAGACACTTATCATGTGGAGACGGCGTTCTTATCATCAATACCTTGCAGATTGGTCGCCTCCGAACCCGGTACGTAGCACTGGTTTTGTTTTCCCAAGAGAGACTCCAACAACACTTGCTTGTTTTGATTACATTAATCATTAATTAGATCCCTTATGGTCATAACTTTAATGAATTCGAAAGTACATATTAGATAAGCTGGTGCTGTCGATGCTGTACAGACGCCAGGAAATATTAGAAAATGCCTCGACAATCTTATTTGAACAACAGGAGTTAGAAGTGGACTTTAGCATTCAGAAAACGAATTCACCAAAATGTTACCCTTTGCAAGCTTGTCCCCACGTCTCAAAGCGAATCTACAGAACCAATCAAAAATAAAACACTGATTAACTAATTGATTATGTTGCAAGTCATGAAGAAAGAAAATTGAGGCCTCCAAGAGCTAAGAATATAAAATATTTCAACAAAAATAAATACATAAAAAAAAAAAAAAAAGGCAACTTGAATTCACAAAACTCAAGACAACAGACACATCTCTCGGCTACTTGTATCATTCTATGCTTCTTAAACGTAATATCTCGTCTTTTTGGCTAAGTTTTTTCTAATATTCTAATCTTCAACCCTTCTTTCAATTATAAATGCAACCCACAATGTTGGCCTATCAATCTAACATTTGGTTTCTCATTTCTGCAAAATCATGGCTGTTCTCTTCTCTCTTTTCCTTCTCATTTTCTCTTCAGCACTCTTCAACAATCCTGCATCCGCAGTTACATATCTAGATGGTAATTCACACACCCTTGTATTAGATTTTGGTGTGTTGGTTAGTGTTTTCGGAGGATTTGGTGTCTCTACCATTATAATCATCACTATGTAGACGTTTTACTAGTTACAATGGTCACTATTTACTGCTAGATTTCAGATTTGATGACTTCCAATGTCTTGCCTTCATTATTCAGGAATATATAACTATTTTTAGGTCATTGCTTCTGTCATGCAGACCATCTCTTAAACTCTTGGTTGTATTTGTTTCTGAAAGTTGGATCCTCACTAACTTCTTTTTTTTGGTCACCCGAACAGCATTTCTTCCAAATGGTAACTTTGAACAAGGACCCAAACCATCAAATCTCAAGAAAACAGTGATCATAGGCAAATACTCACTCCCCAAATGGGAGATCAGTGGCTTGGTAGAGTACATCTCTGGTGGGCCCCAACCAGGCGGCTTCTACTACGCTGTGCCACGTGGAGTCCACGCCGTAAGGCTTGGCAATGAGGCCTCTATTTCTCAGTCCATATCGGTAAAGCCAGGATCCATGTACTCTCTCACATTTGGTGCCACCAGAACTTGTGCTCAGGATGAGGTGCTAAGGATCTCCGTGCCACCACTTTCAGGAGAGCTCCCCCTTCAGACACTCTATAGTAGTGATGGAGGTGACACTTATGCTTGGGCTTTCAAGGCCACTTCAAAGGTCGTTAAGGTAACATTTCACAACCCCGGAATCCAAGAAGACCCCACTTGTGGACCACTTTTGGATGCCATAGCCATAAAGGAGATCATAGCACCCTTGGCCACTAGAGGTATCGATTTATCCTTCCTGGTTTCACAAAGTTGTTCTGAGCACTATCTGATCCATTGTACTCATGGGTTTTCTCGACTTTCTTGCAGCTAATTTGGTTAAGAACGGTGGCTTTGAATATGGACCTCATCTGTTCACCAACTTCTCGACTGGGGTGCTCCTCCCACCCAAACAGCTAGACCGCATATCACCACTACCTGGTTGGATCATCGAATCCTTGAAGGCGGTGAGATATTTGGACAAGAAGCACTTCAATGTCCCATATGGAAAAGCTGCAGTCGAGCTTGTTGCAGGGAGGGAGAGTGCCATTGCTCAAATCCTAAGAACAGTTCCTAACAAACTATATAACCTCAGCTTTGTCATTGGAGATGCAGAGAATTGGTGTCATGGATCAATGATGGTCGAGGCCTTTGCAGCCATGGAGACAATAAAAGTGAGCTTCTTGTCACAAGGAAAGGGTAGGTTCAAGACTGCAAGTCTCAAGTTCAAAGCCATATCAAGCAGAACAAGGATAACATTTTACAGTGGCTTTTACCACACAAAGATTGGTGACTTTGGTCATCTCTGTGGCCCTGTCTTGGATCAAGTCAGAGTGTCCCCGGTCTCTTAGACACAAATTTTAATCATCACTGTTACCCTACAAGAGTCAGATACTAAAAATAAAGCTTCATAGTTTCATACAAATCTCACATTTTCAGTTTGGATTTTATGCTTGTTGTCTTCCCTAGCTTTACCTGCATAACAAGTAGTTCAGATATGCAATGTGTTCTAAGAAGGTTGGTGTTTGATGAAAGACAGTTCAATTTTAGCACACATATGCATGGATCATAGATGTGTTTTTTATGATAAAAAACAAATGAGATTTTACTAGGATTTATTGGCGATTTTCTGTTTTTACTGCAAGTTGGTCATTCAAGGATACATCCTTTTTATCCATGAGATGACAGGAAAAAAATAAAGTCCGAAGGATTCACATAATTCAATTGAATATCCATTGTGATAATATCAATTCAATGTACATGCTTGGATATAAATGTCAGACAAAGCAGGTTAACAATTTGGGTAGTTTAACTCTGCAAGAAGATCTCCTTAAGGAATTTGGAGTGTTCAACATCTCTAATTAGTCAGAAAAAACAAAGGCAAGAAAGAAATCATCCAAATAGTTAAATGTTGTTGGAGGAAAAGGAATGTCATGTGCAAACAGGTAGAATCTAAATTCATAATTAATACATGGTAAAACATACATTAAAAATTCTAAATATTAATATTTGATCAATATGTAAGCCAAGTAACTGAAGTAGGAAAGCAATGTCAAAAAAGTAGGACCAAACTCAAAATTTAAACAAGGAAACACTGCATAAGAATAAATTTCCAAGGGACTGCAACCGTAACGATATCATGCAACCGGTTGGACACATGGGAAATGAAAGTTCTGCTACAGATGTGGCAAACTTTAAAAGAGTTGTGGACAGTCCTGAAAAGCAATTAAGCAATGCAGATGAGGACCCCATTCTAAAATGGCAATCCCAAATAAACCCGAAATTGAAATGAGGGAATCCAACTCTACATAACTGAGCTTTGCTTTTGTCTCTATGTCGGGTGACTTGTCAGTTTCTTATGCAGGGATGACAAGCAGACTTTTCCTAGTAATTACCTAATAGGCAAAATGCCAAAATATATATATATATATACCTTGAAGACATCAGGACATACTCCACATTAACTATAACGACCGCTGCAACATGGTTTTACTGTAATGTAATCGGTGATTGGAGAACAAACTCATTAACAGGCTGACTTGGATCATTTCATTCATCAATATAGCTCAACTGAGTACATAAGTTACTCCAAGAGCAAGACCAAATCGTAATCAATCGGCTTATTCCATCAAGGGAAGTGTAATTTTGTCTCCTAGATGGATTCAGCCTTCACATCTGTCTTTACAGCATGCTCACAGGTGATTCACATAAGTCTGTCTGTGCAAAAACATAAAGGACAGAACCCCAGTTCATCTCTCCGTATTGCAGAAGCAGTTCTAGCTGATCCCAAGAACAGGAATACAGAAAACAGAAGGAGGCGAGAGGTACACTGATAGAGGAAGCGACAGAAATAAGAGATGTAGAGGAACGAGACCAAGGTAGAGGATGGGCCCATTCTATGTGTGTGTATTGTTTTTGAAGTAATTGGGTAATTTGGTTAATAGTTAATATGTTAGTAATTGGGCTGGATTTACTAAGGCCCGTATTAAAGTTAGGGCATTAACCATATTAGGGTTAGGTTAGATTGGTTGCTTGTCAAACAAATCAAGGCTCTATAAATAAGGCATGAAGTTAAGTTTGTAGTCGGCCTTTGATGAAATATGAAAATTGAGTTATGCTATTTATATTTTTGTAAGTTTAATCTTAGTTTTAGGTTGGATTCATAATCTAGTATCAAAGCCAAGCGCACCTATTATGTATGCCAACACAAACCAAATCCACAAAGTGTGCATAAGAGAAAGCTTATAAGATGACTGAAGAAGAGAGATCTAGAGCAATAAAAATCATAGAAAGATTTAAAACAGCGAAGGAAAGCATGGAAGCCGACTTGGCAAGACAGAAGGAAGATTGGCAGAACACATTGACAAGGATGGAACAAATGCTCAATCGTGAAAGAGAACAAGAGGCGCCATAGAGATGAAGAGTGGACTAAACGACTAGCAATGATGCAACAATGGCTTCAGAAAGAGGTTGCACAAGTTGTCCAAGAAGAAACGAAGAAGATTCAGCAAATCGGGAGTTCGCACGTAGAACCAAAGATCCAATAGCCCGTCGAGCACCCACCCAAAGCACTCGATGGCGCTGTGGGGCCGATCGTCAGCACCGTTGGTGGTGCAGTGAACTCAGCCTAGTCGGAAACCCTGGTCATCCTGCTCCAACGCACGGGACCCCCGTCCACACACACCCTCCATCCTTCCCGGCTCTTTGGGTGGGTTCCTTCCACAATCTCAACCTTTTCCAGCACCCCCTTCTCCTTGACCTCATCCTGAAACCCTAACCCTCAACCTCTATGCCCTCTCAATTCCTAATCGTCCTTAGCAAGCCGTTTTCAATCCTACTTCGGGTAGCTAGGTGAATCCTAGTTTTCTACCACATTACCAGCTTCCCAAACCATCCACTATACCTCCACATCACCCCAATCCTCTACAGATTCACGAAGTTGATTCCCAAGAAGAGGCACGGGCATGGTTCGATATCTCTCTGTAGCAGTCAGCTGCATATCCGGCTAAATATCCACAGGAGTATGTGAGACATTGAGTAGAAAATCAGTAGAGAGACTCACATCCCCATGGCCACCTGTGCAAGATAGAGGACAAGTTTGTCTTCCCTAGGGATGAGGTAGTGGTGCTAGGAGAGGTTGAAATCAGTTGTTTTTCCTCCTAGATGATCAGGCTTATGGAGGCGACCACTTTATGAGAATGACCAGTTTGCGAAGTTGTTGACTATTATGGAACGACGGATGACACGAGTTTGAAGTTAGACGTACTTGGATATGATGGTGTTAAATTGGGAGATGTTTTTATGGACTGGTAGTTGGAAATAGATCGTATCCTGGAATTCAAGAACATGCGGGGTTCAAAAGCAGTAAAGTTGGTGGCTATAAAGCTAAAAGGGACAGCAAACCTTTGGTGGCAAGAGAAGTGTGCCCGGTGCACTCTTATGCGCTTACCCCCTGTGACAACATGGGATGATTCATGCGACTTGACGTGTGCGGCCTTTGTTCCCTTGGATTACGAATGTGTTCATAGACCTCCTTGGCAGATTGATGACAACTACTCGGAGTTGATGCACAGTTAATGATTATGCGAAATTTCGAACTTTGAATATGCGAGCAAAGCCTCAAGAATCAAAAAGTCTGACTGCTTATCGTTTTTACCATGATTTGGACGCACAAATTAAACTTATTCTGGCTTTAGAGGAATTTGATATTCTTTTATCTAAAGAGAACATGAATAAGGGAGCAGAAAATAAGCTTTAGCTTCAGGATCGGATAGAGAAGAAACTCTATGTGATTCCTGTGTGCACTACTACCTTTTCGAAACAACTAACTTTTGATGCTTCACTTCAGTGCTTTGGGCTAGAATTACTAAGTCCCATATTAAAGTTATACACTAGCCATATTAGGGTTAGGTTAGATTGGTTGCTTGCCAAACAAGCCAATAGGCTTTATAAATAAGGCATGAAGTTAAGTTTGTAGTTGGCTTTTTATGAAATATGAAATATGAAAATTGAGTTATGTTATTTATCTTTTCTTTTAGAGGTTTAATCTTAGTTTTAGATTAGAGTTCATAAGTTTTTAAATAATTACGGTTGCGAATCTTGAACACAAGTTTCTTCTAATATATCATTGGGTTTTCTTAATATCTACAACAATATGTTAACCATACAAAAATAAGTCCCTCAACAATAATTGGTTCTCCTTAAGATTTTACTTCTCGAAATGGCTTCTTATAATCTGCAATAGCATTTACAGTCTTGCATAAAATGATTTTCTACCAAAATTTTAACTTATCCTCCCTATTCATGAACCGTGAATACACGATCATTGGGCCAATGGTCCACAATTTATTTGCCATAGACTTTCTAATTAATTTTAGAAAAATAAGTATGCTCTTCCATTACTCTTGCAAAAATTATATGTTGAGAAAGTAAAAGGACAATAAATAATGGATGGACTGAAAAGTAAGTGTACGTATTAACCTTAGATTTCATTGCGCTTGTGAAAGGGTTGCACCCACTCTTGATGCCACCATTGAAATTTTGATAAGTTAAAAGCTCAATGCAGCGAAGCTCCACCTTTTGTAGGACTAGGACTATAACAAGCCAGGCGATAAGAGATCAACCCTATTGCAATCTCAAGGTGCACCAGTTAGCTCACAGGATCTGGTGAACCTCAAGAGTTCACCTTATCTAGTCACATCTCTTCAACTCAGATGAGAAAACTCTGCCAATGCTTATTTGAAGCAAGATTGCTAGGGCAGAGTGGCTGGTCTTTGTTCTCATTCCTCATCATATCAAGTTTCAAGCAAGCCCTCACTTTCCTTTGGGACATACTCTGTGATTTTCAACTGACTGTCGATCTTATATACAACATCATAGATCCTTTCTAAGTCAGGATGATAACTGTCTCCTGCGATGAACTCACGAGAGAGTGGCTGGTCTTTGTTCTCATTCCTCATCATATCAAGTTTCAAGCAAGCCCTCACTTTCCTTTGGGACATACTCAGCGATTTTCAACTGACTGTCGATCTCATATACAACATCATAGATCCTTTCTAAGTCAGGATGATAATTGTCTCCTGCAATGAACTCATGAACTATATTTTTCACTTCAATAAAACTACCTCCTGGCATCTTCTTCACTCCTTTATCTCTCATTGCTTTCCTTAACATTCCAACATCATTCCACTTCCCTATTCCTGCATACATGTTGGATAGAAGTGCATAGTTTCCACTGTTATGAGGCTCCACCTCAAGGAGATGTCTCAAAGCACACTCCCCAAGCTCAACATCGCCATAGACTCTAGAATTAGCTAGAAGAGACCCCCATATAGCTCCATTAGGTTCAAATGGCATCCCTCTAACTAATTCTTGTGCCTCTTTTAGGTAACCAGCACGTCCAAGAAGATCAACCATACATCCATAATGCTCAATTGTAGGCATTATTTGATATTTTGACCTCATATTGTTAAAATACCAACGACCCATCTCTACCAACCCCACATGGCTACAAGCTGATAGAACAGCAATCAATGTGACTGCATTTGGCCTTATCCTTGACCTTTCCATACTAGAGAAAATTTCAAGTGCTTCTCTACCAAGGCCATGGAGTGCAAGCCCTGCTATCATAGTAGTCCAAGTAATTACACTTCTATGTTTCATTTTCTCGAAAACATTTAGTGCCTTCTTTATGCTCCCAGATTTAGCATACATATCAATGAGAGCATTATTAAGCGGAATGATTCTATAAATTCCACGCTTGTCAATATAATCATGAATCCACTCCCCCAACTCGAGTGCACCCAAGTTGGCACAAGCCGAGAGCACAGCCAACATGGCTATTTCATCCGGCTCCACGTTCTCAAGCTGCATTCTCCTAAAAATCTCAATTGCCTCATTAGGTCGGTTCATTTGTGCATAACCTGCAATAACTGCAGTCCAAGATATCACATTCCTCTCAGGCATCTGCTCAAAGACCATCCTTGCACTGTCCACATTCCCAACTTTCGCGTACCCTGCCACCATTGCATTCCACAAAACAATATCTCTTTCAGTCATTTTATCAAACAAATCCCGAGCATCAGAAATAACCCCACAAGACGAATACATCTGAATCAAACCTGTCACAACATGCACATCCGAATCGAACCCAATTCTAATAACTTGACCATGAACCTCTCTCCCAATCTCAACTGCAGACAAATGAACAATAGCCTTTAACACAAAGGGGAACGAATACGTGTCCGGTCGAAAACCCATAACTTGAATTCTATTATACAACAAGATAGCCTCTTTGGCTGAGTTAGTTTGAGAGAGACCCTTGATCATGGTGTTGTATAAATATATATCTGGTTGTGTTTTGTAAGTAAACACCGAATACCCATAATCTGAAAACCCCAAACCAGAGCAAGTGTCAATGAACTTGCTAAGGAGAATGTTGCTCGAATCGAGGCCTTTAGGGATCATCAATCCGTGAGCTTGGGTTATGTGTTTGAGATTGGAACAGTGGTTTAGCAAGGTTTGGAAGTCTGGGTGTGTAGATGTGTGGAGTCTCTGTTTGGAGAGATGAGAAGAGAGTCGAGAGGGAGAGATGGATCGAAGCATTGTTTCGTTCAAATGGTTTTCAGTACAGAGTTCATCTTGGTGGCCTCGCAAATCTACTGAATCCTCTCTTTTTTGTGCTTTGGCGGTAAGTTCGAAAGCTTTTTCAAAGGACTTGCTCGTGTTGGAGATTGGGTTTTGGGGGGCTATTCTTTTTTGGAGTGGGCATCCCATCCCGCGATTCCGAATCCGTCTCGTCCTAATTTTTTTGGTCTTTTTAGAATTGATCAAACTTATCCCGATTCCGTCCCGATCTAGAGTATGATGGGATCGGAATGAAGATTTTCAATCCCGCCTATCCCGTCTCGTCACGAATTTATTTATTTAATAATTATTATTATTAATTGTATTCAAAATACTTCTCTAAATTAAAGTTTTGGATGTATTGAAATTAAATCAATGTAAGATGAAATTCTATATGAAAGTCTATATGAAATCTAAATGAATTGAATCATTAATTCTAAATAAAATTTAATATTTATTTGTCTTCCAAAAAAAAGTTAAATATTTATTTATTTAATATCTATTATTATTTATGATGTAAGTTATATCTATATAAATTTGACATTATTGGTATGTAGTAATATTAGATAAAATTCTTTTTGTTATTTTTTTTATTGGAGGACTATTTAATACGTGTTCATCTCGTCCCTTCCCGATCCCATTTGAGATGGGATGAGGTCTATCCCGTCCCGATCTCGAATGAACGGGATGGGATAGGGATGGGTCCATCTCGTCCAGTGCCCACCCCTAATTCTTTTGAATCACCCCCAACTCACAAATGTCTCTTAAAATATACCCCCAACTCACAGATGTTACTTAAAGAAAATGTTTTTGTTCAACTTATTTTTTTAGAAAAATTAGCACTGCATATTGGATAGGAAAATCCTATTTCGATTTTGACGAAATTCAAAAATTTCCAAAAATCCGATTCTAAAAATGTTGATTTTCTATAACTTCGAAATTTTTTGGAATGTCTTTGACATATCCAGTTTTGATTCAATTCTGATCCGAATAATTCCAAAACTTGCCGAAAGTGTTTCGATCCTCTAACTCATGAAAGGCATTGCTTAATATATATGCCCTTAATATGAGGAGATGATAAGAGTTTGTTTAAGCTCTAATTACAACCTCTAACTCGTGAAAGGCATTGCTTCAGATGCAATTAAGAGTTTTATGTTCAATAAAAGTTGGGACCTTGTTAAAAAAAAAATTAATAATAATAATCAAACCCAATTACCATAGAGTTTGATTGAGATATATTCGGATGAGCCTAGTTGATAAAAGTTGACCATCATAAAGTTGTTGAAGAGATTACAACTTTTGCCTCTCAATTCTCGAATTAATGATGTGAAGTAGGGGTGGGCATTCCATCCTACGATCCCATTCTGTCTCGATCTATAGTGGGATGTGATCGGGATGGAGATCTTTAATCCCGCTCATCCCATCCCGTCCCGTTCCGAACTGATTTATTTAATATTTATTAGTATTATTTTTAATATTTGTATTAGATCTGCAATTTTGTGGCTTGCAACAACAATTTTTTTTTTTTTTTTTTTTTTTTTGCAACAACAATTTGTTTCTAATTTGCAACAAAAATACTAGAACATGATAAATATGATCGTTTTGACAATTAAGTTATTGTTAAAACCCACATTTTTTATTCGATGGATTGATATGTTTGTATAATGGATCATATATTACCTTTTCATTTGTTATCTAATGACTGATGAAGTTATAGGTGACCATGGGGTATCCAATTAAGATTATTCCCTTCGAAGTGTGATGTGAATATTTGGGTCTGTGAAATATAACTTGGTTATGATGATGGTGGAGGATTGTCACACCCCGATTTTTTAGAAAACGAAATCCGTATATCCACGTAGGATTAAGATTATTTGTTTCCTCCAAATTCAGGACATGAAAATTTAACAACATAAACATTTATAAATTAAAAACTAAAAAAATAAATAAAATTGAAATATACAAAAATTCTAACAAAAAGAACTCTTTGGCGATGTTCGCCCCATGAGTAAACCTTCAACAACGTCGTCCCAAAAGCTCTCTAACTTGAGAAAGACTAATTGGTTACGTTTCAATATAATATCAAGTAAACAACGAATTAAAATGCATGTAGCTCTTCAATGAGACAAACATACGTCTCTAATAAGTTCTATCATACTTAAAGAAAATTTATAGTTTACCAATACTTAGGTTGTGAGGATTGACCTTGGTAAGTCTAACCTGCATAAACGCTAATAGACTTGCCAACCTGCACAAAATGGTAATAAACAAACGGATGTAATTTCAAAATGCAATTTACTTTCAACATAACACAAATTATAGTCATAATCCACATTTATTAAAATACCAACAAATATACATTTCACCTTAAGGAAAACATGTAGTTCTCATTCAATGATCGAATGAGCATTTAGTTTCTTCCCTTAAAGCAATTATGCATATACACAAAAAAATTGTTTCTTTTCCACAATCACACTACCCTCATTGTGCCTAACACACATCACCCAAGTGTGCTTTTCTTGCCTTCAAAACCACTCGAAGTGCACATGTCCCAAATAGGGTATCACATCGAGGGACATGTCATCTTACCCAAAGTTCGATCCATGACAAGTATATTCTAATCATTAGGCATAATTCGAACTCACATAGAACGGTGTATCCAATATGCAAGCAAGTTGGCATACTAAATCATATATCAAGTATACAAGCAAATCTGTATACTAAAATCATACTTTATTTTTTCAATTCACTTGTTTTTCGGAGTTGTGGAAAATAACATAAACATCAACTAAATCTCAAATGTAGTTTACCAAGTCCAGCTGTATCACTATCAAAAACTCATATACACCATAATGCATTAACATACAGTCTCTGACCTTTAACATCTTAAGGATCGCTATAAATCCACCGGTCAACTTACATAACAATCAAATTTAATTCATGGTATGTAAATACCAAATTTCATAACAATACAAATACTCAAATTTGTCAAAGGTGTGATGGCTCAGTGGTTGAGCGGTGGCGGATGGTAGGTATCACTAGGTCACAGGGTCAAACCCAGCCGACGACATTTGAGGTGGGAGGGGATGAGGGATAAAAAAATAAAAAAAAAATATTCAAATTCATCTCATCAATAGATGAAATCGTACAAATTAATTTCAACGTACTAATAATAATTTCACATCTAAAGTAAACACATAGCAAAATCTACCATGTGCAAATGTTATCACAATTTAACATGTAGACATTTAATTTCAGAATGAACATGTATAAAATTCTAAATTTCAATTCAAGCATTTACCAATATACAATAAATAATATTTCTGTAATCCATAATTTATAGATTTCAATACTATAAAATAACATGTATTCTTAAATAAACTTTAAGTGGAATATTCACTACATACTAAACATAATTAAATCAGATTTTTATTTGCAAAGAAATATTTACAATAAAAATAGTCTATAAAGTGATAAATACTCACATCGAGCTATCGTGATTTGTCCCATGAAGGTCCCCAAAACTTCGAATTATATTAGCTCTTAAGCAAAACACACTATTCTTATTATAGTTATAATACGTAAGATATTTGTTGTAAATATGTAGATATCGGTTTTCTGACCAATCGGTTCAGAATCAGGAAAAACTCAAAGCATGAAAGTAGTGCAGAATGAGGTTTTACATAATGCGCACTACACCAAATTGGCAGTTTTGTAACAACCCCCAAACAGTATCACTTTTGTGATATAATTGTCCACCAAACAATTTCAGTCAAAACTAAATTCAGGCAAATTTTTGAAAAACAATTTCATAAATAAAGTGATACAATAAATTGACTCACCATAAATAGTATCACTTGCAACACCATACTATTCATGGTGATCTAATTATTGTATCACTTCATTTGTGAAACTGTTTGGTGAACTGTTACATCACAGTGATATTTGTTTTGGGTTTGTTACAAATATATTAATTTGGTGTAGTGACGCCCTAGACTTTTTCCTGTTTCGAACTACAAAATAATTTCTACGATTTTTCTAACATTACGAAATTGTTAAATCTTCGATTTAAGCAAAGCAATTCGAAAGAAGAAGAAGAATATTGCTTCTCTTATTTCAACTAAAACTCTTATTTCTATCTTCAAACAACACATATTATGACAAACCACACATATAAGTTCAATCATACAATAAGATTGTAAAAAATAAAATGTCAAGTTTACCCACCATTTTCGTAAAACCTAAGATTGAATGAAGGCTTCATCTTCTTTCACCATCTTCTTTACGTGGGGGTTTTTTTTTTTGTGTGTGTGTGTGTGTGTGTGTGTGTCAAAGAGATGGCTAAGTATTCTAAACTCTTTTATAAGATTCTTATTAGGGTTTCTTTATTTTTTTTAATAAACACATCCACTTTCAATTCTTTTAATCTCTACAAACAAAATAATAGTTTACACAATACATATAGTTATTATTATTATTATTATTATTATTATTATTATTATTATTATTATTATTATTATTATTATTATTATTATTATTATTATTATTATATATTAACAAATACTAAATAAATAATATTTATATAATGTAACGATCCGATCCACAGACTATATTGCCCATTTTGGGCGCAAGGCCTGTACGACTTTAAAAGTCGTAGTACTTTGTAAATCCAAACTCACACATTTATAACACATTTCCTTCCCTCACCAAAGCGACGTGGGACTAAAAATCTCCTTTTTTGTAGCTTGCCAACCCTCTTGGGATCCGTGGGCTATTGAGTTTCTCCCGCAATCTCTTCCTCATATTCGCACGCACAAGGGTATCACATTCCACCCCCTTGGGAGCCCAACGTTCTCGTTTGCACACTTACGATTGGGTCAAGTTCTGATATCATTTTGTAATGACTCGATCCACATAGTACTATATTATCCGCTTTGAGCCCAAGGCCTGCACGACTTTAAAACGTGTAGCTTTGTAGATTCAAACTCGCACATATATAACACACCCTCCCTCACCCAGGCGATATGAGACTATAATCTCCCGTTTGTAGCTTGCCAACCCTCTTAGGATTCATTGGCTCTTTGGCTTCTCCCGCACCTTCCTCCTAAGGTCCACCCATACAAGGGTATCACGGTCCACCCCATAATTTTAGTATTTATAAGGTGCCAATATAATTTTGTTTAAAACCTTAACCTAATAGGGGTAAACTTCTTTAGGTATAAGTTAGGGGTTGACTCCTTTTCTAGCCGTAAAAAGTTTGTGAAAAAAAGGAAGAAAAAAGTTGGGAGAAAAAAAGAATAAGAGAAAAAGCATGGAGAAGGAAAATACATGAGTTTCCTTCATTCTATTTATGAGACATCTTTAAATAAACTCATCCGCCATATAAAAATTCTTCTTATTGCATCACTGTAAGTTGTTGCATTTTTATTCTTTTGATTTCTATTCCATATTTACTGCAATGAGTGGTTCTTCTTTCATGAATTGTCATGGGTTGCTTCCTTAAAAATGAAAAAGAAAGGAGTCTGATGTTGACATTTGGCTTTTTGATTATTTGATTGCGAAAATTCTAGGGGTCGAGGGAAAGGGAGCGAGGGATGGGTGGGTGTAACCACCCATCCTCCTCGCGATGAGCGCCCGCACGCATCTCCAGCGCGATGCGCTCATCTCGAGGAGGATGGGTGGTTGCACCCATCCCTCGCTCCTTTCCCTCGCTCCCTAGCAAAGCTCATTTGATTGAGTTTCACCAGTTTTTCTAGAGAGTCAAGCCTGCGCAGCCCAATACCATCCATTATCCTAGAGATTGGGCCATTTCCAGCATCTCTAGGATGAATGGATGGTATTGGGTTGGCTTGGCGCGAACCTGACTCTCTAGACTTTTTGGAGTTTAACATGAGAGATATTTTAATAAAGTTAGTTTATAAAATTAGGTTAATAAAGTGAGGCCCACATGTGAAATATTTCAGTGAAGTTATGTTAGTAAAGTAAGGCTCACATGGGAGATACTTTAGTTATTTTAGTAAAGTTGTCTCTTATAGGTAGGTGAGTAAGTAGGCGTTAATTTTGGCTCTCCATCTAATGTCAATGTCAAACTATCCCAAATCTCTTTCTTATCTAATACAAAACCTATTAGGTTACCGCATCAAGTGGTCTTGCTTAAAATTATGGGGATTAGTGTGGAAATTTATAAAGTGTGATTTACTGCCATGAAGATACTGTGATTTGTGAAGAAAGTTTACATGCACCCATGCCTATGGCATGTCCTCATTATTATATATAAATCCAATTTTTTTGACAATGTGCCATGGTGTGAGAATTTTGGGATACACAATAGCTGGTGCGAATAATCCTAAATTTATAAAATTTGAATCACATTGAATTGTATCCCTTAGAACTACCACATCTTTTGTGTTATGTTTTTCCTCTCCTATAGAGAAACTAAGGGTATGTCTCGTTGCACGAAAAATAGACATGGAAATTGAAATTGTTTCCGTGAATTTGATTTCGAGGCTTCCCTCTCGGACTTGGATTCTCATGAGTAGTGGGAAAATTGTCTTATGAAGATTCGATTTCCTGTCAGTAAATAGACAACCAATCAACAAAAAATTGCATAACAAGGGAAATTTATTCCATTCCCAAAGAAAATGGCCAACCAAACATACCCTAAGTAACATTTGGGTTGGGTCTTGAGGAGTAGGGCACCCCATTCTTATAGAGAAACTAAGTAACCTTCGGGTTGGGTCTTGCGAAAGGGGAAATTTTTTTAAATGCTTAAAATATGTTTGATTATTTATCCTAAAAAATGTGACGTGGTTTATGCTCATTGTTAGCCTGATTACGCCCAAACAGTACACGCGGTCAATTGCAGTAAAGATTGGGGTGTCGATCCCACGTTGAAAAGCGATCTACAAAACAAGGTCAAGGAAGAAGAACTACGCAAAACTAAATTTAAGAAATTCTAGCAATTTTAAAATATGAAATTGAATTTAGTTTAATAAAAATCAAGTTTAGAAAAATCACAAGGTTCCAAGAATTCCTCCTAGATTTCACGCGCCAACTAGTATTGATTCGCTACGTGTTTCACATCCCAAACAACATAATCGAAAAAATAGTCTTTAATGCACCAATATATTCTAATGTAAATGGATTTTAGATTTCACTTTTTTCTAGAAAGCACAAAGATTAGTCATATACGATAACCTAAATTTACGATATATCCGGAGACAATAACATAATAAAAAACAATCACATATAATTAACCTACCAAAATTAATTGATCTTTGAAATTCCACACATAAGAAAAACATGACTAGACTTATATGGAGAAGAAAAAGACAACCACCTGAATAATAATCTACGAAGAAGTTGATGAAATCTTTGTCACTAAAATAACATAAAATTCTATGTTAAATAAAAGTGAAAATCATAAATACCAGTATTCATCGTGAAAGCATAAAACAAATCAAATACCAATTAAGTGCGTTACATCTAGGAGTTCATATCTTCGCCTTACGTGGAGTTTAGTGACACATGATGAAGGTGATGACAACAATAGCGGTGTGGAGCTTCATGACAGCGTGTGGTGGATTAGCGATATGTACTCAGCTGTTGATGCGTTGTGTGTGTCCTGCATTCTCTGCATGTGTGTGTCCCTGCTGTTCATGCCCGTCCTCCCTTCCCTGTGTGTTGCTGTATTTATGGTAGAAAGAAACAACTCCTTATTGGAAACCCAATTGAAAACCAAATACAATTGGAAACTAAATACAAATTGGAAACCAAATATAATTGGAAACCATAAACAAAAAGAAACCAAATATAATTGGAAACCAAATACAAATTGGAAACCAAAAACAAAAGGAAATCAAATATAATTGGAAACCAAATATAACAAGAAATGTGAGTTTGGCTATGTTCATCCATATTATTCCTTTATTCCACCAAAATTCAAAACTAATTTCCTTTATTTTTTCTTTGGTTCTCTTTATTAATCTTTGGCTTGAGTATTTCCCGCTTCACTTCGTCAATTTGTCTATGAATTTCCAAATTTGCCACGCTAATGCACTTTTGTCATTTAAACTCCAAATCCTACAAAAATAAAATAATTAAACTAAAATATACTATTTGAAACACTAACAAATATAAATTAGGAGGTATATTATGTAATAATTATGTGAATATCAAATACCCCCAAACCTATATTTTGCTAGTCCTTGAGCAAAACAAAATTAAGAATAAAATCCTAACTCACTTTTGTAGGAACAAAGCTTAACATGCAACAAAGCATTAAACTCCTAGATTACCTTTAGTGGACGAGTTATAGTCTCGTGAGGGTTTTCAGAAATGTTGCCCCCAAACATTACTGACTCAATAGAACAAAATCTATTTTCTAAAAACATAATGCAAAAACATGGGCATTCTCCTCTATTTTCCTTAGGATAATTTTCTAATTGCTTAAAATTCAAGAAAAACAACAAACTAAAAATGTCACAATAGTATATCAATAGAGTACAATAATTTAATAGTATCTAAAGGTTAAATTAATTTTATAATCATTCTCAACTCGAAGTGTGTGTTAAGTCACAAGGGTTAATAATTTTATAATAATTTATTAGTATCTAAAGGTTAAATTTAATAACCCTCAAGAAATAATGAATGGCTCAAAACTCACAAGGGTTAAGTCTCCACTATTATTCTAAGGTTTTCTAGTTCAATATCTTACTAATCAACTTCAAATCATGTTGACTTGGCTTATAATGCATGAATAGTCGAGTTGAAAAGTCTCACGAAATACATCTAATATAAGGATAATATCAAATATCATGTTTTCTACTAATATAACTATGTGACACGTGTTAGTATGTGTTTTCTCAAAATTAAAGGCAACAAAAATATTCTCTAAAATTAAAAGGACTCAACCTCCCCCCCCCTTCTTTTTTTTTAAATTCACCAAGAGTTCAGATTTCGAATGCATTTTCATAAAGATTTTGCACAATTACCGTAATCATCTAAGTATTCAATGAAGATTGAGTAGAACACAAAAAATTACTCGGTTTAATTGTAAAATACGTTTTAATCTCAAAGATTTTTGAAAATTGCATAAAAAATCTAATAAACCACATCACCCCCAAACCTAAACCAAACATTGTCCTCAATGTATAAAATAATAATCATGACAAATGAAGGAAAAAGAAAATAGGAGGGTTAGAGTGATATTACCATGGTGAAGCTTTACCAATTTCAAGTATACAATGTCCTCATAGTCACCAAAATATAAGAAAATCATACCGACGGGAAAAAGGAACACATGGGAAGAGGGGCTCCGAGTGACTCCAGTAGCAACACCTAAAATAACCTGAAACACTAAAAGAAAAACATAAAAGCAAAAACCTAAACTAAAAAATAAAATATAAAAACTTAAACTAAAGATAGGGTGGAGAACATCAAATCAAGTAGACAGGGGCAACCAGATAGATCTTCTCTGGCACCTCTACTCGCTCCACATAGTGCTTCAAACATTGCTCATTTACTCTAAATACTCTCCCATATTTTGGATCTTCAATTTCTATGGAACCATTGGGAAAAACTTGTTTTATCATGAATGGGCCCGTCCATCTCGATCTTAGCTTGCCAGGATGAAGATGAAGTCGTGAGTCATAGAGATAGACTCGTTGGTTGGGCTCGAAATGTTTCCTCAGAATTTTCTTATCATGAGCCGCTTTCATCTTTGCCTTGTATATTCGGGAATTGTCATAGGCATCATTCCGCAACTCCTCAATTTCAGCTAACTGAAATTTTCGCTGAATACCTGCATTATTGAGATCAAAGTTAATGTTTTTTACAGCCCAATAAGCTCGATGTTCTAACTCAACAGGTAACTGACAGGCTTTTCCATATATAAGCCGATACGGAGACATCCTGAAAATTGTCTTATAAGCGGTACGGTAAGCCCAAAGTGCATCAGGAAGGCGCAAAGACCAATCCTTCCTATCAAGATTCACCATCTTCTCCAAGATTTGTTTCACTTCTCGGTTTGCCAGCTCGGCTTGGCCATTTGTCTGCGGATGATAGGCATTGGCAACCTTGTGATGAACTCCATACCTACGCATCAAAGCCTCAAAAGAGCGATTACAGAAATGAGTCCTCTGATCACTAATAATGGCTCGTGGTGTACCAAAACGGGATAAAATGTGTTCTTTGATAAACCTAACAACAGTGTTGTTTTCATTATTCCGGCATGCCACAGCTTCAACCCATTTGGACACATAGTCCACTACAAGCAAAATATACAAATATCCAAAAGAATGTGGAAAAGGTCCCATAAAATTAATCCCCCAACAATCAAATATCTCAATGACTAGGATGGGGTTAAGGGGCATCATGTGTCTTCGGGACAGTGCACCTGACTTCTGGCGTCTATCATAAGAACGACAATAATTGTTAGTGTCCTTAAACAATGTAGGCCAATATAATCCCGACTGTAAAAATTTTGCAGCGGTCTTTTTCATAGAAAAGTGACCTCCACAAGCTGCACTATGACAAAAATGTAAGACACTTTCAATCTCACCTTCATGGATACGCCTCATGATTTGGTCAGGGCAATACTTATATAGATAAGGATCATCCCAATAAAAATTGCTTGCCTCGACCAAAAATTTGCACTTATCTTGAGCACTCCATGATGATGGCACTTCGCCGAAAACCAAGTAATTAACAATGTGCGCATACCATGGTACTTGAGTGACGGCAAATAGGTGTTCATCAGGGAAATCATCACGGATGGGTGGGCTATTGGCAGAGTCATTGAACTCCAGACGAGACAAGTGATCCGCCACAACATTCTCGACTCCGTTCTTATCCTTTATAGTTAGATCAAATTCCTGCAAAAGTAAAATCCACCTAATCAATCTTGCCTTAGCATCCTTTTTAGAAAGAAGGAACTTAAGAGCCGCATGGTCAGTAAAAACAGTGATAGGTGTACCAATCAAATAAGCACGAAATTTATCTAAAGCAAAAACTACGGCTAACAACTTTTTTTTAGTAGTCGAATAATTCATTTGAGCATCATTAAGTGTTCGACTAGCATAGTAAACAACAAAGGGCTTCCCTTCCCTTCGTTGTCCCAAGACTACCCCCACAGCATAGTTACTTGCATCACACATTATCTCAAATCCGGTGGCTGCATGATGGGGGCAAATGTGAGCCTATCAATGAGTGTTCGGAAGGCGTCCTCACACTCTTGTGTCCATTGGAACACGACGTCTTTGACCAGGAAGCTACTTAATGGTCTAGATATGGCAGAAATATTATGTAATTTAGAAATCAATTCAATTTTTGCTTTATCAACCTTGATTCCTTTATCAGAAACTATGTGTCCCTGAACTATTCCATAGGGAACCATGAAATGACATTTTTCCCAATTAAGCACCAGATCCTTCTCTTCACATCTACTTAAAACAATCTTCAAGTGAAGTAAACATGAATCAAAGGAATCACCAAAAATAGTCAAATCATCCATGAATACTTCCATATATTTTTCAACCATGTCACTAAAAATATCCATCATGCATCTCTGAAAAATACACAAACCAAATGGCATACGCCGAAAATCATAAGTACCAAAAGGACATATGAAAGTAGTCTTATCCTGATCCTCTAATGCAATCTCAATATGATAATATCCTGAATACCCATCTAGAAAGCAATAGAAAGAATGACCAGCTACTCGCTCTAAGATTTGGTCTATGAATGGAAGTGGGAAGTGATCCTTGCGGTTGGCAGAATTAAGTTTCCTATAATCGATGCACATGCGCCACCCTGTCACTACCTTAGTAGGAACAAACACCCCCTCATCATTAGTCACCACTGTTATTCCTGATTTCTTGGAACTTTAGTTGGACTAACCCACTTGCTATCAGAGATGGGATAAATGATGCCTGCATCTAACAATTTTAAGACCTCATTTTTCACCACGTCTTTCATAGTAGGGTTAAGTCATCTTTGAGGATCTCTACGGGGGTTAGTTCCTTCTTCTAAGTGAATCCTATGGGAACATATTAAGGGGCTAATACCTTTTGATGTCAGCTATAGTCCGACCTAATGCAGATTTGTGCTCACGTAACATATTAATCAATTCTTCTTCTTATGAGCCATCAAGCACGAAAGAAATAATAACAGGAAAGGTATCACCTGGTCCGAGGAATGCATGTTTAAGTCTCTCAAGCAGTGGAGCTAGGTCAACTTTCGGAGTTTCCACGGTGGATGGTTGTGGTTTCTGTCTTTCCTTTGGCAACTCCTCAAAGCATGGTTGCCATTGTCGTCCTTATTTATCTTTTAACCCTAAAACAACAGAAATATCAAAAGCATTGTCAGGATAAAGTGAACTCTCAGAATCAGAAATAGAAAGGAGGTACTCTAAGGTTTCAGAATCTGCGCTCAGGAGCGCCTCCTCTAATATCAGCGTGTCTATTATGTAGGTATGATGACACTCATCATCATCACGTGGTTGCTTGCTAATATTGAATATGTTGACATCCAGAGTCATGTTCCCAAAAGACATCTTCATAAGACCATTCCTGCAATTTATGAAAGCGTTAGCTGTGGCAAGAAAATGTCTACCTAAAATAATTGGAACTGTAGACTCCATATTAACCGCATAATGAGTATCTAAAATAAGAAAGTCGACGGGATAGTAAAATTTATCAATCTGCAGCAAGACATCCTCGATTATTCCTCTTAGCTTTTTAACCAATCTATCGGCCAATTGTACTACCACGAATGTGGGTTTAATCTCTCCTAGACCCAGTCGCAAGTAAATAGAATATGGCATAAGATTTACGCTTGCCCTTAAATCCAACAAGGCTTGGCTGAACTCATGAGTCCCAATCTGGCAGGTGACTGTAGGACACCCTGGATCTTTGTACTTGGGTGGTGTCTTCTGCTCAATCACCGCACTTACCTGTTCTGTCAAGAAGGTAGTCTTATTGACATGATGTTTCCTCTTGATGGTACATAGATCCTTGATGACCCTCGCATAAGTTGGTACCTGTTTAATCACATGCAGCAAATGTAAGTTAATTTTAACCTGTTTCAAGTGTTCTAGAATCTCACAATGCATTTTCGATTTCTTTCCAGTAGGTCGTAGTGCTTGAGGAAAAGGAACTAGTACTGGAATGTTCTTGTTGGGCTCATCCTCAGGGATGCTCTCCTTTGCACTTGAGGAGGTGCCTATAGTCGTGGACGAACTTGATCCATCTAAAATCTTACCACTCCGAGTAGTGATGGCATTAACCTCTTTGACATTCTGAGAATCAGAAGTAGAGGTTTGTGCCATAAGTTGGCCCTTCGGATTTGCTTGAGGCTGTGACGAAAATTGGCCTCGCTCTTGTACTGTTAATGAACTTGTCAGCTTGGTTATCTGGCTTTTGATTTCCTTGTTCTCTTCTGCCAACTGTGTCAATGCAACCTCAAATTTTTTATTATTAATTTTACCTTGTGCCTCTATAAATGCATGTAATGTGTCTGATAAGGAACTTCTGTTAGATTGCGCATTGTATGGAGGTGCAGGGTATGACCTAGGTGGTTGTGCCTGTGAGTGTGTAGGTTGGTCTGCTTCGAACCTCCAACCTAAGTTAGGGTGATTTCTCCAGCCAGAATTGTAAGTGTTAGAGAATGGTGAGTAAGGCTTCTTGTACATCCCTAAGGCGTTACATTGTTCCTCATAAACCCATCTCATCTCAGTCAAGATCGGGCAATCCTGTGCTACATGTTCAATTCCTCCGCATATAAAACAAGTGTCCTATAGCTCAACTTTGGCAACAGTATGTGTGGGCCTACCATCCTTGGCCTTAAGTGCCTCTAACTCCCTAGTCACTCTATCCAATTGGGCTCTAAGGCTGTCATCTTCCCTAAGTTGGTAGACAACAGTTGGGCGTGTTCTATCCAGTAATACTTGGACCAGTCCAAGTATGAGCCTTTTCAGCCAAGTCATTCAGGTACTCAATGGCCTCGTCAGGGTCTTTATGCAAAAACTCTCCATTACACATCATCTCAATGAATTGACGCTATCTATTGGTGAGCCCCTCATAAAAATAACAGACTAAGCGCTAACTCTCATACCCATGGTGTGGACATGTATTCAAGAGATCCTTGAACCTCTCCCATGCTTGATATAATGTCTCGCTATTCTTTTGAGTGAAGGTATAAATTTGTCTTTTTAGACCGTTGGTTTTGTGGTGAGGAAAATATTTATTAAAAAATGCTTGGGTCATCTCCTCCCACGAATCTATAGACCTTGGTTGCAAAGAGTATAGCCAACTCTTCGCTTTTTCCTTAAGGGAAAAAAGGAAAAAACCTTAGTCTAACCGAGTCTATAGCCTCAACTTTGCTGTGGAAAGTGGCCAGAACTTCCTCGAATTCCTTAATGTGAACATAAGGATTCTCACTCTCTAGGCCATGAAAAGTGGGTAATAATTAGGGCTGGGCAAGTACGGATAACCGGCCCAAAAGCTAAAAACCGAAAACCGGCCCGAAAAATTCGGGCCCGTGTTTATGAGACCCGAAACTGAACCGAGTTGACTGAGTAACCGAGGTCCCGATTAACCGAATTACGGGCCAATTTCAGGCCGGTCTCGGTCCTAAGAGCAACATTCAAATTGAATTTTTAAAGTCCAAAATTCAGCCCAAATTGAATTTTATAAAGCTTTTCCCTCAAATCCCACATCATCACTTTATAAAGCCCAAATTGAAATTCAGCCCAAAATTCATTCACCATCTCTTCCCTCAAATCTCCCCTCTCCCTTCTCCTCCCTCTCCATCAGACAAGAAAACTTCTCCTCCCTCTCCATCAGAGAAGAACAAATCTCCCTTCTCTTCTTTCAATATATTTGGCGAAAATTCTTCAAAGCCATCCAATTTTCTTCCCCACTTAGACTTCTCAACTCATACCCACCACCAAAATCTCTGCTTGATTTCTCTCTTTATACCAGTTTAGTTGTTCTCCACAAACCCACCCCCCACTTGTTCAGATTCCACGTTTTTTTTTTAAGAGTACTCAATCCCACTCAACTCATACATAAATATTCATCTCTATTTCATATTTCACAGAGAGAAAGATACCATTGTTTGTCTGCGTTCTTGCTTATTTGATCTTTAGAAGTTGTTCATATTTCATCGAACACCGCTCTGTCCCTCTCGTCCATCTCTCTCCTTCTTGTCTCCCTGCTCTCTCCATCTCTGTCCCTCTCATCTCCCAGCTCTCGCCCTGCTCTCTGTCCCTTGGTTCGAAGAAGAATGGCAAAGAAATGGAAATCGAGGCAGTTTAGCTTTATAGGGAGTCGAGGAGTCGGGCCGAGCCGGTTACCCGACGGGCTTCAGAAATAGAAACTGAGGCCCAGACCAGAAACTTCGGGCCGGGCTTTTACAACCGAAATTTTTTTAATTAATTAAAACCGATCCAAACCGACCCGATCGGTCTGGTTGTCGGTTCGGTCCGGGTTTTCGGTCCTAAATGCCCACCCCTAGTAATAATTGTATCATACCCGGCTTAAAATCTAGCTTCGGTGTATTTGGTGCAAACATGATACATGATGAAGTAGCAGTGCGCGTGGGGTGGAGATAGTCTTTTAGTGACCGAACATGGTCATCTTCGTGATTACTCAAGGTGTTAGAATTAGAAGTAGGACTTAATTTAGAAGTATTAATCTTTAATGCACCAATATATTCTAATGTAAATGGATTTTAAATTTCACTTTTTCTAAAAAGCACAAAGATTGGTCATATAAAGCCAACCAGTACATTGTTAAGCTTATCTTAGCTCAACAACTCTCTAACTCAACACATGAAACTAACTAAGACAATATTGTTGAATGGGTGTAGCAAATATTCATACTCATCATTAAAATACAAGGCCAGTTGCAAACCATAAATTTGGCTAAATTTTGTAGGGTCGGCTGGTCATGTTCATATATACTCATATCAAGTTGTACAAGAGATTCCAAAAACCAGTTACAAACCATAAATTTGACCTCAATTTTGTATAAAATTCTCTTGGTAAACAAAGCCAAAACTTCAAGAACCTGACCAATTAATGAAGAGAGGACGAGTGAAACATAGGTAATAGAGATGATGAGGAGGTTGATTGATCTACTGTGTGGGCTAGCGATCGACCGTGGACGAAGGTGAGTGAGTGCGATCATTTGTGAAATGAAGATGATGGTCTATCGATGGGTGTGAGGATCAATTGACCTGTTACACAGGTGGGGCGGGATGTGAAAGTGGAAGATGCTCGATCGAAGGTGGAGGGGTTCGATCGACTGAATTGAAGGTGGAGGGGGTCGATCAAAGTGGAAGGGCTTTGGAGATGTTGAACCTACAGGAGATTTATGGTTAAGTTGAACTAGTGGCGAGGCGGAAGAGACCGACACAGGGGCGGATCTACAGCTTGGGTAAGGGGGTCAATGGACCCCCTTAGATTTTGAAACAAATCTACCAAAGTATATAAAATTTCAATATTGCCCCCCTTAGAAATTTTATTTTGCCCCTCTTATAAAAACAAGAATCACAATTACAGATCACATATCATAATTACAATTACAATTACAGATCACATATCACAATTGAAGAAAACAAAAACAATTGACTTGCCGCTTCTAATCTCCACCTCCACGCCTCCGGTCCTCAACAATATCTTCTTCTCCATCCCTGTGAAACAAGGTGAATTTGTTTGATTATAGGTTCTAAATGAAATCAACAGGACAATTGAACATTAAAATCACCTTTAATCTTAACATCTCTTCTTACCTTGGATTTCTCTGATGAATAAAAAATCTAGATCAGAAACTCGAGAGAGAGATCAGAGAGAGAGATGGAGAAAGATCGGACAGAGATCAGAGAAAGATCTCAAAGAGAGATCAGAAACTTGATCTCTCTCTGATGAAACCGAGCTCGATCTCCCTCACCAAACTCGATCTCTTTGATGTTCTCCAACACTCCCTTCTTAGTAAGAGATCAGAAAAAACCTAGATAGAGATCAGAAACCTAGATAGAGATCAGTAGTTCTTACCTTGGATCTCTCTCTCTGATGAATCAAAAACCTAGATAGAGATCAGAAACTCGAGAGAGAGATGGAGAAAGATCTCAAAGAGAGATCGGACAGAGATCAGAGAAAGAGAGATGAAGAAAGATCTCAAAGAGAGATCGAACAAAGATCACAGGGAGAGATCAGAGAGGTCAGAGAGAGATCAGAAACTCGATCTCTCTCTGATGAAACCGAGCTCGATCCTGATTGTTCTCCAACACTCTTTTCATCAAACTCGATCTCCCTGATTGTTCTCAAAGTTACACTCTCTTCTCCAACACTCTCTTCATCAAACTCGATCTCCCTGACTCTGATCTGAGTGAGTCTGAGTATGATGAAACGAAAACAAACTCCTGATGAACTCGATCTCTCTCCTGACGAACTCGATTTTCAAAGAGAGGTTATCTCCTCTTGTCTTTCAGCTTTAGAAAGTCGATCTCCCTTATGATGAACTCAATCTCTCTTCTGATGAAGTCGATCTCCCTTTGATGAACTCGATCTCTCTTCTGATGAAGTCGATCTCCCTGATTTTCAGTGTTTCTCAGCGATAAAATTCAATAAGAAAATAGAGATATGAAAAGAGAAGAGAAGAGAAAGATATGAAAAGAGAAGAAAGAATAAAGAATTCACATCTTCTCCTCTTTTCATTTAAGATATTAGGGATGAAATGTGGTTTTAGGCCACCGTTTGGGTATTTAATAAAAAGAGGAGAGAGACAATACATCAATCAAGTTATTTTATTGCAATGGTTGAAAACATAAGAGAGATATGAAAAGACATCAAAATTATTTTACTGCAATTATTGATAAATTTAAGTTTTTTTTTAATAAAGAGATAAAAAAAATTCATACTTTGTTAATCACCTTTATGTTTACATTGGTGAGTATTTATTTAGTTGTTTAAGTTTTGGGTGAGTTTTATATTTGTTTAAGCTTTGATGGGGTATTTTATGTTTGTTTAAGTATCTGATTTATCATCTTTATTTGTAAAGAAGAGTTTTATATTTGATTTTTAATTTAATTTAATTTGTTTAGGCTTTAATAAAGTGGGTATTTGATCCTTGAAGCTTAAGTGGGTATTTAATTTCATCTGCTGAAAAAGCCATTATCTCAAGTTCTTGGTATTTGGTGAGGTTTCTTCTCTTTCATGTGTTAATTATTTATTTACATTACAAATTTGATAATTTGAGAATCTGTGATAGCATTTTTTAATATGAATATTGGGATTATCTGTTGTATTTGTGTAGTTCAATAGCTGTGCACTTGTGCTTACGAGTAATGGATAGATACTTTAAAAGAAAAATGATGTGAGTTCTAGTTCTACTACTCGGGTTGTCACTGATAGGTCTGATAAGGAGCTTCCTAGTTCCAAAAGGAGTTGTATTGAGACTGAGTTTGATCCAGAAACTCTTCTAGTAGATCCTGGATTACGTGAGTAAATCAAGGAGTATCATCCCAACATAAGGGATGAAATTTGAATAACATACTTGCAAAAAGGTCATTGCCAACCTCGGACACATAATTTTAAGCAAACTTTGCAAGGAAAAGTCTTACGGCGTTTCAATCCTTCTTGGTTTGATGAATTTCCTACATGGTTAGAATATAGAATAGAGAAAGAGGCTGCATACTGCTTGTGTTGCTACCTTTTCAAATCTGAGAGTAAAGAGCATGTGGGTACTTGTGATGCTTTTGTCGTTGAAGGATTTACCAATTGGAAGAAAAATGATAAGTTACAAACACATGTTGGAGGGTCTAATAGTGATCACAATCAAGCTTGGAGTAATTGTGAAGCTTTAATGAATCAACAACAACATCTTCGAACTGTTGTGAATAAGCAAACAAATGAAGCTCGAAGTGATTACAAGGTTCGTTTAAATGCTTATGTCGTTTGTATTCGATTCTTACTCCGACAAGGATTAGCTTTCCGTGGTCATGATGAATCTTGTGATTCAAACAACCGAGGGAATTTCTTGGAAATGTTACATTTTCTTGGTGACCACAATAAAGACATCAAAAGGGTAACTTTGGATAAATGTCCTGGGAATCTTAAATTAATAGCACCGAAAATGCAAAAAGATATTGTAAATGCTTGTGCAACCGAAACCATAAATGTTATCATTCAAGACCTTGGAGATTCTTTGTTTTCCATATTAGTTGATGAAGCTCGTGATGTATCAATTAAAGAGCAAATGGTTTCCGTGATCCGTTATGTGGACAAACACGGGCATGTGATTGAGAGACTTTTAGGTATTGTACACATTTCTGACACTTCTGCTCTATCCCTAAAGGCATCAATTGATGCTTTATTTTCAAAGCATAAGTTAAGCATTTCAAGACTACGTGGCCAAGGGTATGATGGGGCAAGCAATATGCAAGGTGAGTTCAACGGTCTTAAAGCATTAATCTTAAAGGAGAATGGAAATGCATTCTATATTCACTGCTTTGGACATCAACTTCATTTAGCACTTATTGTCGTTGCAAAGAATGAGGATTCCATTGTTTTATTATTCTCTTTGGTCACGAGTGTTGTGAATGTGGTTGGTGGCTCATGTAAGCGTCATGATATTCTTTTAGAAGCACAATCTATTAACACTCTAAAAGCACTTGAAAGTGGTGAACTTGCAAGTGGAAGTGGCCAAAATCAACAATCAACTCTTAAAAGAGCCGGAGATACACGTTGGGGCTCACATTACAATACTTTGATAAGCTTGATTAAGTTGTTCAATTCTATCATCAATGTGCTCGAGTGCATTAAGGAGACCTCAAAATATGTTGAGCAAAGAGTTGAAGCGTGCACTTTATTAGATTCACTACTATCTTTTGATATTGCATTTGGACTTCATTTGATGAAAAGTACATTAGGAATTACGAATGAATTGTCACAAGCATTGCAAAGAAAGGACCAAGATATTGTGAATGCCATGGGTTTGGTCATAGTAGCTAAGAAATGCTTACAGTTGATGCGAGATGATGGATGGAACAATTTGCTAGATGAAGTTTCCTTATTTTGTAGCAAACATGCTATAGAAATGCCTAACCTTGATGAATTTTATGTTGCTCGGGGACGGTCACGACGTAATGTTGAAAAGGTGACAAACATGCATCGTTATCGGGTTCAGTTATTTAATGTTGTTATTGATTTGCAACTTCAAGAGCTCAACAACCGTTTCAATGAAGTGAATACTGAATTGCTTTTATGTATTTCATGCCTGAGTCCAAATGATTCCTTCTCGGATTTTGATAAGGAAAAATTGATTCGTTTTGCTCAGTTTTATCCAAATGATTTCTCAGAAGTACAACTTGATGCTCTTGATAATCAGTTGGAGACATTTATCATTGATGTAAGGTCGAATAGCGAGTTCTTGAATTTGACAGGAATTAGCAATCTTGCTGAGAAGATGGTAATGACAAAAAAAAACATTTTGTATCCTTTGATCTATAGGCTTATTACTTTAGCCTTAATATTACCAGTTGTAACTGCAAGTGTTGAGAGAGTTTTTTCTGCTATGAAGATTGTCAAGAATCGACTATGTAATCAAATGGGAGATCAATGGATGGCAGATAGTTTGATTACATACGTTGAGAAAGATATATTTAATGGCATCGATGACGAGGTGATTATGCAGCATTACCAGAACATGAGAACCCGCAGAGAGCTTTTACCTAAATCTACTGTGCGTCTACATTGACTCATTATGTATGTTTCTCTTGTAATACTTTTAAAACTCTATTTTAATCATATTTATCTATTTATTTTAAGAATTAAATTATCTATGATTTTTTTGCCTCCCTTTGTTTGCAATCCTGGATCCGCCCCTAGACCGACACAGAGCCCAAATTCGGGAAAGGGGTTGAGTGGTGAACCGACGGGGTCACGACAGTCAAGAAGTGGTTCGAGTAGACCGGCGAGCCACTCAAAGGTGGTGAAGGTCATGCGAAAACAGACCTTGAATTGGTCGACGGGTGGTGGTGAGACTTGCAGGGATGGGTTAGTTTTGGGGCTTTTTTGTAAGAGGAGGAGGAGGAGATAAGGGTGGAAATTTCGGTGGTGGAGATGAGGTGGAAGATGAAGGGGAAGAGATTTGGTGGCGGTGGTGGAAAGGTTGTGGGGAAGAGGTGGAGGACAAGGGTGAGGAGGAGTTGAAAGACTGCAAAGGAGAGCAAAGCAGCCAACAGGTTGGTGAGTGAGAAGGAGGCGATGGGAGAGGAGGATCTGTGTTTTTATTTCGTAGGGTTGAAATAAAATTTTGTTACCCAATCATATTGGAACACGTGTACAGGTGTTATACATACGGGTTGAAACCAAACCGTTTGCAGATAAATATTTGGAACTGGACTTGAACCGTTCCACAATGGATCCGGACCGATCTAGACTGTTTCTTAATGTACATAATAAAATCTGGACAATGTGAAGCAAAATGGTCCGATTCGGTTTGGATTCGCGGTTCCTCAACCCATATGCCCATCCCTAGTTGCCGCAAAACGGTAATCAGTGTGATCATTTTGCTAGAAGGGTTAAGGAATTTGAGACTTTGGGTGGTAATAGGTTCAAATGAGATAATCCGAGAGATGCAGATGTTTGGGTCCAAAGTTGTGAAACTATTATTAGGAAGATACAACTTATTGAGGTCCAAAAACAGGAGTTAGTTGCACATCATCTAGATGGTGTTGCAAGTTACTGGTGGGAGGCTTTACTTCCTTCCATTGATGTTACCGCAATGACATGGGACAATTTCAAAGATCGCTTTGAGTAAATTTTTGCCTAATGCAATTAAGGCACAATAGGGTACTGAGTTTAATGTCTTGAAGCAGGCTGAGAATATGACTTTGGAGCAGTATGTTATGAAGTTTAACGAGTTGTCGCGTTAGGCTCCTTATTTGGTGGATACCACAAAAAAAGAAAAACACAAAATTTATTGGGGGTTTGCATCACTATCTATTTAGGGCTCTCTTTACTGTTGACAGGGAGAGCTTTGACAGAGTTTTGGATTTGGCATTGAAGCGTGAGGAACGAAACAAGTTGTATCATGAGAGTATGGAGAAAGGCAATGGGAACTTGAGCGAGGCGTCAAGAAACACTCGTCACCAGGATGCGTCACGTGATTATCATAGTGACCGTAACCGTTTTCGTCCTTATGAACAAGGGCAAATGGTTCAACTGTTTCAGAACCAGAGACCTCAAGGTGGTTACCAGAACCAACAACAGGGAGGAAACTAGTTCCACCGTCAGGGTGGTAACTAGTTTCAAAGACAGAGTGGTAATCAGTTCCAGAAACAGGGCTATAATCATTTCCAAAGACAAGACAGTAATCAGCACCAGAGGCAGAATGAGAACCAATTCCACCGTCAGGGTAAACAAAGATAGGGTCAATAGAGCCAGACTACCTAAACAACGTTAAAGGGACATGTAGGGAGTTGTTTTACTTGTGCACAACTAGGTCATGTGAAGTGATATTGCCCTAAAAGTAGGAACACTCAATAAAATACACAAGGTCAAACCACCCAAGGGCGTCTATTTTGTCGCATTACCAAATCAAGAAAACTTTTAAGGTACTCCTGATTTTCCTATCTAATGTTAAAGTTTAATTTGATACTGGTGCATCCTATTCTTTCATATCTAGACGGTTGGTTAATCTAGAAAAGTTGAAAATCTTGCCACTTGATACACCTTTATGTGTTACAACCCCTTTAGGAGGTTCAACAACATTAAATGAACTATGTAAAAAATTTAAGATTTCATCCCAAATTTGGGGGAAACATATATTCCTACATGATTGTAAGGATTTTGTTTTCTCGAAAATTGAGGCGTGACACATAATTTGGGAGGTATTACAAAAATGCTTCATGATCTTTCAGATTTGCATATGTTGTTTCAAATTAATCCAACTCCCTCAATCATCCTATGGAATTTACCCAAAGATATTTGGTGAAATCAGTGGGGTATTGATGTTTGCTTGATGATTCATTTGAATACCGACACAACACATGGATAATGAAGGAATATTGGGGCACATGAAGAGCAATTCACAATCCAACAAGCTTGAGTACATGGTTGCACTGTTATAGTTGTTTGTTTTATTTCTGCATTTGAACCGTTAGTTTGAGTAGTAGTGCCATTTTATTAGTACATTCCACACACCCCGCACACCACTGTTAACATTGCTTCATTCCCTCCATAAGATTAATGGATAGACAGTCTGGCAGAGTTACATGTATTGCCTTCAACTAAGTTTCAAACTTTGTTCAAGGTGATCCAAACCCATAACCATCCACGATTGAAGTCAACAAACCACTTACTGTCCCAATATAATCTCTAGCAATCTATCAAGTTCTACTTGATTTAGCTACCACCCGCACCCCTAAACGAGGAGTTTCTGATGGTAAATATGTATGGTGTGGAATATCTACTTTAAGTACAACAACACTTCTCCTTCAAGCTTGAAGAGTTCTACAGGAAAGTTTTTAGTACTTGTTCATCCCGTCCTGTCCTGTGCCCACCCCTAATATGAGGTTTTCTCATGTTTTTAGGGAGAGTAACTACCAGTTGACTCAGTAGCCAAGCCAAGTAAGGTGATGGAAAGTTATATTTCTCATTTCCCCATTCCTAGAGACTTTCAAATATTAGGTAACGGAGGCGTTGCATGATTCTAGTATGTTAGGGAAAAACAATGATGACTTAGCAAGTGTTAATTAGGGTCTTTTAAAGCTAGCTAGGTCCGTTCTAGTAGTGATGTGTGTTTGTGTATGTTGTTTTGGTTGTGTTGTATATCATGTTCCATGCTTCTTTGATGTTTAGTCATGTAGGTGTTTTGCTCAGATTGTAAGGTTGGTGTAGTACTAGTGGTGTATTCTTTTTATTTTATTTTTCTAATTTAATTAGGGGTAGGTTCCCTTAACCAGGGGCGGAGCCAGTATTACTGACAAAGGGGGGCAAAAAAAAGTTTGAAAAGACCAACTTACCCATGAACACGGTTTTCTGAACCGAACGAAGATTTTTTTTCTTTTTTAACTCCCAGCAAACCCACCCTCACCAACCCTCTCACTCTCTCCTCTTCTCTTTCTCTTATATTTTCTCTCCCTCACAAACCCTCTCTCATTCTGTAATTTCTCAACTCCGCCTCTCATCTCACTCCTCTTATATTTTCACTCCCAATTCGCTCAACTTCGTAGCAGTTGGCTATATCGAACCCTGAAACGCGAACATATCGGTAGCAGAGATTTGTATAAAAGGGGGAACCTAAACTTTTAAAATAATCCATAATTTAATTTTTAGTGGAGTCCAGAGCCAAGATTGTAAACAAAAGGGGGCAACTTAAACTTTTAAAGAGGGGCAATATAAAAAAAATATGAGTAATTTAGTAGAATTTTTCAGAAAGATAAGGGGGGCAACTGACCCCCTTAGCCAAAGGGTAGATTCGCCCCTGCCCTTAACCCTAATTTGCCTTGTGAAAAATAATTAAAAAAAAAAAAAAACATTGACCACCTTACCTGGTGGCTATATGTTTTTGTATTTAACCATCTCTATAATACACTTGGTCTTACTTTTTTTTCTCGAGAGCTATAAAAAAACACTCATGCATATTGTATTTTTGCAATGACTTTGATTCTTGTGTCCTTGATTATTCTAAATTTTTCTTCTTTTGAAACCATAATATATTCTATTCAAGAATATAAATCATAAGTAACAATTTGCACTCAAAGATTTTTTTTTTTTAATAATTAAACAAGCAAGATTTCCTAGCTTGAAAGTTGTAAGTGTTCCAAACCTTCATCATATACATCTATTTTTAATAACAATTAACCTTATGATGAATAATTTTTTTTCCAGACTTTGATATTCAACATTCAAGTTTAGTATCAACATCCAATATAAACCTTCAATGTCAATTTCAATACCTGACTTCAGTGCTATATATATATATATATTGTTTTGTTTTTAGAAATCTAAGTGATTGTAGAAGATGGAGGGTACAATAAATTAACAAATACATTAAATGATATTCACCAAAAGAAACTAATTACATATCTATGCAACAAACCTCAGTTTGATTGTTTGCATACATACATTAGTTCCAATGAAAACTCCATCCTCTTTATATTTCAATTTCTTTATACTTGTTTTAATTCAAACCGACCCCAAGGTTCTTATGGTATGGAGTGTCGCGAGGATGGAAGTTAGTGGCGTGGACTGGTTGTGGTTGATGACATGACCGCAGACCAAGGGTGGTGCTACCAGTAGATTGGATTTGGATCCTGAAGTTGCAAAAATTACTTGGGAGTTGTATTTTAATCTGAAATCTAATTAGATCAAGCCTATTTTTAATTTCTACCTAAATCTAAACCATTGATAGCCCTATGCTTCATATCAAGTGTTTGTGGCTGAATGGCTAAAGAAAAGTAAAGGGTTTCTTTTCTTATAAAACAATATCAAATAAGTTAAAAATTATACTTCTTATAAATAATTTAATAAAAAATAGATATCATTCAGTTTAGTACGGTTTAAAGATTTAGAAAAAAATGGTACGGATAAGATATACAGTATGGAACAAATATAATCGGCCTCAATTTTCCAATATGAAACGCCCACCCCTATCAAGTCAATTAAATCAATTGACTCAACAATACTGAGGTGTGGTAAAGAAAGGGATCTTAATGTTTTATGTTTGAGGTGCATATTTCAAATCATATAGGGTTTTTCAAAGTCAATAGACTTTGACTTCATTTTCTATTATCGTTGATGTTTATTCAATGCATTTTTTTTCCCATTTAGGAATGTTTACTTCACATCTAATTAATAAGATTACATTTGCAATTGAGCCGCTAAAGCCAATACCATTGGAATTGTTCCATAATTACAAAAGGAGACGATGGTTATAGGGATAAAAAAACGATCTGATAAAATGTCGTTGGATTATGTCCTTATTTAATTTTTAATGTTGTGGCTCTATTCACACCCAACAAAAAATGTGCAATATGTTGGGGAAAACAAAGCAAACAACTACAAAGAAATTCTACCAATGGAAGAACCAAATAATATCGCAAAACAAATATTCAATGCAAGCAAATAATCAATGCAAAATAAAGGACAGCAAGATATACGTGGAAAATGCTTCAAGGTGAAGGGTAAAAACCACGGGGCAAATCCGATTAATCCACTAATTAATAAAAGAAGTATAATGTTCTTCTCAAGCCTTTTGCCCAAGGCTTGAGAAATACAATGAGCAATACAAGGGTTACCTCACAAGAGCTTCAAACAACTCCCAATCAAATGAAGAATACACCGAAATAAATGGCACTAAATTCGACAATAAACGAATCCAAAACACACTTGTGAGTCTTCAATCAAACCCTTTCTTCTCTCACAATGGAAACATGCACGCGCAGCCACTACACCAAATTGGCACTTTTGTAACAACTCTCAAAACAATATCACTTTTGAGATGTTACAATCCACCAAACAATTTCAAGTCAAAACTAAATTTAGTCAAAAAAATGAAAAACAGTAACAAAAAAAAATGATACAATAAGTTGGATCACCATGAATAGTATCACTTTTATAGCCATACTCTTCATGGTGATACAATTATTGTATCATTTTGTTTGTGAAAATGTGTAAAATTGTTAGGTGGATTGTTACACTTCAAAAGTGATACTGTTTTGGAGGTTGTTAAAAAAATGCCAATTTGGTGTAATGAGCCGTCACATCGCAGCCATCGCACAAAACAAAAATGCAGGTATGTTATTTTTTTCTTTCTCTTCTAGTATTTATAAGCATTAATAGCAACCCTAGTTGCTATTTTAAATTCAGGGTCTGGTCCACCCTAATGGGTTGGCCCAACCCAACAAATCTCCTCCTCCAAACCATAAGGGGGAACCATAGCCTAAGTACATTGGGCCATTCCAATGAGCTCTCTACAGAACTCATGTTTCTCTTTAGGAACCACTTTTGTCATCATGTATGAAGGATTTTTGCTAGTGTGAATCTTCTCAAGTTGGAAACAATTCTTCTCAAGCACATCACATATCCAGTGGTAATAAGTATCAATATGCTTGGTACGCCCATGGCATGTGGCATTCTTGCTCAGCTCTATGGCACTCTTACTGTCACAATGCACAACATATGTATTTTGATTCACACCTAATTCCTTGAGTAATCTTTTCAACCATAATATTTCATTCCCTGCTTCAGTAATGGCAATGTATTCGGTTTCAGCTGTTGGCAAGGCAACACACTTTTGCAATCTAGACTGCCAAGATACAACTCCCCCCCCCCCTGCAAAAGTGAAAACATAACCTGAAGTAGACCTCTTCATGTCAAGATCACCTGCCATATCTGCATCTGTGAACCCTTCAAGTGCCTCAGAATCCATTTAACTACATCCCAATGTTCTTTTCCTGGATTATCAAGATACCGACTCACAACACCAACTGCTTGAGCAATATCTAGTCTTGTACAAACCATCGCATACATCAAACACCCTACAACAGAGGAGTATGGAATACATGTCATCTCCTTCTTTTCTTTCTCAGCCCTAGGAGACAACTTGACACTTAACTTGAAGTGATTAGCAAGTGGAGTGCTCACGAGCTTAACATCATTCATGTTGAACCTTTCAAACACCCGTTCAACATATTTTTCTTGTGACAACCACAACTTCTTAGTTTTTCTGTCACGTACAATCTTCATTCTCAAAATGTGTTGAGCTGGCCCCAAGTCTTTCATATCAAAAGATATAAACAAATCTTTCTTCAACCTACCAATCATATCAACATCTTTTCCAACAATTAGTATATATCATCAACATAAATCAAGAGAATAATGAAGTTACTGGGCGAAAAATATCTGACATAAACACAATGATTTAGAAGTGTTCTCTTGTACCCATGACCCACCATAAATGAGTCAAACTTCTTATACCACTATCTTGGAACTTGTTTCAACCCATAAAGACTTTTCTTCAATTTGCAGACCATATGTTTCCCTTTCACTTCAAAACCCTCTGGTTGTGCCATGTAAATTTCTCCATGCAAGTCTCCATGAAGAAACACAGTTTTAACATCTAACTGCTCAATCTTAAGATCCAGGCTAGCGGAAGACTCAACAATAGTCTAATAGAGGTCATCTTCACAACTGGTGAGAATATCTCATCAAAGTCTATCCTCTTCTTTTGCGCAAAGCCTTTCACCACTAACCGAGCTTTGTGCTTCACATTTTTTCCATCATCGTCCTTTTTCAGCTTGTACACTCATTTGTTCTTCAAAGGTTTTCTACATTTTGGAATCTCAACTAACTCATAAATACCATTCTTATGCAAGGAACTCATATCATCTTGCATAGCCTCCATCCAACTATTTTTATCTTTATGAGTTAGTACTTCTTGCAAATTTTCTGGCTCACCTTCTTCTGTAAGCAAAGCATACTCATAATCAGGGTACTTATTTGATGGTTGACGCTCTCTAGTAGACATTCTTACTTGAGGTTCTACTACTTCTTGCTGAAGGGGTTGCTCTTTTTACTTAGTTACATCTGTTTGTACATGATCATCACCAACAACTTCATTTTCAAGCATATGGTTACCTACTATATCATCTAGCATTTCTCCCCCATTTTAAACATGCGACGAAAGAGGAGGAAGTGGGGTAAGATCTGGTACCTCATTCTCTGTCTGCTTGGGCTTCTCAACTTTCTCAAAATCTGCAATGGTATGATCTTCATATAATACCACATCTCTGCTTCTAACAATCTTCTTATTTTTCGAGTCCCACAATCTGTATCCAAACTATTCATTTCCATAGCCAATGAAAATACATGGAAATGTCTTCTCATTAAGCTTTGATTTTTGTTCCTTGGGTACATGAACAAATGCTTTACACCAAAACATCTTTAGATGAGAGTATGAAATATCCTTACCTCTCCACACTCTTTCTGGAATATCACCATCCAAAGGAACTGAATGAGACCTGTTGAGGAGATAACAAGCAGTACAAGCAGTTTCAGCCCAAAACACCTTCGACAACCTAGCCATGTGAAGCATGCATCAGACCCTTTCTACAATAATCTGATTCATTCTCTCTGCCACTCCATTATGCTGTGGAGTGCGAGGAACTGTCATCTCATGCCGTATACCATGCTCATCACAATAAGTTTTAAATTATTTTGATGTGTACTCACCCCCATTATCACTACGGAGACACTTCAAAAGTCTACCTGTTTCTCTTTTAACCTTGGCATGAAACTGCTAAAAGCACTAAAAAAACCTAGTCTTTAGATCTCATGAAATAAATCCACACCTTTCTTGATGCATCATTAATAAATGTCAAGAAATATCTACTACCACCAAGAGAATCTACTTCAATGGGACCACACACATCAGTGTAAACCAAATTTAACAAACCAGTTTTTCCTTTTGATGATTTATGAAATGAAACTGTATGATGCTTACCAAATAAACAATGATCACAGGAGTTTGGAGGGGTACCTTTCAAGGAAAGAATCAATTTTTTTTTGCTAAGAACTGCATACCTTTTTCACTCATGTGTGCAAGTCGCCTGTGCCACAAGTTCATAAAAGTATCACTTTCAGTTGTATTCAAACCACCCTTACATAGTTTCACATGAGTCTTGTATAAGGTGCAACACGCCTTGCCTTTTGGCACAACAAGTGAACATTTGGTAAGCTTCCAAGCACCATTACCAAAGTAATTCATATATCCTTATTTATCCATAGCAAGTCCAGAAATCAGATTTAGGCGAATATCATGAACATGACGTACATCTTTCAAAGTCAAAGTGCATCTCATATTAGTTTTGATACATACATCACCCATTCCCACAATTTTGGAGAAATTAGTATTACCCATCTTCACACTGCCAAAGTCTCCTGCTCTGTAAGTAGTGAAATAGTCTTTCCTTGGAGTAGTGTGAAAAGATGCACTAGTGTCAAAAATCCATTCGCTCAATTCGTTTGCAATATGCAAACATTCACCTTCGTTACACAAAAGAACAACGGGTTCATCTGAAACAGCAGCTGTAGCATCTGTATTATCACTTTTCTTCACTTTTCCCTCTTTCAAATCATTTACGTAACGAAAACAATATCTTCTCTTGTTACTTAGTTTACCACAATAATGACACTTAAACCTTTTATCAATTGACTTTGATCTTCCTCTTGACTTATCACGGTTTTTATCATAACCATGATATATCCTATTTTTATCTCTCCCCCTGTTTTCAGTTACAAGTGCTTGGGATTGATTAGTACCTGCAAACTTCCTTCTAGTCTCTTCATTGAGTAAGCTACTCGTAACCAACTCCATGGTAAGCTGTCCATTCGGTGCCGAATTACTAATAGACACCACCAACGTTTCCCAACTATCTAATAACGAGCTGAAAAGTAACAATGTTTGCATTTCATCATCTAATAATATCTTCATGTTTGACAATTGATTCACTATACTTTGCAACTCATTCAAGTGGCTCAACAATAGAATTATCTTCATTGAATTTCAGATTCACCAGCTTTCTAATCAAGAAGGCCTTGTTCGCAGCGGTTTTTCTTTTATACAAATTATGAAATTTAGTCCAAAGAGAATGGGCAGACGTCTCCGCGGACACATGGTGAAATACTCTATCATCTAGCCATTGCCTAATATAGCCAATGACCTTTCTATTTAATTTCTTCCACTCATCTTCAGACATATCCTTTGGTTTGACATTATCCCCTTCAATTGGGGCATATAAATCATTGCAATATAAAATATCTTGCATCTTTGCTTTCCATATCACATAATTAGAGCCATTAAGGCTAATCATTCTTTTGTTGTTATTTCCATGTCAATTTCAAACACTAACAATCTCCCAACAATTACTCTGATACCACTTTGTTGGGAAAAACAAAGCAAACAACTACAAATAAATTCTACCAATGGAAGAACCAAGTAATATCGCCAAACAAATATTCAATGCAAGCAAATAATCAATGCAAAATAAATGACACCAAGATATATGTGGAAAACCATTCAAGGTGAAGGGTAAAAAACCACGGGACAAATCCGATCAATCCACTAATCAATAAAAGAAGTACAATGTTCTTCTCAAGCCTTTTGCCCAAGGCTCGAGGAATACAATGAGCAATACAATGGTTGCCTAACAAGAGCTTCAAACAACTTCCAATCAAAGGAAGAATACACCGAAACAAACGGCACCAAAATTCAACAAGAAACGGATTCAAAACACACTTGTGAGTCTTCCATCAAACCCCAACAATCAGCTTCTCTTTCCCTTATTTCTTCTCTCACAATGGAGACACGCGCTCGCAGCCGTCTCGTTGCAGCCGTCGCACTAAACAAAAACGCAGGTATGCTATTTTTTTTTTCTCTTCTAATATTTATAAGCATCAATAGTAACCCTTAATTGCTATTTTAAATTCAGGGCCTAGTCCACCCTAATGGGCTGGACCCAACCCAACACAATCTCATGAATGGGAATTGAAATTTGACCTTTGCCTCATTGATCATATTTTCTAGACCTCCCTCTACCCACCTCATTAATGATTTGCACATGTTGTAACCAAGGATTGTGATTTAGTTATTTCAAAATATTTCATGATTTTAAATTTCAGCATTTTCGTATAAAACCTAGAAAGTTATGAAGCAAATTACATTTTTTTTGCCAAAATAGTTCATCATTTTTTTTTGTTTTGTAGATTTTGATATCTTCGTGTATAACCCAAAAAATATGAAAAAAATTACGTTTACAGAGATACTTGTGTATTTAGGCTTCATTTAATATATTTAATGTGTTTATTAGATTAATTTACTTGCATATTCATATTTGTTTGAAATATTCTTGAAGTTTTAATGTTGTTCTAGATAGAGTGAAATATTTCTCGAAATGTTATTAAAATGCAAAATTAATTGAAAATACGAAATGGTAATCCTTGGTTGTAACAACTTTGTTTTTCAATTGATTTTCCCGACGCATATAATTTAAAAGATAATAAGGGGGAGGTATTCAATTCGGGATTTGAATAGACTCAGAATAATTTTAAATCTTGTGGATTTTAAAAGGTTTCAAATGATTTTACAAAATTCAATGGATTTTGATGAATTTTAAATGATTGAATTTTGTAGATTTTATAAATGTTTGTTATGGATTTTTATGGATTCTTATAAATATGTTATTAATCATAGAAAGCAATGAAAGAGCATCACCTACATTGTTATTCATGCCAACACAAAATCATAAAACATCACTCAAAACATCAATTAAACAATTGTTTGTATGTTACGAAAATTTTACTTCAAATTAAAAAAAAAAATTCAAATACATTGAAGATGGTCCAAAAGTAATACAAATAACTATTTTACTTCAAATTGTTATCCCCGCCACCGCCACCTCTCATTCTCCCTTATTCTTCATCTTCTTTTTCAATCACCACCACCACCACGCTATCGCCACCTCTCTTCTTCCTTCCCCCTCTTCTTCTCCTTCTTCTTCTCCATCAATCACCACCGCCACCTCTCATCCCACCTCCTTCCGTTTTCAACCTCCTCCCCCTCACCTCTTATTATTCTTTTTTTTCTTCTCCTCATCCACTTTTTTTTTTCTCTCTATTTTTTTTTCCTATATTCTTTTTCTTCTTTTTGCCCTCACAAAGGTTCTAGCAAGTGGGGAACCTCCACTCGCAGGAACCTCCGCAAGGGCGAAAAATAAAAAAAATTGGAAAAGAATAAGAGATGAGAAAAAATAGAAGAAGAAAAACAAAGACAAAAGAAGAAGAAAAAAAGAGAATAACAAAAATCAAAGATGAAGAGAGGAAGAGAAGAAGAGAAAATAGGAGGAAGATAATGAGAATGAGAATAATGAGAATGAGAATGAGAATGAGAATGAGAATGAGAATCATAATAATAATAATAATAATAATAATAATAATAATAATAATAATAATAATAATAATAATAATAATAATAATAAGAAGAAGAACAAAGGAAAAGATGAAGTGCGAGCGGTGGTGCATCTTGCGATGGTAGGGCATGATGGTGTGGCCAGAAGTTGTGGGGCGAGGTGATGTTGTTCTTGTGAAGAGTGAAGAGAATGGAAGGTGGTGGTGTCCTTCAGATCACAAAAAAGTGGGGTAGTGGTGTCCTTCAGTGAAAATGGTGGTGTTATTTAACAATAGCCAATAAAAATCAGTTGAAATATGAGAGGGAAAACTTGGATTTGGAATAACTCTTGTTATATATAATTTTCACTCACAAATCCTTCAAAATCCACAACTTTAACAAATTCATTAAAATCCACTACATTTTGAATACCCCTAATTTTTGTAGACTTTTGAAAAACATGAATTGAATACCCCTTAATTTTAATGGATTTAAAACAATCATTTAAAATTCGTATTTGAATACCCCTAGATTTATATATATTATTTTAAATACTTAATTGAATACTCCTAAATTTTAAAATCATTCACAATTCATTAAAATTCGTAATTTAATACCAACCCCTAAGTATATTTTTAACCAAGGAATGCAAGGGGTAAGAAAATATTTAACAGCCAGGCGGAGGGCATGGCTCATCCCATGAGGAACGTAAAAAAAACGCGGTTTGTTAGGAAATAGGAAGGAAAGTCGTTTAAAAGATGATGACGACCGGATTCATCACTCTCTCGGCATGGCTCTTCTGCCTCCTCCCACTCCAAACCCTAACCCTAATCCCAACCCCAACCCCAACCACACATCATCATCACTTCTTCTTCGTATTCACAAACCTTACTAAAACCCTAAATCAAATCCACTCTCTTCTCTCTTCTCTCTTCTTTGTGTGTGTGTGTGTGTTTCGTGTTCATCACTTCTCTAGGTCAATTCGATTCGAGGAGAGTTTTACAGCAGCACCAGTTGTTGTGGGTTTTGGTTGTTCGATTGGTTTAGGGGGATGGAAGGGGGGAATTCGGCTGGGAACGACGTGGAACTGATCTGCAAAACCCTTCAAGTGGAACACAAGCTCTTCTACTTCGACCTCAAGGAGAACCCCAGAGGTCAGTACTTGAAGATTTCCGAAAAGACTTCCGCCACCAGGTCCACCATAATTGTGCCTGTTAGTGGGGTTGTTTGGTTCTTGGATCTCTTCAACTACTATGTCAATTCCGATGAGCAAGACACTTTCAGCAAGGAATTGCAGCTCGACACTAAGGTATATTTGTTTTTTTCCTATGAATTGTGGATCCCTTCTCCTGGGATGCTTTTAGATCTCTTGTGCTAACCTCATTCGTTTGTTTTATAAGGTGTTCTACTTCGACGTTGGCGAGAATAAGAGAGGGCGGTTTTTGAAGGTATTTTCGTTTCCTGAGCTTTATATGAGTTGGGATTTTGATATAAATGGTACTCGAATTGCTCATTTGAATCTGTTAATTATTTTACTTGAGATTTGATGATTTGCGACTGCCTATTTGTCGGGATTTATCTTGTCGAGAAAGGTAAGGAATATCTTTGGTTTGTGATTCATTTAGGGATTTTTCTTCTTTCGTGACAGTATGTTAGTACAGTGCACTGGTCTTGTTTCTTATGGAAACAATGACCTTTCATTTTCAAGTCTTATAACTTATAATTTATATTTTCTGTCTACACATATTCATTTACTTGTGAATTGATCTTTATTTATTTATTTATTTATTTATTTTGAGTTTTGATTTTCAAATTTAAGTTTAAATTTAATTGAAAAGAGTATAAAAATGTTAACTTGATTATTTTGTCCAAGACCCAACTTGAGTTCACTAGGTATATTGCTTTTTATGGCATTGTTCTTTTGACCAACATACTTACTTTATCAACACTACAATGAATAAGTAAAAGACTCGACTTATTATAAGATAGATGCTAAGAATACTTTATGGATGAGGTTCTAGAGATCTAATATTCAAAATTATCAAGATTAAATATTTTTGGGAAGCTCAATGATGCTATCTGCATTGTTTTGCTTGCTATTTGATATCAATGAAAGTGCTTGTCATGCCGCTTTTTCATTTTCTTCTTATATCATTATAAATGTAGAACTAAGAAAGGTAACATTTGAGATTTGAATCTGCTGGTTATTCTAAAAGCGAGTGATAGGTTGGGACTTGGATATACCACTTTAATTTATTGTATAACTACTTGGTATTAATTGTGACCCACTCAATTTATTGATATCTACCTTATTGTTTTGCAGAGTATATCATAGAGGTTTTATATAAGAGTCATTTCAGACGGAAGTACTATAATTTGGGTTCCATAGCTCCCCTGTAATTTCATAGTTATGTTGATTATCCATATTTGATACGTAAAAATTTCCTTGAATATCCTTCTAAATTGGCACCCCATTCCCATTGGGGATAAGTTGTTTTGGTTATGAAGTCACAGTTCGAAGCTCTTCCCTTTGAACTCTTCATGTGGCTAGATTGTGTCGACATTTAGAAAAAAATAATTGCATAGTGCAATATTCTACACGTAGAATTTTTCCCGAGAATAGTCTTAGGTTATGCTCAAGCCAAATTATCCAATAGATGGCGAAAAGGAATTAGATTCTATACTTTTGGTTGATGTTGTACCTAAACGATCCAACACCATATCCTGCCAAGAGATGAATTCCTAAATGGTGGACAAATAAAATGATGGGAAGGCTCAACATTGCAAACAAAAAGTTGTATGCATTTAAATTTAAAATATTAAAAAAATATAGGTTTTAGTTTTTATTTTTGTAAATGTAAAAGTTCTCTATTACATATTGTTATGTTCGGTTATCGAAGTGCCTATCCCTTTGCCTGATAATCAACTCTCTCAATATGAAATTGGCGTGCTTTTCCATCCCAGGTTCCCCATCACTCTTCTTAAATTTTTCTTACATTTTTTTTGGCTTTTTCCCATCTATGATTCTCGTCTTATAAATATAGCCCAAAGCTTTTTGGTGACGAACAACTTGTGTAGTTAAAACAACGTTATAACGCTGATATAACTCTCATATAATGCTTAACGAGGGTAAGCCGTTACGTTAAGAGATTATCACCTTTTTGTTTCACGGCTCCGATATGATGTCGTTATTGAGATAACGTTTTTTTTCAATAACACCGTTTTAACTTTTTGTTATAATATATAAAAAAATCACCCATTTCATTCTCAGTTGAAAGATTAGAGCTCGCCGGTTGACAGAGAACGAGCGAAGAAGGGAAGAAAACGAAGAGTCGATCGCACTCTCTATTGCGATCTCACTCTCATACGAGGGGAAGATTTTATTTATTAATGTTTTGATGTTTTTGAATTTAATGTTATGAACATGATTTATTTTTTTGTCGCTATAATACATCAATACTTTGTGGGGGTATTAAAATATATTTAACAAATATTCCGTTATATGCTGTTATATCACATTATATTTCGTTATAACCTATAACGCTCTTGAATCGTTATGGATCCCTTATCCGTTTTAACTGCATAGCGAACAACCAAAACACCCAAAAACAAATAAAACATTTGCCTGTGATAAATTCATCACCCAAAAGAAATTCACATTGCTTTCCTTATCCTAGCTTCCTTTACTTGGAGCAACAGAGATATTGGATCTCGACCTTTTGTAAGTATACCTTCAATTGATGTTTTAAAGATTCAATTACTAAATTGAAAGGATTGGTCATTGAAATATAGTACATGCCTAGTAGCCTTAGAGTTTCGTGATCACTTGGTTGCGAAATCTGGCTCACAATTTTCAATAGGCTCTCTTTAACTGCAATATTATCCTCCTTATCAAACTTTGTATGTAGCTCTTGATATGAACTGTGCAGTTAAAACAATGTTATAACGCTGATAAAACTCCATTATAACACTTATCGGGATGAGTCGTTACATTATGAGATTATCACGTTTTTGTATCACGGCTCCGATATAATGCCGTTATTGGGATAATGATTTTTTTCAATGACGCCGTTAACTTTTTTGTTCTAATATATAAAAAATTCACTCATTTCATTATCGATCAAAGAAGGTCTAGAGCTCGCTCTTGCCAATCGACAGAGAACCATACCTCGCCGGTTGACAGAAAACAAAAATATAACCTATAACGCTTTCCTATAACGCTTTCGGACTGTTATGGTTCTGTTATCCTTTTTAACTGCATAGGATATGAATTTGTATCTAACTCTTGAGACCTCTTCTTCTTACGCATATTTTCCCTCGTAGTTAGAGTATTTCTTTTGATCAACAAGTTTAAAGTTGTGGTAGGAATAAGACTTCGAGCCCTGATGGTTTTCCTTTGGCGGTTTATAAAAAGTGTTGGAGTTTGCTTTGTGGTGAATATAAGAAGGTGGTAAACTTTTTTTTTCTTTTGCGAAACTTGGTTTTGTAGGATGGAGATTCAACATAACATTTATTCCCTTAATTCCCAAGAAATAATGGGCTAGTAAAGCTAACGAGCTCGTTAGTTTCATTGGGGGACATACACAGTTATAGCTAAAGCCTTGGCTTGTAGTCTGAATCCGTGTTTGGCTAAGATTAGTGGTCCAAATCAAAATGCCTATGTCAAGGATCGACATTTTAGGCAGAGTGATTGTAGCTACCGAGTTGGTTGATTCGAGATTGAAGAGTTGGCTCTTGATCTTTTATGAAGGATTTAGAATAAGTCTGTGATCATGTTAATTGGGATTTTTGGAGGGAGATTTTTGTTTTAGTGCATTAGTAAGATGGGGTTTGGCGAGAGACCAATAAGTTTGGTTGAGAACTTCATAGCTTCTGCTAACTTTTCTATCCTTGTGGGTGGATCTCCAAAAGACTTATTCACCATTGAGAAAGGCCATCTGCAAAGGGGATGAAATGTCTCATTTTGTTTCTTCATAGTGGTTCAGGCTTTGAATAGGATGGTGTCCAAGGCATTGGATGTTGGGCTTTTATATGGGTTTCAAGTTTCATTTATTGAGTCTAAAAGCGGCTCATTCAATTTCAGATGACAAAATTGACCATACAAGGAACCTTAAGGCTATCCTCGTTTTTTACTTTGTTTCAGCTCAAGATCAGTTTTTCCACAGTCATTTTGGTGTATAGTATTTAGAAAGGGCAAATGCTTTGGTAGGTGTAGAGACTTTGTGTGCCAAGTAAGGAAGTACAAACTCTTTTGAAAACATGGCATACCCGTGTTCGACACGTACCCAAACACTGACACGCCTCAGACACATTGTCAACGCGTCGACAAGTGTCAAACACATGTCAGTGTAGTCAATGTGTCGGACACGCATCGGACACCCAAAACTTGGTTAGAACACAATGAAGACTCGATAACCAACTTAAATTTTTTTTTTTACATTTAGGTGCGCGCATATGATCACCTAATTTGAAGGTTGTTAATTCATCGAATGTGAAAAATTTTCAATTGCGATGCAAGATTAGTGCGATGAAGCATAGAGGTAGTCGATGCTTCTTCTTCTCTCATTTTTTTCTTATCTACTCTACTCTACTTTGGGATTTATTCTTGCGACATAGTGTCATCTTCTTCACTTTTTTATATCTTATTTTCTATGTTTTTTCTTCAAGTTCTTTTTTTCCAGCACAATTTGTACTTCATTTTCATTTTCATATTTCTTATTTTTTTTTACTTAAATTCTTTTTTTATTAGATTATATTTTATGTTCATATGACTTACAAAAAAAGGTATGACGTGTTGCCTTGTTCGCGAGTTTTAGTTTTTGGAAAATTGCCGAGTCGGTATTTCGTGTCTGTGTCCGACACGACACATGCCTGTGTCTGTGCATCCTTGGTGCCAAGTGGGCACTCTACCTTTTATTTTGGGGTGTCAAGTGGGTACTCTACCTGTTTTGTACTTAGGCATCCTGTTGGGTGCTAAGATTACAACAAGTATCCATGCGATCCGATGGTCGAAGTGGTGATAAGTGATTTGCCACATGGAAGGCCAAACTACCCCCCAAAGGATGAAGGCTTGTCATAATAAACTATATAGAAATACATCCTAGTACATATGAGTCTTATTATAAATGAGACACATGCATGGATCAACCTTGAATGTTGGATGGCTAAGAGCCTAGGAGTGGGTCTTGGATCATCCTTGCTATTTCCACCACACCTTGACTTTACTTGGACTCTTGACACAAGTGTCGCATCTTTGTAATGTTTGCTTCAACAATTTGCATTCACATATCATATTTTTCGAAGTGCTTCTTTAAAATCATACTTCCAAAACTAGTTTTTTACTATTGGACAAGAATGGTAAAAGACAACATTTTCAAGGGCTTTTACTTATACATTGATATATTCGGTAACCTTGTATTACCCCAACAAATTACCATATCGAAGACACTTGCATAGAGTTGGGTACTTGATGTGCCTTGTGTAATTTATGATTTCCCTTGACTATGCTTTAGTCAGTTTATTCCATTGACGATCTCTTAAAAAAGTACCATTGTTTCATTAGCAAGCATTTTTCAGTAAAGAAGATAAGGTATCTTGGAACTCTTAAAAGCGCGAGTATCAAACTTTTGAGGAGGTGTGAGATAAAATCCCCCGCCCAATTGCCAAGATGGGGTTCAAGTCTCTTTGGACGATTAAGTTGGGGATGATATCAGTTTAATGTGGGTTTTGCTCTAAGAGGTGGGTTTTGGTTTTGGCAAATGTGGGTTTTGCTCTAAGAGGTGGGTTTTGGTTTTGGCAAACATTTAGAGCGAAGCGGGTCATTATAGTTGGTATCAGAGGCGGGGATAACTGTGTCCTAAGTTTGGGATCTGCGACAACCTGACTTCTAACTGTCAAGGAGGGTGGTGGTGTGCGTGTCCCACACGTTTAGGCAAGCACTCTAGGTGATATTGTTGGGTATGTGGTGTTGGGTTTTTTAGTCCAATTCAACTATATTGATGCCTTTTAAGATACAACCTGACACCCAAAGGCCCAATATGTGGGTTGGCTTTATTTGGGTGGTCAAGTTGGAGTCAATATTGGTGAATGTGAGCTTTGTTGTAATAGGTGGGCTTAGCCTTGGCCCACAACTAGAGTGGGTCATTAAAAAAAAATTATTGTCATGAACTGTATTTATATTTGTGTACATCAAGTGGTGAAGAATTTAGGCATAGAAACACAAAAGCTTTTGTTTATAGGGAAAATTTTAATATTTATGGAAAAGCAAAGAATTGTATAATGAAATACAAGGCACATATTGCCTCCAAGCAAAAAAAAGTTCCTATTGACCCTCACTCTAATAACATCCATGATTATTCGAATTAGACACAAGAATGGACCCGACTTTCTCGCAAACGAGGTTACCCAAATAAATAAATAAATGATCCATTCATTGATCTAATTATCCCTATTAGCTACATGATTCCACAAAACATTCTCCATACAAAGAATGCGACTTTTGGAGGGACCTTGATCTTTGTACGATTGGAAGTTATCTCTACCGTCGTTCTCAGTACACTAGTCGGTAACTTAGAGCACTACGAAGAGCAAGTTCTCAACACGGGTTGGACTTCACCATGTGATTGTAAAAATATGACACTATTCGCCACTTTCACCTAACTCCCCGATACCATGACATAGGGAAGCCATCAAGTATCTGACCTCCTTCCACTTGAGACATCAGAAAATCCAACTCGAATAAGGCTACTTAGAGAGATCGAGAGTTCTAAAGCATGCCTAGGCCTTGGGTGCCCCAATTAATGAGGGTTAGGTACTAGGACCAATGTTGGTAGGCGCTTGTGTGTTGGGAAGACACAACTCAGTTGCTCCTATGCAAAAATCCGTGAGAAATTTATTGGAGGTGTTGAAACCTCGAGAATTGTGTTAGGGACGTTGAAAAAACGTACTGATATTCAAGGAAAAATTAATAAGTCTCAAACCTTGCATTGCCACCTGAACGATATTGCTGAATGAGTTTGCTACTCCCTTGATGGGACATTTTCTGAACAAAATATGTTTTGTTATCTTAAATGACCTCGAAGAAGTAAACTTCGCCCCCAAATAGATGTTCCTACTTACATTAAATGGTGGACAATACAACTTATCCATAAGAATAAATTCCTAAAATGAAATGCTTGGGACTAAGCAATGCAAAAAATATCTATAGATTGATCATGTGGAACGACTATGAATGTGCTTTGGGTTGTTGTCCTGTTTCACCACATACACATATTGATGGGGCTTGTGGGTGTTTGATATGTATCAGTGATCATATTTAATTAGTCTTTGTCTACAAGAGAAAATGGTGATTAGACCTGGGCTTACTTTCCCCTTGGACTATTATGCTACTTTGGGATATGATATATTGAAACTACCTGCTCCTTTTCACTTTTTTTTGTAACTTACAGCCAAAAGGTCAGTAACCACCTAAGAGCATCCAGTGTGCTGTTTACAAAATTTGCAGTTTTGATGTTTTTATTATTATTTTATTTATTTACACAACATCCTATTACTTCGCTTATACCCACAATAAGTTATTGACCTGTGCATTTTTCAAAGGGTGCCTAGGCTCATTTCAAGCCTTTTCAAAGCCATCAACCCTTTCAAAGGGAGTGGAGGTTGGTCAACAAGTCAAACTTGAAAACTACATGCTTGTTGACTGGGCGAACTGGTTCTAACCCCATGAGTTATACCCCACACCTTCTAACTTCAGGGCTAACTTCAACACATTTTTTTTGGCTTAGAGCATCCTCAGTAAGCCAACAAATTGGGATTATATATATCCCATGGGTTTGGAAACCACCTACGTTATGCCAAAGAATGGGGTTAAAGTTAGCCCCTGGGTTACAATGGGTAAGTACCCCCTGTAATCTTATTGGATTAGAGCTGGTGTGCCCATTCAATATACACATAGCTTTACAAATCTTGACTTGTTGACCCGTGCTCCCTTGAAGTGACCTTAGGTGTCAAAGGGCACACAGGTTGGAAGCTAAATGCAATTTCAAAGGCGCACAGTTCTGAACCTAAATACCGTTTCAAACGGCACACAGGTTAATAGCTTATTGCGGATAGTTTTTTTTTTGGGGCGTTGTGAGGGTGGGGTGGTGGGGGGTGGCTTTAAGTGTGAACAAAATAAAATAAAATATAAACCCGTATTATCTCAGGTGCTTATTGTAGATTCCCTTACTGTATGTGGGTTTTAATCTTATGGGATTACCCAGTTTCTTGCTTAAGGTGGATGCTCTAATTTATCACTTTAGAGATGTATCTGATTCAAGCCTTCTATTCTGCTTGTGATCATTGTGGGTAAAGATAAGAACCTTTCATATTTAATTGTCACAGCCATAACTCCCTGCAGATTACACTAAGTTAATTTCTGTTTGAATATGAAAAGCCACTAAAAAGATTTGCTGTTGTTTTCATTTGGAGAACTGCATGTCTATCAGATTGTTTGTTCAGAACCATATTTTATTCTTTTTCCCTCCGAAGTTCCATGTTGCTCCTTGCATTGTTCTTATCACTGAGGTATTTGGCAGGTTTCAGAAGCGTCTGTCAGCAGAAACCGTAGCACAATCATTGTTCCTGCTGGAAGTGCTAGAGAGGAAGGTTGGGCAGCATTCAGGAACATATTGGCTGAGATAAATGAAGCTTCAAGGCTTTTCATGCTACCTAATCAGGTTGTTGCATGTTATACATATTCTATTCAAAGCCATTACTTATTATTTTGGAAGACTGACCATGCTCTTTTGTTGCATTGAAACAGCAAACTTCAGAACCTTCAGAACGCCTCACGGGTCTTTCGGATGATGTTGGTGCGGGATTCATATCTGGGCACAGCACTCAACCAGCTCCATCATCAGAGCTGAATGCAGAGAGATCAGTTGAGTTGCCCCCACAAGATGAAGTGAATAACGTGGGAGTGTCCAAGGTGATAAGAGTTGATCAGAAGAGGTTCTTTTTTGATCTGGGGAGCAACAATAGGGGTCATTTTTTGAGGATATCTGAGGTATACACTGGTACATAATAATTACCCATCAATTGCCCTTTGTTGCCCAAGTTTTGATTGTTTGACATCATGAATGCAGGTCGCAGGGGCTGATCGTTCTTCCATAATTCTTCCCCTGTCTGCACTGAAGCAATTTCATGAAATGGTTGGACATATCGTGGATATAACCAAAGATCGAATTGATGGGATGACTGGTGTGAATGTTAGGACAGTGGAACCTCCACAGAGATGAATCTGATTGATCTGGGCTGGTTAAAACTTAAAACTATTTAATGTTTGCTAGGGCTATTTGTGTTTCATTAGGGTGCAGTCGTGCTCTGTTTCTTTGGTTTCCTCTTAATGTCTCTATTCAAGCCTGAGTGAATAATCTAGCTTCTCTATTTGATAATCATTGGAGAAACTGGAAATTGTTTGCGAATCTTAGTTCAAAGGAATAATAAATAAAACCATAATCTTAGATAGCTGCATTTGCTAGTTGAAGAGACTGACTGTACAATATTTATTCATTTTTGATAATGTAACTCAATTTTCGTTTATTGGTATGAGTTGGTTATGCAAATTAAAAAATGTGAACTCGTGCAGGAACAAGAGGCATCATTGGGAGCTTTATTCTCACTATTACGTCTAAGTTCTGGCCTAGTGTACAAGAAGCTAGCCTAGCGTACAAGAAGCTATGGAACTTCTCTGAAATTCAATACTGCATTTCATTCTCAGAAGCTATGGGAACTTCTCTGAAATGCAATACTGCATTTCATTCTCAGATGGGCAACATAACATGTAGATGGGCAACAAAACATGTTATTCAGATCAATTTAGACCCTTGAAGATATGTTAGAAGCATGTGTATTGGAATTTCAAGGCAGTTGAGATGTTCATCTACCACTAATAGAATTTGCTTATAATAACAGCTACCAAACTAGTATTGATATGGCTTCTTAAGAAGCTTTCTATGATAGGTAGAACTCTTGTGTGTTGGACTGAAGTTTGGGAAAGGAAATTGTTAGGCCCAGAGATCGTTCAAGCAACTACTGAAAGGATCACGACGATTCAAGAAAAATTGAAGATAGGGTGATTCAAGAAAAATTGAAGATAGGGCAGAGCAGACTAAAAAGTTATGCTAAAAATAGACTAAAAAGTTATGCTAAAAATAGGATTTCGAGTTTAATAAAGGTGATTTAGTTTTCTTACAAGTATCTCCATGGAATAGTGTTATGTGATTCGGAAAGAAAAGGAAGTTAAGTCCTCGGTACCTTGGACATTTGAGATAATGGAATGTGTGGGTTTTACAGCTTATCGATTGGCACTACCCCCGAACTTGGCACAACTTCATGATGTTTTTCATGTTTCTATGCTCCGAACGTATATACCAAACCCATCACATGTGTTAATAGAACAAACTATAGAATTGAAAAGAGATATTTTGTATGTTGCAGAACAGGTACAAAATTTAGATCAAAGAGTGTACTATGTAATAAGACCATTTGGCTGATTAAGGTATTGTGGCATTGTCATTCAATTGAAGAAGCAATGTGGGAAATTGAAGATAGTATGAGGAAGCAGTATCCTCATTTATTTTAGTCAGGTAAGTAAATTTCGGGGACGAAAGTCTAATTTGGAGGGACGATTTGTAAGATTTGAATATTGAAAATATGCATTTCATACATTGTTATATATCTCAAAATCATTTAGAGCACGAGTAAATTATTTTGGCAATAAACCGAAGGATGATGGGCATGTCAGGTTCTAAGTGTGCATGAGAGTGTAATTGGTTGATTAGAGATTTGGTTTTCTTTTTACACAAAATATGTTGAGAATATACTTACAAAAAACAAAATTTGTCAAGTAGCTCACTTGTACAATATTGGAAGCTTTGAGGTGCTTAGTGAAAGTTTCATAAAAATTTGACTAAAGAATAATTTTGAAACATAATTGCCCCCACATGCTATTTAAGCAACACATAGTTTCATTTCCCCTTGATAGCAAGCAAGGAGTTCCCAAGTGACAAAATTTATAGCTGGTTTGTTTGGAAAAATTGGCTTATTTTGGAAGGGTTGTCAACTAGGTAAGTGATTTGTTTCGGTCATTAAAAATCAGAGTTTCATGTTGTTTGAGCTCATATGGGGTAGGTTTGGTAATATAGAGAGTTGCATAAGAGAATTGATAGTCTTATAGATGTGTATGCAAATTCGGAATAGACGTGTAAGCAAATTCGCATTGATTTGCACATTGTGTATTAAAATTGGTGTGATTTGCTGTACACAACTCCAAATTGTAACCGGTTTGTTGGGCTGGAAACTATAGACAGAGAGCTTTCCACGGATATAAATTTCGAAGTCTAATTTACTGTATTCAGGTCTCACCATCAGTTTCAATTAAACCTACATACTATGTCTTATCTTGAATTTTTAACAATTTGTGTTAGATTTTATTGAATGGATCTTCGTCCCAAGAAGTCCAATTTAAGCATATGATATATTGGTTTGAAGCTAGTGATGTCTACTTTGGAAAACAATTGATTTTATTTGGAATTTCTCAAGTACAACATCAGATATAGTGAATACAATGAGAGACGGTTAATATCACTTGGAACACTTCGATAAGTTTCATAATTTGGAATGAAGTAGACTTCTAATCTCATTGTTTTGTTTTGGTTAAAACCCATGATTCATGTTATGTTAGTAAAGAGGGGTTTGTGTATGAATTTTGGGCTTCACAAAAAAAAACATGGTTACTCATTATATTGTGTTCGTGCATTCATTTATTTCATGAGCATGCGTTTTACATATTCTATAAGTATGTGATTCATGTTGAGCTTGAACCTGTGTTATTTCATTTAGGTTCAGAGAAGGCTCCAATTACATCTCAAACACCTAGAGAATAGATTGCACATCGAGTAAGACATCTTTGAGAACTAATATTCATTTAATTGTTGTGGAATAAATTGTTAATGTTGTCGTCTCACATTCCAAATGCTAAAAATGGAATGGTTATTTGTTATATTATTGTCTCACATTCCAGACGTTAAAAGAGGAATGATTATTTGTTATATTATCATCTCACATTGCAAACGTTAAAAGTGGAATAGTAAATGTTATATTATCATCTCACATTCCAAACGTTAAAAGTGGAATAGTAAATGTGTATGTTTCTAGCATTTAAATTTGAATTATAAATTATGTTAATCGTTTTATCTTGTATGACTTTATAATACTCACTAAACTTGTCCAATTTGTAGTTTGCCAATTCTCTTAGGATCCATGGGCTTCTCCCGCACCATCCCCTTCAGGTTCGCCCACATTAGAGCATCACAATCCACCCCCTTTGGGGGCTTAATGTCCTTGTTGACACACTTTCGATTGGGTCAGGCTTTGATACTATTTTGTAATGACTCGATCCACATGGTATGATATTGTCCACTTTGGGCTTAACCACCCTTAGGGCTTTAAAATGTGTCATACTAAGGGGATCTAACCTTGTACATATATAACACATTCTCTTCCCTCACCAAGGCGATGTGAGGCTATAACACCTACGTAGCCTGTCAGCCTCTGAGTCCGTCCACACATGGTAGTCTCTCAGCCTCTGAGCCCACCCGCACACGAAGCTGCTAGCCTGAGAGTCTGCCCACACATGGTAGCTCGTCAGCCTGAGAGCCTGCCCGCACAAAGTTGTCACAATCAATTTTGTAACGACCCGATCCACATGTTATGATATTGTCCGTTTTGGGTTTAACCACTCTCACGGCTTTAAAAAACGTCAAATCAAGGAGATCCAACTTCGCATATATATAGCACATCCCCTTCCCTCACCCAGGTGATGTGAGATATAACACCTAGGTAGTCTGCCAGCCTCTGAGCCCGCCGGCACATGGTGCTGCCAGCCTCAGAGCCCGCTCACATATGGTAGCTCGTCAGCCTTAGAGCCCGCTCACACAAGGCTGTCACAATCCACCCCCTCAGGAGCCTAACGTCTTCGTTGGCACACTTCCGCCTGAGTTCGGCTCTGATACCATTCTGTCACGACCCGTTCCACAGAGTTACAGTTAAAATTTTAAAGTCGGTCAAACATAATACGATAAGTAGATACATTGGATCGAGTTTCATCTTTCCATCAAAATTCTTATCCCCATTGATTGGAACAAAGCCAATCTTAGCCCTCCATCAGTGCCAACTTTCTTTAAATTCATGTGGGATACAACCATTGCTCATTCGGATCGATATGAAGAAATGTTTTCACAGTTTATGGCTGTTCTTTTGTCCATTTGGTGGATCCGCAACAAGATCATCTTCCACAAAACCAAAGTCTATACTCAATCTTTCTCATCCCCCTTCAACATACCTGGTCAGCCTGACACTCTCATTGGTTAAGTATCCGTTATGAGGAGCCACCTCTTCATTGCCCCTATGTTTCCACTATTTTTTGCATAGCCAAAACTGACATCCAAACTGCCTATAACATAACAACATCCCTTTGATTGGCTCCCACTCGGAATAAGATTCCAAACGCGTTGCAATGAACCAGGCCTAACTTCTCTCGGCTTGCTATCATAGTCTTAATCTCATATTCAATCATTTGCATCATATTCCTCATGTCTTAGACCCTGACACAATCCTTGTCAGTTTGATGCCTTTTTTTTGCCCATTCCAATCAGGGAGCTCTAGGAGTCATAGCGATGAACCTTCAGGGATATGAGCTTGCTACTGTTGCTAACTCAGTCACCAGGAAGGTTTTGGACAACACCATGAATGAATGCTACAAGGGGAAACCGCGACACTACTAATCTAGGCTCAAGGATGGAAGAAATGATCCTATTTGGTGATTCAGCTCTTATGATTGAGGAGCTTCATGCGAAGGACTTAAACCACTTTTTGTTGCTGAATGGGTTTGGCATCAGCTTATATGTAATATTAAACGCCTATTCTTATTATTGTCTTTGTGGCATTGTAACTATATTAGCAAAGACCTCAATAAAGAGGCTCATGACATGGCAATTTTAGTTGGCCGAATGATGTGTATTCAGACCTAATTTGAAGACTCTTTAATGGTGTAGTACCGTGTGCTATTAATGCAAATGGGTGGATATACTCAAAACTTACATACATCCCTGTATGACTAAATTAAATAACACTAAATTGGAATGATAATATTTTCTTAATCTAGTCATGTATCCATGAATCAATAGTAAAAAGGATTCTTAACATATTTTTACAAGGGTTGGGATCGAGAGACATAGATTCATGACCCAATTCCACATCCAATTTATAGGCTTTAGATCTAAATCAATTTAACAATTGAGATTTCGTAATAACTTGGCTTGAGATATTTTCCTGAATAAATTTATTCAAATTTCGATACAAACTTCCCACTAAAATGGAAACCAAATCTTGTAGTTCTTCTTTGATTATCTTAACTGTTTTCTTCCAACCACAAATATGTTCTATTTTTCAATCATGATGGTTATTGTTTTTTTATACATTTCTTATTTTTGGCAAATTGTATTTCAAGCTCAAAAGGTTTCTTAAAAATCATAATAATTTTGAAATATTAACTTTGGGATAATGATGGCGTTCAACATTATTTTTCATACTAATTTAATCGTGTAAGCTTGTGTTTACATGATTGTGAGCCTTGAACATACTAACCTTATCTGGTGATTCTTATTACTCTATTATGTTGTTATACTCTTCGAATTAAAGTTTTCTAACATGAAAGTTTTTTAAACAATGAATCTTAAAGAATGGGGGAACGAGGGAAGAAAAACACTTGAAGAAGAAAAAGGATTTAAAGGAAAGATTTCTAAGATTTAATTCCATTTTAATTGGGAAACTGTATCCATATTTGAATCAATCTATTTAGGAAAGATAACAACTTTTTTAACACCACATCTTTTGCTATCCCACACCACCTACCTTTTTTTTTTACCTGCTAACCCATACCACTCATTTAAACCACTATTTCTCTCTTCTTCTATCTTACCCTCTCTTTTTTCCCCTATTATGAAAATTCTCTTTGCCCAAATTTGATTTATCTTCTTCCCTCCCTCCCACTCGACTCAATCTCCCATCTTCCCTCCCACAATCGTCACTCTCTCCCCCACTCTCTCAATGGTTTTCCCCCAAAATTCGAAACATCTTCTTCCCTCTCACTAAAGTCACTCCCCCAAAGGCTTCATCTTCCTCCCACTCATTGTCACTCTCTCCCCCAACTTGATACTTTAGCTAGAGAGAAAATTCAGAGAATTTGTCTGCAAATGAATCCCCAAAAGTTATGGCCATTTTACTAAAGTCATGCAAATCTGTCCGAAAAAATTTGTTGACAAATTTTCTGTTCACCCAGAACAATGAGAGTTTTTGCAAAAACCTTGCATTGTTAAAATCTCACCTGGAACAATGTGAGGTTTTTGCAAAAACTTGCATTGTATTGGGCGAACATGAATTTTTTTTACTGTTCGCCCGGATTCATGCAAGATTTTGTAAAAACCTCGCATTATCTCAGGCGAACAATAGTTTTTTTTTTGTGATTTCTGAAATTTTTTATGAAGTTTAATTTGTTTTTGTGATTGAAAATATTTTGAATTTTCCATGAGATTACTTAGTTTTTCTAAAAATTTCGCATTGTCGCATTAAATGATCTTTTTTGAAAGCTTGTTAACAAATGGAACAATCAATACTGAAGAGAACAAACAAATTCTACAATAGAAGAAGTTAACAAAATGTTAACAATGTTAACTTCTTGAATTTTTTTTGCAAGAAATGAATAACTTGAAAGCTTGTTTCAGAACCGTTGGAGTCAAAATCTGAGATGAATTGAAGAATGGATCCGAGGGTTTGTAGAAGCAATCGAACCTGCGAGAGGGAGATTCGCGCGCTTGTTTTGCAAGAGGGAAGATGCGAGAAGGGAAGAAACAATCAAACCAAGAGAATGAGTCGAAATCGAATTTGAATGTGTTTCGATTTTGAACGGGTGAGAAATGTTGTTTCGATTTTGAGAGAAGAGAAGGATGTGTTTCGATTTGAATTGGGAGAAATTTTGTTTTCTTGTTTATATAGGTGGTGTGGAAAATAAAACAAGTAATGTGGGAGAGTGAAATGGTGTGAGATAGTACTTTTGGTGGTGTGGAGTAGTCATTGCCTATAAAATTTAGACATCATAAGAAATACCTAACATCTCTTCCATACCGGTTCTTTTATTTTCTTACATGTGACTTGTGCACATCATCAAAACCTCAAATATCTATTAAGCGTTTCATTAACAAAGCCACCAGCCTAGACATCATAAGCTATTACAAGTGAACAATCTGTAAAATCGTATCATTGCAGCAAAATCCCACTAAAACTTTTCTCTACAACTTCACATGAAGTGTCGCAGTTTTAAAAATGTCAATGACAGACAAAATACATTCTCATCCAATACTCAAAAGGAGTAAGATCTAAAACCATTGCCTCCTTCAACCTTATATTTGGCGCAAAACAATATTCCCTGTACAGCCCCTTCTTTGCTATGTTATCAACAAACAAAAGAAATAAAAGAATCTAAACAAAGTCGACAGGGCACAGAGGTCCATCCAGTCAATGGTTGGCTCTGCGGTCTTCTCCTCAAGTGGTCATTCAATCACTGGTTGGCTCTGGTACATAGTTGAAGGAGATGTTTCTGTTTGCAGCTAAAGCCATGAGCTCAGACTCCTCCAGCCCTTTCGCTGGTCCAACACTAAACTTTTCTGTATTGTACTTGGCCAACGCATCTCTAAATTTCTTGATCTGTTAAGATAAACAGAACACTGTCACAGTGATGAACATGTTGGAATCAAAATGGAATTTATAAGGACAGAGATTGTGAGAACTTACTGTGGCAATGTTGCAGCTGAAGTTGCATAGACGACCATGGGCACCTCTGTAGAACCTGTAAAAGGGCAAAACATGAACATTGAGGATGTCACACATTGCTTGGTGCTCTTCTTTGTTCACTTGAAGGAATTGAATATCTGGGTTCATCTCTGCAAATTGACATATCTGCACTAACAACAGTAACAACATCATAAATCGCATCTACCACAAAACTCTAGATATTCTTTGCATACCTTCGGATGGAAAGCTCTGCAGCCTGGACAACCAGGAAGAAAGAAATCTACTACTACGAGTTTATCTCCTGCTTTCAGCAACGATTCTTGAAGATCTTGTGCAGAAGTGATTTCTCTCATGTTGGGTTGAATCCCCTTTTGCCACCATTTCTGAACTCTTCCAACACAATGACTCATCTGCACTCTCATGCATAATTCCACTGAAAATCTCATTTTAAAACTGTCAAACAACCTATAAACAGAAAATTTAATAGGAATCCCACCCGATATTTCCTGAACAAAACCCCAGTAGAATACCCTGTCAACAGTGTTACATTGAAACTTTTGCAGGAACCCCGTGACACTAAAAACCCCAATAAAAATCTCATGCTGAAAATTTCAGAACATTACTCAACTATAAATCTCTCACAATCCTGTAATAATCTCTGGAGGAACCCCCAGAATTGTGTCTCCAGACAGAACACAATAAAAATGTGAAACTGAAACTAAAAGGGGTTTGACAAACCTGGATAGGCCAAGCTTGAAGACTTTCTCTGTGGGATTTTCTTTCACTTCGTTGCAGCAGGACCGCATAGCCATAAAATTCACTGCTGGAGGAAGATTATAGAAGTTGAAATGTCTAGGAATAGGAATTACCAGGAGAATCAGAGATAGGAATGGTGACAAAAACTTGGTTTTGCTCAGCATGCCATGGATAGCATGTTTGTCAGATGTGTGATTTGTGCACAATATCAGAATCCCAATTCTATATTAAAACTGTGATTGAAACTCATATGTTCAACAAAACTACTGGCCATGGCAAAAGAGCAACAGCTTCTTATCCACCACCATTCCCAGTCCCACCAAGTCCCTCTTACCTTTGCATGATTCAGCTATCTGCAAACTTATGATTGGAATGAAATAATACGACTACTCTAAAATTATGAGTACAAGATAATACATCTACTCTACATAATAACTGATTATTAAAGTGAAAATTCAATCTAAGCGCCATAGACTAAATAATTCAGATTACAAATAAAATAGCATAACCTCCAAATCCCATCCACAATAGAAGACAAATATTGCTCAATTACAAAGTGCAAACACAACACTTGGATATGTAAAAATGATGATAAAATGAAAACATAGGCTAAATAATTCAAATTATCCAAACTCAAAACTAAATTATTACAATACTTTCGTAACAGCAGATCTAAATCACTACAACTCTTAAGTGACGGAAAATCTAAAAACCCTTGCAGCCTGCTAATCTTCAACTACGCAAGTCTCAACTCACTCCATCAAATACATGCTATGGGAGACAGGAGAAGACCACAAAAAACCAAACAGCCTGCAACCCTATGTTGAAAACAATATGTACAACAAAGAGAACTTCAATAACAGTATCCCTTCTTCCCTTCTATGCTATATTATACAAAACAAAAGGAAGGCGAGAGGATGTACAGATTAAACAGGCACAGGTGTATATAGAGTGGGATGGATGCAAACTTTTTACATCACTTCCCCAAAAGTTGTTCTGAAAAATTAAAAATTATCTCACAGAACTTGCAACCAAGGTCTTCTCAAATTCTTTAATTGGTACTGAAGAAGGGGAAGGGAGAGGAATGTCTAACTTTTCAAGAGCTGGTTCGGCCACTGGTTGTTGGATCTCCGGTTTTGGTACATAGTTGAAGTTGAGATCTTTATTTGCAGCTAAAGCAATGAGCTCAGACTCCTCCAGCCCTTTTGGTGGTTCAAGACTACACCTGTCTGTAGTGTGCTTAGCCAGTGCATCCCTAAATTTCTTGATCTGTGAATATCATAAAAAGGGTACGAGATTCAATATATTGTAAACACAAGTACTAAAAAGGGTACTCTTTAATAAAATAGATTTTGAGAACATACAGTGGCATTGGTGCAGCTGAAGCTGCATAGCCGTCCATGGGCACCTCTGTAGAACCTGAAGAAGGGTAATACATGTACATGAAGGCTGTAACACATTGATTTGTGCTCTTCATGGTTCACTTGAAGGAACTGAATATCTGGGTTCATTTCTGCAAATTGACAAATCTGCAATAACGACAACAATAAAAAATGGTAAACAACAAATCCCATTTTCCACAAAAAATGAAGAAACGGCACTAGATCTTGTTTGCTGTACCTTTGGATGGAGAGCTTTGCAGCCTCCACAACCAGGAGAAAAGAAATCCACTATAACTAGCTTATCTCCTGCATTCAACAATGATTCATGAAGATCTTGTGCAGAAGTGATTTCTTTCATGTTGGGTTGAACCCCCTTTTGCCACCATCTCTGAGCTTTTCCAATACAAAGACTCATCTGCAATCCCAAACATAGAATCCAATCATAAAAATAGATTTTAAAAGAATCCCAAAACAGAAAAACCTATTGAGCATCTCATCTTGATAGCTTCTGAGAAAATCTCATCATAAACACAAAACCCCCTTAACACATCTCATAAACAACCCCTATGAAACAACTCCATTAAGGAATATCTAACTATTAAACAACCCAAATTAGAAAACACATTATCTTGAATGAAATTTCGTGTTAAATAATCTATGAAAGAACCCCAAATCAGAATTTCCCTGAATCTTTCTGATAAAGAACCCTAAATCTATGAAACAACCCAAAATTAGAAACCCATCTTTATCTTGAACTATAGAATGAAATTTCATGTTTAAAGAAAGAAACCCATAAATGAATTTCAACCCCCAAACATAGGCAATATGATGAAACTGAAACTAGAGAGTAAAAGGAGGGGGGGGGGGGGGGGGGGGGGGGGGTTGAGTTTCACCAACCTGAACAGGCACAGCTTGAGGACTTGCTCTCTGGGTTTTCCTTCCAGTCTGCTGCAGAGCGATGGGATTTCCATGAAAGCTGCTGTGGAGAGGTTGAAGCTTCAAAGAGGATGATAAAGAAGACGTCTTCTTGGAAGAAGAGGAATCAGAGAAGGAGAGAAGTCGTTGAGACAACAAATTTGCTTTGCCCAATAATCCGACCGCCATGGATGACCGAATTTCACAACAGATCGATCAATAATCAATCAAGAAGAAGGCTTTGGTTGCTTCAGAGCTTGAAATTGAGAAACAGAGAAGAAATGAAGATTGATTGAGAACACAGAGCCACCTTAATAGGCTTTTCAGTTGTTCTGTTCTGAAGCAAACTAAAAGAAAAGGTCAAGGAGATATGATCCAACGGTGATGAACCCTGTAGTGGTGTTGTTAAGTGATAGCGAGAGTAGTTGATCAGTGAGTTTGGATAATACGGTGTACGTGGTAGTGCAGATAATTGACAGATGGCTTCAGATGCGTGTAGTGGTTTGGATAAAAGATAAAGTGGCGAGGAAACCTCTCTCTTTGTCTGTATTGTTAGCCAGCCCCAAAAGATATCGACACTTGGCGTTTGTGAATAGCATGGTGGATTGTGGCTGTAACTTAAACCATGTCGATATATTCTCTATTTTTTTTTGAACTTTCCAAATTTTTTTATTTTTATAGTGACCATACCTTGGTGCCACATCCCTAAAATGACAAAAGCAATGTCTAATATTACCTTTTGTCTTTAGTAGAGAATACTAGAAATATATATATATATATATATATATTTAATGTTTCAGTGGAAAAACTCTCGTAGGAAAAAGAATACACCGTGCACAAATCAAATATAACATACTTCTATATGCTCATTGGAGTTTATACTTCTAGATACTTTCATTAATGATGAATTTCTCTCATGATAACAAAACTTAAATTCGTTTGATGATTAAGCCGACGCATGTCAATTTCGTAACTAATTTCTGGAATGCTGATAGGCAATGTTTTGGTGAAGAGATCTGCAAGGTTGTCAATAGATCAAATATGTTTGACTTTAATCTCATGGTTCTATTAAAACTTATGTGGGTAGAAAAATTGTGTTTTGTTTGATATCAATTTATGAAACATTCTTGCATTTGAGCAACACTCGTAGCAAAATCTTCATATACTGTAGTAGACGAATCAATGAGTTAAGCTCATTCACAATTGCTTCTTATATGCTGGATTAATAATTTGAGCAAAAAACATTCTCGACTAGCTTTCATCCAGTGCAATAATTTGAAAATAATTTAAGAAGATAGCTATTAGTGTTTGTTTAATATATAATCAAGAAATAGTTGCATTGCAATTTAAAAGTATATAACCGGTCTGTGAATGATCCTTATAAGGGTTAGAGAGAAAACCTGAATATACATAGCCAACTAGGTGGGAACAATTAGATAAATCACAAGAATAAATTCATATGAATAGTTCCACGAAGATATCTAAATATATGTTTAAGTTGCATAACTATATCTTGCTAGTAAATTTGTAAAAAATATTATATCAAATCTTGTACACTGTGTCAAATATAACAATGCACCAGTAACACTCAAATGTGATACTTTAGGACCAAGTATTTCTTTATTATCTTATTTTGGTTGATACATATCTTTATTTAGATTTAACGACTGGACGACCATGAGCGTACTAAGTGGATGATATTTTTCCATGTTAAAGTATTTCATCCTTTCAATGTGACTTGATGAATTAATATTGGACTACTACTTTGCTCGATTTACAGGTCGAGACAATTTTATTTTCCTAAGATTCTTCATTTCAAATTATTTATTTAAATAATTTGCACTATTTTGAAGGTCTTTCGAAAACCCAATAAGATTTTTATCATCTACATAAACTGTTACTATGAGTCTATGACAAACCAGTCAGTGATTTCTTGATAAAAACACATTCGCAAATGATATTATTTGCATAATATTCCTTAAACAAATATTCACTAAAACGGTTATACCCATCTTATGGATTGTTTCAAGCTGTACAAGGTATGTCTTAGTTTTTATTGAGTAAGTATTTCTTGACTTTGCTTTAGGCAAAGTAAATCCTTCAGGAATTTTCATGTGAATGTATGTGTCTAAGTCCTCATATAAGTAAATAATTATGACGTTCATAAGTCTCATATCAAGTTTTCAAAATCTCCAAGACTTATTAAATATTTGAATTTAGTTATATCCATCATAGGAGTGCATATTTTTATCATAATTATTTTAGATTTTTCCAGAAACTCTTTCAAGAAAAACAGAGGTGAGTGATCCCTCTAGTAACAATAGCTTTCAAGCACGACTACGCCAACGCTCACCCACTTCAATTATTTAATAAGTATCATCGTTGTGTTCTAGTTTGCCAAAAACGAGACAAAAAAATATTATGAAGTTTTTTTCCTAATATGATGGTCGAATGATGTTGCATACGTGTGGTGCGAGTAGAAGATCTAAGGAGTTCAACGTGTTTTCCTCGAATTTGAGAGCAAATGACGAGGGAGTGGATAAAGATGATGGTTTTGGTAGATGGTGCCTTTGAAGAAAAATAGAGGTGAGTGGTCTCACTAGTAACACTAGCTTTCAAGCACGGCGATGCCGAAGCTCGTCCGCTTCATTTTATTTTTTAAAAGGAATTAAAAAATCTTGGTTTTTAAAGTACCATATTTTTAATAAAGTTGTCATAAGAAAAATTTATTTAAAGTCTCATATTTTATTTCACATTTAAAAAAAAAGACTATTTTTCACGGTACATTTCTATGTAGCCTGGGGAGAAAACACTGATTAGTGCTTGGAGAGGATGTCCAGCATGTAAGTGCCAACTCTACCCTTCTCTCTAATATTTCTCAAACCCATGGAAATAGGGGTAGAGTTGACACTCGCGTATTGGACACCCTCCCTAGGCACTAACCAGACATAAGGACCAGGTTGAGTAGATTTTTTTTCATTTTTCACGTCACCCAGCTTTTAGCATGTGTTGTATTTTTATTTGGTTGTTTCAATGATTAGTAACTTAATTACAATGGGTTATATATGGATAATTTCTAGATGAAATTTGTATTGTTTAATTTACATTTCATCTTCCCTCCCTTCATCATTATCGTATTAATTGGACAATTGTTGTTCTGCTTTAGTAAAATTTGTACACTCAACCTCTTTGTTTTTCAAATTTTCTATATTGATGGAACATTATTATAGGGATGAAATTGAGATAGCTCCTTTGTAATTTGCAAGTTTATATCACAACATTTTTTTCACATAATTGCCAACAAGGATCATAGTTCCCTCTTTCAACCACTTGTTTAGTAATGAGAAAATAGAACATAACAACCAAAAAAAGGACTTACGGTTTGTTTGCAAAATATGTGAGATTATGTGCTTTGGAGAATGATGATCAAGCTTTCAGTCCATGATGTTAAAAATAAATAAATTACAATCCAAAGCGCAAACATGTTTTTCATTAATAAGATTTTATGGTAGAATTATAAACAAAACATATAATTTGGTATATATATATATTTGTATTGTTTTTCATTCAATGAATACCTAAATTGCAAGCTTTGCAATCACCTCAACATCCCGGACAATGACAGTTTGTACACATTGGCTATGCCATTCACATTCTTAAGCATCACAAAAAATCTCTTTTTGCACAACCTGATTGTCCCTCAATCAAACCTATAATACCATTACTATGTTATAAAAGTCGTTTCCTCATTGGCATTTTCAGAGTTGATTTCGCCCAATCATCTCCATACAAAAGCCTGAAGAGTGTGATTTTAGACAAAACACAAAAAAATTCATCTATGCTTGATAGAGAAAACCTTTAAAGTTCTCCATTGGTTTAAATTATATTTGCATTTTCCTGGTAGGAGTAAGCTTACTCCAGCCATGGGCGGACCTACTAAGGGGCGAGGGGCCCCTCAACTTTAAATTTTTTTTTTTTTTTTTTATATATATACTTTAGTTTTAAAAAAATCGATTATATAATATAGAATTTTAATAATAATTTTTATAAATGCTTTAACATGTCCTTGTTGGTGTAGTGGTTGGAAGTTTGCTATTTTTTGTAAAAGACTCGAGTTCGATACTCTTCGAATGCATTTTTATTTTATTTTCAATGCAATTTTATTAGTAATTGCAAATATTAAAAAATGTTTAGTTTAATAAAAAATTATTAACATTAAAGAAATGAATTGTTCTTCACAAGTGGTATAAAACCTCCAACAAAAAATATTTAAAATTAATATATAAAATAACAACTATAGAATTCAATGAAAATATATACCATTAGCCAACTCGTACAAAATTTAAGCCTCATATGAACTATTTTTTCTATGAAATTGTATTATGATCATATTAGGTTCGCAAATTTCAAATTTTTTTTAGCGACACCTAGATACTTATCCTAATTATTTTGTGATATTTGTTATATATTCTTGTTATTATGCTCGTTTGCTCATTGCTAAGGTTATTGATAGTGACCTTATTTTGGCTTAAAATTGAACTACACTGGATCTAATTTGGTATATGCAATACTTTTTATAGTTGTATTTTTTTTATTGGTTACTAGCTTAGGTAGAAAAAAATTTGACTTTACCATTGATAACTATTATTATCAATTAATAAGTATTTTTCATTTCGCCCCCCCTCGACTAAAATCCTGGGTCCGCCCCTGACTCCAGCCATATCTTTTAGCAAGGTAAAGACTTTTTAGTACAAAGAACATTCAAAATATCAAACACTTTACACACTAGAGAATTGGGAAAGGATTGCAATGACAAACATCATAATAACATCGTAAGTTGAGATGGAAACAAAGCAATATCGAAAGATGAGAGAACATAATTGTTCTGAACTAGGGGTGGGCATCCGATCCCGTGATCCCGTTCCCGTCCCGATCCCGTCCCGTCCCATCCCGATTTTTTCGGGTCTTAATGGGATTGAATAATTTCATCCCGATCCCGTCCCGTCCCGATCTAGAATGGGATGGGATGGGATGAATATTTTCAATCCCGCCAATCCCGTCCCGTCCCGAACTAATTTATTAATATTAATTATTAATATTTTTATTTAATTGTTTAGGAATAAGCCATTTGATAGGAAGAAAATAGCATGAGATGGAGTGGTACTCACGATACTCACTTGGTTGAATGAAACATATTGACTGTTGGCTGATGGTGCCAGCCCAAGCTCAACATCTGATGGGAAACATTTGAAATTGTTAGAGATATTGGATGCAATGAGCTAATATGTTCAAAATGAAAATCTTGTACTCCACCAAATATATCACATCTTATTTTTAGATTTTTATTGATGTTTATCTTCTAGTTTGTATGATTTTGTTTTTCAAATTAAGCAGAATGCAGTATGATACCATAGAATACTGCAAAGACATTCAAGTAGAAAAAAGAGAGTGATTCTTGCAGAATAATACAAGTAAAACAATCAAAGCATTCAGAGCAGATAACTTCACTTAGGACTGACTTTGCCTTATTCAAGATGACTAGACACCCAATTCAGGAATATAAAAGAAATCTCTCGCCATGCAACTTGTGTTGCATTGGCATTTCAAGGTTGCAGTTCTACACTATGTTCGTCAGCTCCTTGTAGAGTAGGACTTCTCCCCCATCTTCTCACCTGTTTTTCCCAAAAGCCCACCAAACACCCAATTGACTATATGATAGAAGTTGCTAGCAATGCACATTATGTTACGTCGGCGTCTCAAGGATTTCAGTTCTGCATGAAGTTTGTCCCCCTCTTCTAGTTGATAATATGTTCAAAATGTATTCTCCAAATTAGCACGTTGATCCCGTTCCGTCCCGAACCCGTTTGGGATGGGACGAGGTCGGAATGAGGTTTTTCCCATCCTGTCCCGTCCCGATCCCGTATGAACGGGATGGGATAGGGATGGGTATATCTCGTCCCATCCCGTCCCGTGCCCACCCCTATTCTGAACCCCTACATTTGAAGTACTAAAGAAGAGCGAGTACTTTAATGGTTTGGAAAGATGAATGGGAATGTATGAGAGCAATACGAATGGAAGTTTAGTTACCTTTTTTAGAGAGAAAAAATATACAAAAGAAGGAAATTTTGAATTTGCATATCCAGAGAAACCTTCAATCTTTATGAAGAATCAAACACTAATATTCCTATTTCAACATAGATGTGTGATTCATTGGAACACAGTAAGTGAATAATAATATGAGTTCATTGATTCATGATAATACAGTTGACAGTTAAGAAGAGATTAGTATCATATATCTAAACAATACAATGAGAGTTCCCCAAATGAATAGTGATTGTATGTCTTTAACTCCAATTTTTCTTTCCACTTTTGCCTTCCCTTATTCTTAATAATTACATGTAAAACCAATAGCCCAATGAACATTGACAGATGTACTTGTGCCCTTTAATTGAAAAATTATCACATTTTTATCTTCACCTTAATTTTAGGGTTTCAACAATGCCCTCCCAACTTTATAATATTTACAAAGAAAAATCAAAAGATGGGTAAAAGTGACAAAGGGTGTTTGTGTCTTTAAACAAAAAATACTATTACACATTTTTACACTGTTGCCCTCCCAAATTCACATTACCAATAATCAAACTCAACCCCTTTCAATATTCATTAATTATACATAAGCCCCTAACATAATTTATTTAAAATCCTTCAATTATTTATAAACTATAATAGGCTTTTACATCTAGCTTTTACATTTTGCCTTCCACATTTCATGATTTTTTACAATCTATCTAAGCCCCTAACTAATTTATTTCAAGACCCCAAATTATCTATAAATTATAAAAAGGCCTTTACAACTAATTTTTTTATTTTCCATTTTTCCATTCACATTTCATATTTTTACAATCAAAACCAATATCTCTAAAACATTGATTAATTATACTTAATCCCCAAATATAGTAACTTATTTTAAAATCCTTTAATTATTTATGATGATACATCAAAATAGACCGATTATCACGGCCGTACAAGTGGCATAAAGACCCATCACAAGAATACAACACTCAATCAATTAGGTCGGCTCATAAAGCCCAGGAAGAATGAAGTTAATTATAGAGGCCCAGACTAAGCCCACCATTGAGGAGACGTAAACAAGGCCCAAATCCAAGCCCAAATGAATCAGATCCCGGATCCAAACCCGATATGAGTTCTCTTATAAAGAAGATAAACGTTGCACAAAAAAGAGTCGTGGAGGGAGTTATGCCTCCCCGAACACATCTCCATAAAAGAGGAGACTGTTACAAGAAACATTCTCCTCCCGTTGTACCTCACATGCTTAAGTCACGTAGAGAGTTAACCAGGACCATTATAAAAGGTAAAGAGAACATTACACATGTATGAAACTTTAACTGAGTTTTGTTCAGATTTACATCATTCTTCCAACAAGTTACTAACATAAGCATCGAAGTGCCTTCGGCAACCAAAAATGTGGTCTTTAACAGTCTAACAGTTGTTTTGCAGGTCAAACACACAGGGGGACGATTTTTGGACGCATCAGTTTGGTGCCATCTGTGGGAACGACTAGGAGTGGGCATCCCATCCTGCGATCCCGATCCCGATCCCGTCTCAATTTTTTTGGGGGTCCTATTGGGATTAATCAGTCCTATCCCGATCTCGATCCCGTCCCTTCTCGATCTAGAGTAGGATATGATCGGGATGAAGATTTTCAATCCCGCCCATCCCGTCTCGAGTGGAGATGCTTATGGCTCAGATAAACAGTGTGATCGAGTCTATAGATAGGATCATCCAAAACTTGCAGGGCAGCAACTTTCGAAAAGAACTCTCCCATTTTAAGAAACACCGGGCTAACAATAGCTCTAAGTACAATCAAGGAACGTCCGAAAGCCTACAATTGAATAAGCCCAAATACGAGAGAACATTATTGACTCTAATAGCAAATCAGAACGAGATTCTTGAAGACATGGCAGGAAGAGAAGATGTCAAATGGTTGTCGAGGATGAGAGCAGATCCGAAAAATGGAGCAAAAGCAGACACTGCCTCTTCCACAACGACTACGGCCTAGATACCGAGGATTGTCACAACCTAAGAAACAAAATTGAACGTCTTATCAAAGAATGACGACTAAGAGAGTTCGTCGAACTCAAGGGCGAAACAATCGTTTCAAAGAAGCAAACAAAAGAAACAATCTACACCTTGCATGACACGGGCAGGGAAAAAGAGAAATTCAATCAATCCAGAAAGTGTATAGTCAGTTATGCACAAAACTTAAATTCCAATAACCATCCGCACAACGAGCAAGAACAATGCAAAAGACCCTAACCTTTTCAAATGAAGATGTTGATCGGGTTAATTTCCCACACAATGATGCTTTAGTGATTTCAGTCATGATAGCTAAGTTGAAAATAAAAAAAGTATTGATCGACACCGGCAGCTCGGCCAACCTCTTATACTTAACAGCTTTCCGAAAGATGCAGTTCACCACCGAGATCCTCTCAACAAGCGATCAGTCTATGGTAGGTTTCTCGATTCGATTACTAGTTGAAGCAGGAGAGCCAGGGAAGCAGTGATTATTAATGACAGATTTTCTCGTCGTCGACGCTCCTGCTGCGTACAACATGCTACTCGAAAGACCATGAATACATAAGATGGGCGCAATATCCTCCACTGTGCACCAATGTGTGAAGTACCATATCGACAATGGCATTGGAAGAATAAAAGGGGATCAACTAGGAGCTCGGGAGTGTCATTTTGCTGCTATAAAGACTCCCCACAAATAACAATTATTGCAACGACTAGAAGAGTCTTCACAACAATCTAATGAAACGAGTTCGGATTTTTCGAACGACAATATGGTTCCAACCAGTCCACGAGATCGACCCAACATCGAGCAACCGAAAGAAGAAACGGTCGAGGTATACTTAGACAATGAAATAGAAAAGGCAGTGAATCGGCACAAAAATCCAACCTGAACTTGCAAAGGAACTGATCCAGCCGCTGAAAGATAACCATGATGTTTTCACGTGGACAATAAAAGACATGGTGGGAATAGATTCATCCATCATTTCCCACAAATTGCAAGTGAATCCAGATAGGAAACCGGTTTGACAAAAACAAAAGGCTAGAGTCCCCGGAACGCAATCATGCGATAAACGAAGAAGTGCACCGACTGCTCAGCGCAAGAATGATAAAAGAAGCTCATTACCCGGATTGGTTGGCGAACACTGTATTAATAAAGAAAAAAAAATGAGAAATGGAGAGTATGTGTGGATTACACCGACCTAAATAAAGTCTGCCCCAAATATGGCTTCCCACTTCCACAAATAGATCAAATAGTGGACGCAACTGCCGGGCACGAAATGTTGAGCTTTATGGACACGTACTCTGGGTATAATCAAATACAAATGTACCACCCCCAACCAAGAAAAAAATATTTCATAATGGAAAGGGGTACGTACTGTTATCGAGTAATGTCGTTCAGACAAAAAAATGCAGGAGCAACGTATCAACGGCTAGTAAACAAGATGTTTAGAGATCAGATCGACAAAATGATGGAGGTTTACATTGACGATATGCTCGTCAAAAGCTCACGCAGAACAAACTATGTTACGGACCTCGAACATGCATTCTCCTAGTTTCGGAGGTACAAGATGAAGCTAAACACAAAGAAATGCACATTTAGAGTAGAGTCAGGGAAGTTCCTCGGGTACATGGTCAACCAGCAAGGAATTGAATTCGATCCAAAGCAGATACAAGCGCTTCTCAACATGCAATCACTGACAAACATAAAAGGTGTTCAAAGTCTTAACGGGAGGATAACAACTCTGAACAGATTTATCTCCAGATCATTAGACAAGTGTCTGCCCTTCTTCAAAATCTTGAAGGGAAACAAGAGATTCGAATGGAATGACGAATGTGATAAAGCCTTTCAAAGCCTTAAGACTTACATGGGAAGCACGAACCTGCTAACAAAACCAAACATAAGGGAAATGTAATATCTGTACCTATTAGCATTCAACCATGCGGTGAGTTCAACACTGATACAAGAAGAAAATGAGGTGCAAAAACCAGTGTATTACATCAGCAAAACACTCGTGGATGCAGATATCAACTATCCGACCTTAGAAAAACTAGCACTCGCCCTAATCATGAAAATTGTGACCATACATCCAAGCACACTCGATACGGTTATGACCGAACAACCGTTTCGGTCGGTGTTACACAAACCAGACCTGTCGAGAATAATGGTGAAGTGGGCGATAGAGCTCAGACAATTTGACATCAACTATGCCCCTAGAACTGATATCAAAGCTCAGGCATTAGCGGATTTCATCGCAGAGTTCACGGAAAGCAACAACTAACCCGAGGGTAATGAAAAAAGAACAAAATAGCTCGAACCGATCCCTGAAGGATGGATCCTCTACTGTGATGGGGCGTCCAACGAAGCAGGAAGCGGAGCTGGATTAGTCTTATACAACTCAGAAGGCATTGCATTAGAAAAGACGATAAAGTTCAGTTTTAAAGCCTCCAATAATGAAGCCGAGTATGAAACTTTGATAGCAGGGGTACAATTAGAAAAACACCTGGGAATAAAAGACATTAGTGGTTTTACTAACTCTAGACTAGTGGTCAATCAACTGAACGGTGAGTTCCAAGTAAAAGACACCAGAATAAAAGCCTACCACCAGAAAACCACATAGCTGATATAAAGCTTCCGAAATGCTACCATTCGACAATGCGCACGAACGGAAAACAAAAGAGCAGATGAACTAGGATAAGAAACCTCAACAACAAATGATAATGACAACCCGCTCATCATGACACAAGGAAACTCCATACTCGAGAATCAATCAGAAGAAGCATGCGCCGTAAACCAAGGAACAAATTGGATGACTCCTATCCTGACATATATTTTAAGTGGGGAACTTCCAACAGATAAGATGGAAGCTAGGAAAATACGGAATCAGGCAACAAGATACACAATGATCAATGACAAACTATATAGGAGGTCTGCCATGAGCCCATTATTAAGGTGCCTTGCACCAGGAGATGCCAAATACGTCCTGCAAGATATACACCACGGCACATGCGAAAATCAACCTAGAGGAAGAACATTGGCCCACAAAGCTCACATTAGGTTATTATTGGCCAAGGACGCAAGCGGATGCTCAGAAGCTAGTTCGTAAATGCGAAAAATGCCAAAGATTTTTCCCATACACTCACATGTCGGGACAAAATTTGATCCCAATGAGCAGCCCCTGGCCATTCGCACAATGGGGAATGACATCGTAGGGCCATTCCCAATGTCTGATAAAAAAAGTTTTTCCACGTCGCAGTAGACTACTTCACCAAATGGGTAGAAGTAGAGCCCCTCACAAAGATAGGGAAAACACAAGTCGAGAAATTTCTCTGGAGAGACATCATATGCAGATTCGGGATCCCAAGAGTAATTTTCATGGACAATGGGAGGCAATTCGAAGGCAAAACGGTTAGGGAGTTGTGTGAGAACCTGAATATCCAGCAACATTTCTCCGTGCCAGCTCATTTGTAGGCAAATGGGCAAGCCGAGGACACTAACAGGACAATCTTGGAGGCAATCAAAAGAAGACTCGAGGCAGCGAAAGGACTATGGACATATGAATTACTTGGAGTCCTTTGAGCGTACAGAACAACAAAATGAACTCTGACAGGAGAAACACCTTTCGCCATCGCTTACGGGCCAGAAACAATGGTACCCATAGAGATCGAAATGCCGACATTCTGAACAGAAGAATTTCGCACCGAAAACGTCGAAGCATTAAGAATCGGGCTGGATCTCCTCGAAGAAAAATGAGAAGCAACCTCGATCAAGACAACTATCAATAGCGCATGACAGGGTACTACAACAAGAAGGTGCGAATCCGAACCTTTAACATCGGAGACTGGGTGTTACGAAAAGTCAAACTAAACACGAAAGTTCCCGACACGGGCAAGCTCAACCCGAACTGGGAATGACGATACCGGGTAACAAAAATCAACAAATCAAGAACATACTGGTTAGAAGACAAAGATGGCGAAATGATACATCGACCATGGAATGTAGAAAACTTGAAAAGATATTATCAATAAAATCTTTTACTCTCAATTTCGAAACAACAAAAATCTAATCAGGAAAAAAAGTAAGATTAAAACAGACTTGAGAAAACACTCAGCATGGCTAGAATATCGAGCAAACACAAATACATATGTTGGACGAACGAGTCAAACATAAAAAATTTCTGACCTGATCAACCACGAAGTAATAAAGTACTAGAACGTAAGAGCCGAACTTTTTCGACGACTGTAATGTGCGACATCGTAATCCGAATGAGAAATAGGATTCTGTAAACTACAGCTTCCGTTTGACTAGAATGTTGAATATCAAAGCCACTCATAAAAATCTAGACAACCAAAGTCGAAAATCTCCAAAAGTGTCATAAATAAAAGCTAAACAAGCTTGACATACAGGACAAAAAAATGGGAAATAATAAATTTTCCATTTATCTTCTAAAAAGAAGATTACAAAAAGAAGAAAACAACAACTAAGAAGAGGAATTAGTGTCATTTACAACGTATTTAGGCCGCATATCATCAGCAGGCTCCTTGACATCTGGATCACCCATTAAATACGAAACAACTTCATCGACACCATCGAATTCCTGCTCAGCAAAGCAACGATATGGGGACATGTCCAAACCTTGCGTCTCCACGAACTCGTGGCGACCCTCGACCACTTTCTTAAAATTCACGGCCTTCGCTGTCTTCAGCCTCTCAGTAACAGTCGACAGCTCGACTTGGGTTGACGTTAACTCTTTGACAACGTTGGCAAGTTTAGCAGATCGTTGATTTGGTCTCTACGAACTTGGAATTCAGCTCAACGATGCGAACAGTGCAGCCTTAAGCTTGGCAGAACACTCTTCGGCGGAACGAACAACCATGTCATGTTCGGCCTTTCGGTCGGACAACTCTTTCTTAGCAACATCTAGACGGGGACACAACCTGTCCAATTCCACCTCGGATGTCTCGAGGTCGGAAGCAAACACATCAAGCATAGCCTCGAGTTCCCTCAGCAACACCCGCGTAGAGTCCGCGACCCTCTCATGCTCCATGCACTACGCCTTCAACAAATATAGCCGATGGAGAACATGGGAAAGGACCAAAATGTGTCCTGAAAGCTTCCACTTGACGTGCGCAGCCTGGTCACGAGACGCCTTACAATCCGACTGCATAAGTGAGATGCATCATCCCCTCCATAAGACATTGGAGGCCATCGTCAATGTGACGACGTGGTTGACGCACAGGTATAAGATTTTTTTAGCCAACCACCCGTGACAACCACCAATAAGATTGTGAGCACTGTCTTGCACATTAGCATCGGAAGGCCAGAAGGTCTCACCAAGAACAGAAGAGGCGGGGCGAGATGCAGAAGGAGCAGCGGGAGATCCCGAAGTAATAAGTTTGTGGTCTCTAGCGCCCACAACAACTAAATCCTCTACTGACGGATCATAATCGAAGTCATCTGAGGTCTTAGTACCCTTCGGATTCTTTGACAGCAAACACCTAGCTGAAGCATTTTATTCTCGATAACACGCGAATAGTCTATCGAGAGCTCGACAAGCCATAAGAAGCAACAAGCTTTTTCTCATGGTCATCTAAAAGACGAAAAACTTCCTTCATACTTATCTCGAGAACTTGCTTTACCTCATCGTTCTAACGGGCAGAAGAATCATCCCTCGAACCACGACCTCATTTATGAAGAAAGGCCAGATGAGAAGGGGTCCTGATGGATTCAAAGACGGAGGAAACAAACTTTTTCCTCTTCGAAACACGGTCAAAGCTGATGGCCGATACCTTGGAGGGACTAGGAGGCCTAGGAACTTTCCTTTTTTTAAACAATTGAGCTAGTATTTCTAGGACCTCGAGCAGAGGCAGAAGCGGGGACTCCTACATCACCAACGCGCGCAACAGTGACCTCCGAAGCGAGGCCTGCTCTATCCGGTGAAAGCAGACCACCACGAATAATGGCGTCCGTAGAAAATAAATCCTCTACTGGTACTCGGGGAATATCACAAAACCGATAGAAGAACTCATGTTCTTCTAAAGACAGTGACAACTCAACTTTCTTAGGTTCCCGGAACGATCGCTGAATTTGATTCCCGTGAAACCTAAAGTGGTTGGAAGAAAGAGAGGCGTAGAACCAAGACCTCGACCAACTCACATACTCTTCTCGCAGGTCCTCAAAGCAGGGAGGATAACGCAGGCGACAGGTGTAACTAGGGTCCACGTTGAACCCTACCAAAGAGTGCAAAACTCTAACATTCATAGGGATACAAGCTGAGGCAACCCTCGCCAAGGTTGAAATCATTATCTTCCAACCATTAGGGACCAATTGAGCCAGAGCAATTCTAACAAAATCCAAGTACTCCTTGATGATAGTGGGAGTTGGAAGCCTAAAACTGGAATGGAACATACCAAGATACAAAACAATGTATCCATGCCTAGGGCGACAAAGATTATCACCCTTTCCGGGGAGAACAATCTCCAGATTGGTTGGCAACAAGTAGTCATGACAAATGCTATCCAGAGTCGCATGTGTTGCCCTCTTAGGCATAAAGAAAGTTTCGCAAGCATTAAGGGCATCGCCACCCAAAATCCTGGAGTTAGACATGAATATAGAACGAGTGCAAGAAATCAAAAGATTAACAATCAGAAAAATGAAAAGATGCAGAAGGAAGCAGAGCATACACAAAGCTTCTCCTTTTTATAGTAATGGACAACGAAATGACCGCTCTTGGAGAACGTGCAAAGTGTGACAACCGCACAAAATCCCAAAAATCGCGCCAAAACGAACAAGCGGATGGAACAACGGAGAGAAAACAACAGTGACAGATAACAAGAGCACTAATCAAGTTGTTATGTTGCAATCAAAAAGCAAAACCGCCACACAGTTAGTGGATACTTGAACATACCCACTAACTAAGGGGGGGGTAGCTGATGATATATCAAAACAGATCAATTTTATCATGGCCGTACGTGTGGCATAAAAACTCATCACGAGAATACAACGCCCAATCAATTGAGTCGGCTCATAAAGCCCATGAAGAATGAAGCCAATTATAGAGGCCCAAACTAAGCCCACCAGTGAGGAGATGTAAACATGGCCCAAACGAATCAGAGCTCTGATCCAGACCCGAAGAGGAACGTTGCACTAAAAAGCTGTGGAGGGAGTTATGTCTCCCCGAACGCATCTCCATAAATGAGGAGACTGTTACAATAAATATCTCCCCTCACATATTTAAGTCACGCAGTGTGCCTTTAATAGATTCATTGTACTAATCAACACAATGGTTGGATATCTAATTCCCACCATACATTTCGATCTAGTGGTTGATATGAATAAAAAAAATCCCCAAAAGAATGCCATGATGCAAAAAAATAAAAGCTTATAATCTTGACCGTTCATAGAGATATAATGGAGATGTTTTAATCTCTACCATTGTTTTTTAGCTAGTCAATCTAGACCGTTGATCTACTAAATGAGAGTGAGTTTACAACTGCACTGTGCCTTTACATGCGACAAACTTGTGTAGGTTTTAATAAGAGTAGAGAGTAGTTGTTGAGAAGTCTATTTTAGTGTGGTGCCTGCCTCATATCCTAAACGCGTGGGGCCTTCCTTAATCAGCCACCTTAAAAGACACGGTTTTGCTCTAATTGGATTTTAAATGAGAACAAAATCGAAAAGATCAATCAATTAGAAGTTGGAAGTGCTTCTTACCGACGTGTGTGTGTCAAACATTTGGATCCAGAATATTCTCTAATCACGCTTCTTTCCCACCAATTCAACCTCACAAAACCAGTGGCGAACCAACAGAGGGGGCAGTTGCCCCTCTCAATTAAAAAATTATATATATATATATATAGTATTTATAATTTTTTATTAATATAAATATACAAACAAATTATTAAAAAAAGACATCAACTCTTTGGTATAGCGGTTGACAAGTAAAACTTCATTATAAATGACCTAAATTTGATTCCCATAGAAAGTAATAAAGTTTTTAACATATATAGATAATTTTTTATTCTCTCTGATCGTTGGCATGCCTAAATTTTATTTCATGAGATGTTTTAATGTAATTATATGAATACATTAAAAAGAAAAAAATTATAATTTAATAAAAACTTGTTTGTTTAAAAGTAGTTGAAACCCAAACAAAAACCAATGTTATAAAATAAAACTTACAAAAAAAATGTCATTAAAATCTAAGATAAAAAATTATAAAACTCAACGAAAATACATATCATTGTTCGACTCATAAAATTTGGGGTTGGACCGCGCCCCCCCCCCCCCCCCCCCCCCCCTTCCCCCTCATTTTTTTTTCTACAAATTTATAATTAGAATCTTATCATGTTTGTACATTTCATATTTTTCTAAATTCAACTTACATACTTATATTAATTATTTTGGAGTTTTAATCATGTATTTTAGATATTAGGTTTGTTTGCTTTGCTAAATTATCAATGACTTGACTGCAATTTGGATTAAAATATTAAACCCGATTCAGTTTGATATACACAATATACATTTTATAGTTGTAAGATAAATGCACAATACTAAATTAAGTTCACGAAGAATACAATTAGAATCATATTTTTTATTTTAGTGTTTACTTGTAGATATTAGTAGAAATTTGTTGCTAAATTATTAGGAGTAGAAAATTTTCTAGCTTCACCCTAATACTTCTATTATCAACCAACAATGCATTACCATTTCGCCATTCCTTGATTAAAATCCTAGGTCCGTTGTTGCCCATATTAATCACAAAGCCCCTACTAAATAACACCACCACTTTTACTGATGGACACCACCAACCTCCTACTTTCTGAAGGATACCACCACTACTGAAGGACACCACCAATATAAAGAAGAAAAAAAAATCCAAACCTTTTTTCTCCTTTTTCCTATCTCCATTTCTTCTCCATCATCTCCACCCACACCCTACCACCGCCACCTCTCCTCCCCCCTTCACTACCACCACCTCTCATCCTCCTCCCATCTTCTTCTTCTTATTATTCTCCTCCTCCCCACCCTCTCACTTCTTGTTCCTATTGTTCTTCTTGTTCTTTTTCTTTTTCTTCTTATTCTTATTCTTCTTCTCCATTCTCTTCTTTTTCTTTTCTCTTTCTTCTCCCAAGCAGCAGCAACACCACCACTATCAACCGACGGTGGTAGGGCATGGCGTGGTGGTGGTGGGGTTGGTTGGGTGGTGTTGCTACGGTGAAAAGAGAAGAAAATGTGAGGGTGGGTGGTGGTGTCATTCAGCAAATCCAAGAATGTTTTTTTGGGTGGTTGTGTCATTCATCAAGCACCACCACCTCACTCGGCCGCCGCCGGATGTCCCCCTCAGCCCCCGCCTATTTTTTCTCTTCTTTTTATGTGTTTTTTTTTTCTTCTCTTATTTTCTTCACAATAAAATGTCATAAATTGACAAACACAGAATTTAAAAAATACTCATTTGAAATCAATCAACAACAAACACATTAGAAATAAAATCAATAGAAATTGGGGAAGGAAGGATTACCAACAATATAGAACGTACAATCACTGTAAAAAAAATGAGGAAGGAATTACTACAAATGATAGAATATTGGTCAATCGCAGCAACCCATGCGAGTAGGAGAACCCCACTCGCAGCGACAGATGTGAATGCAATACTCATACTAGCATAAGCTGTTGCGATTAGGATTCTCCCACACGCACGTGCCGCTGCGATTGGGATTCTCCCACTCGCATGTGTCGCTGCGATTGGCCCATTTCAGACTCTGTCATTGACTTTCGACCAACTTTGATGCTTGATTGAGATCGATTCTCAAGCTCATCAAAACATGAAAAATGTAGTATTTTGAGTTATCTAATGAAAACAATTTGAATCACCTGAAAATGTTTTGATATGAACAAGTTATTCTCATTTTACTAAAGTCACTCAAATCTATCCGGTAAAGAAAACAGGGTATTGTCCCTAAATTTCGACCAACTTTGACGGTTGATTGAGACCGAAGCTCATCAAAACTTGAAAAATATAGTACTATCAGTTATCTAATGAACACAATTTGAATCACTTGAAAATGTTTTGAAATGAGCAAGTTGTGGTCATTTTACTATAGTCACTCAAAACTGTTTAGCAACGATCAAGTCACAACGAATCATGTGAATGTAAGTCTCTCATTGCATGACCCACTGCAATTTGGATATATACAATATACATTTCATAATTGTACAGATAAATGCACAATACTAAATTAAATTCACAAAAACTACAATTAGAATTATATTTTTGATTTTAGTGTTTACTTGTAGATGTTAGTAGAAATTTGTTGCTTAATTATTAGGAGTAGAAAATTTTCTAGCCTCGCTCTAATGTCTCTTATTATTGACCAATAATGACTTACCATTCGCCCTTCCTCGACTAAAATCCTAGGTCCGCTATTGCCCATATTAATCACAAACTCTCCACCTTTCACTCTCAAACACTAACTAATCCCACTATAAACCCCAAACCCTCCACTTCTTGTCCTTGAAGAAAAACTCTTTCATCCATACCAGATGCAGGGCACAAAACCCTGCCATTTCATCTCTTAGTAATGGGGATTCCTCCATTAAACCTACAAAACCCAAAGTCGTGGAAGGAACCCAACATGAAACAAACTTCTGGGGTGCTGTTAGTTTGATCATATTCACTGCCGTTGGACCTGGAACGCTTGGTCTTCCCTCCGCAACCATCAAAGCAGGCCCATTTCCACCCTCCTCTTATGAGTTTATGTTGTTTCATCAATATTACTTGTTGCAAAGCTCAGTTTTGCATTCATGGAGGAAAATGGGGCTGGGGAGGTGAGCTTCACTAGCCTTGCAACCAATATATTGGGCAGTAAAATGGGTGTTTTTGTTTCTGTAGCTTATGCTTGCCTTAGTTTCTCCCTGCTTTTTGCCTACTGGGATTGGTTCTATTGTGATTCAATGGTTTCCATGGATTGTTGGAGAACAATCAGAACAATGTATAAATTTATTTGAAATAAGTAATGTAACAATACAAATACTATTTGTATTATAAATTTATTACAACAAAATCAAATAAAATAAATAAATATACTAACTTGTATTGCAGATAGAGGCTTGCAAAATCATTATCTTGAATTGGCGGACTTGGTACGTCTTGATTTGTAGATAGAGGCTAGCGAAAACGCTATGTCCTATAGACAGAATTCGCCCCTACTCGGTGCTGTAGTTTTTTAGGCATCTGACTACCAGGATTCAACTATCTAATACCAACACCGTAACACAAGGGTGTTGGCTCTGGCGAATTTACCGAATGCAATCTCTCTCAGAAGTGAAAAAGAATGAATAACTCTAGAAAATTAATGTGCTTGAAGAACTAGATTTTCTCTTCAATATATAGATAACAAAAGGGTGTGTTGATCAGACACATCCTTTCTTAAATGACACAACTTTTGTCTTCAAGTGCAAAAGACACCTTTCTTAAAAGACAAAAAACAAAAGACACGTTTCTTAAATCAAAAGACACATCTTTTGTCTTTAATGTTGGTAATTTGCTATACAAACTCCAACATGGATGAACTAAGTACTGGCTCATGCTTTGTTCCTTGCTTTATTGGAATTGTAATCCGTTTGTTTAGGTTCAATGTAATTGATTCAGTCGATAGGTTTTTCTATTTCTAATGCTTATTTCAGTTACTGCATTAGTATCGTTTGGTGTATCAATTGGGAGAATGAATTTAGTGAATTCATTTGGTTACGCTTCGTGGGGTCCTTTTGCAATCCTCCCTTCAATACCCATTACTGTTCTTACACTGTGGTTCTATGTAATCATAACATTTGTTTGTAAAATTGTTGGAAAGTCTGTTTTTTATTTTCACAACGCAAGGCTATACTGCATGGTGGAGCTGTTTGTTGGGTCCCACCAATTTGATAAGAAAGTGACATCTGCTACTTTTTTGTCTTTTATCAATTTTATTTCTTTTGTTTTTGACCACCAAGTGAGGGAAAGTGTCGCCTGCCATTCTCTTCAAGCAATGAATTTCGGAATTCTCGACGTCAAATGTAAAACACCGAATAACCTGCTGAAAGTAGATAAGCGTTAACCAAAATTTTTAACCTTCATGCCTTTAAGGTGGTGAGTATAAGCAGTGAATTTCTCTATAAATAGAGGAAGTTGAAACTCTTTCAAGTCATCCCAACTCAGAGAGAAAACCTGAGAGGAAGAAAAATAAAGAGAGAATAGATAGATCCTCAAAGAGAGAAAGTCTTTTTGAGAAAATTGAGTGAGCCAATTTTGTGAAGTTTACCCACAAAATTGAAGGTGTAATATTTTTGTATTGGGTGAGAGTGATACCTACGGTGAAATTGTAATTTGTAATCCCATTATTTCTATAGTGAAAGATATTTTAAGTGGCCTAAGGGTCCGATAGTTTTTTCCCTTTAAGGGTTTTCCACGCTAAAATTCTTTGTCATTTTTCTGTTCTATTTTGATTTGGAAAATTATCCTGGGTTCGTAGAAAAACAATATTGCGAAGCCATTTTTTTCCAACAAAGTGGTATCAGAGTTAAGGTTCTGGAGCCAAGAAGGAGTAAATCATATATGTAGTATACTAGGCAAGTATCTACGTGTATATGGTGACACTATTCATACATACATACGTGTATGATACTATTCACAGTATCTATACGGGACGTATACGGTACCGTTCCTATGACACTATTCATACAGTACTATTCACATGCACTGTACATGGGTACTATTCATCAATAACTCAGTACCGGCTCAGCGAAACCTGATCAGCGATCCAAATGGAGGAGAGTACTGGCAACATGATAAAGCTGAGTGTATTTAATTATGCAATCTGAAAGCCGAAGATGGAAGATCTTTTGTACATTAAAGATTTGTGGATGCCCATCGTAATGCCAATGTAGAAAGCAACAACTGCAGCGACGAGCACCTTCGACGATGCAGAAGAATCATCCGATAGTACATCAACGACCCATTCAGACGACGCTAAATAGGAAGTGTGCTGCCCAAACTAGACAATGGATCAACAAAATTATTTTCGAGAATTTTGCTAACGAACACGATGCTTATGTTCTTAGGCAAAAACTAGAGAAAATGTCTGTGAGGACAACCCCACATAATAAGGTGAATATGATGCGAAGACTTGTAAATTTGAAGTACAAGGACGGGAACAGTGTCTCGGAACGCATGAGTGAATTCCATGGCGTTGTAGATCAACTCAATTATGAAGATGACCGTAGATGATGAGCTGCAAGCATTGCTAATGCTGAGTCCTCTACCGAAGAGTTGGGATACGCTAGTTGTGTCAGTCAGCAACTCTGCTCCTGATGGCACTTACCATGGATATAGTAAAAGACATAATGTTGAATGAAGAGTCTAGATGAAAAGACGATCACTACACCAAATTGGCACTTTTGTAACAACTCTCAAAACAGTATCACTTTTGAAATGTTACAATCCACCAAACAATTTCAAGTCAAAACTAAATTTAGTCAAAAAAATGAAAAATAGTAACACAAAAAAAATGATACAATAAGTTGGATCACCATGAATAGTATCACTTTTATAACCATACTCTTCATTGTGATACAATTATTGTATCACTTTGTTTGTGAAAATGTGTAAAATTGTTAGGTGGATTGTTACACTTCAAAAGTGATACTGTTTTGGGGGTTGTTACAAAAATGTCAATTTGGTGTAGTGGATGGATATACTCCTGAGTCTGAAAGGCTGGTCACAGAGAAGAAAGGCAAGCAGAAAAGGCAGGGGAGAAGTAAAAGCAGAAACCTTCCCACAGAGAAGCTTCCAGAGGAAAGTCTAGACCGATAAATGAAGTGAAATGTTTCTATTTGTGGCAAAATGGGCCACTATAGAAATGAATGTCAAAAGTTTAAGGTAGACCAGTCCCGGAATCAATAAGCTGAAACCTGAACAACTGACACCACAACTGTCATGGAGGAAACAATCATTGTTCGAGATGATGACTTTGTGATTCTTGCATCCCAAGATTCCACCTGGGTAATTGAATCGGGCACTTCTTTCCATGTCACGTCACAGTTGGATTTCTTCTCATCTTACACTCAGGGTGAATTTGTGTGAAGATGGGAAATGATGGTGCATCCAAAATTGTCGACATCAGCAATGTTTATCTAGAAACCAGCCTCGGATGCAAGTTATTCTTGAAAGATGTAAGACATGTCCCATATATCCGTCTCAACTTGATCTCCACAGGAAAACTCGATGACGAAGGCTATGACAATTACTTTGGTGAAGGGAAATGGAAGCTCACTAAAGGCAATTTGATGGTGGCAAAAGGCAAGAAAGATACCTCTATTTATCTCACAGAAGCCAAGCTATGCCAAGGAGAGGTAAACACAACAAGGAAAGAAGTCCCTACCGAGCTACGACATAAACGGCTCGGTCACATGAGAAATGGCACAAAATCCTTTCCAAAAATTAGCTCTTGCCGGGAATGAAAGGTACGCCCTTGCAAACCCGTGTTGGCTGTATTATGGGAAAACAATACAGAGTTACATTTCACAATTCTCCACCATCTAGAAAGCTGAATGTTTTAGATTTAGTACATATAGATGTCTGTTCAATGAGTAATAAGTCACTAGGAGGCTCTCTTTATTTTGTGACCTTTATAGATGATCACTTTAGAAAGGTGTGGGCCTTTGCCTTGAAAACTAAAGATCGGGTGTTAGATGTTTTCAAGCAATTTCATGTAAAAGTTGATTGGGAAATTGGCAGACGCTTGAAGTGTATACGTGCAGACAATGGTGGGGAGTATCGTGGACCCTTTGAAGAATATTGCTGAAAATTTGGAATCAAACTCGAAAAATCAGTACCAAAGACACCTCAACACAGCGGTGTTGCAGAAAGGATGAACATAACCATTTGTGAAAGAATTAGATGTATGCTCACAAATGCAAAGCTGTCAAACTTCTTTTGGGGGGAGGCAATGAGGACAACAGTCAATCTAACCTACCTTTCTCCATCAGTTTCATTGAACTAAGGTGTACCAAAAAAAGCTTGGACAGGGAAGAACGTTTCTTACAAGCACTTAAGAGTGTTTGGATACATAGCCTTTGTCCATATTCCAAAAGATGAGAGGTCTAAGCTGGATGGAAAAGCAAAACAATGTATCTTCGTGGGATATGCCCATGAAGAGTTCGGATACAGACTCTGGGATCCTATCAGCAAAAAGATCATCAGAAGTAGAGATGTGGTGTTTCTTGAAGATCAAACAATTGAAGATCTCGAGAAGTCAGCAAAATCGCAACCAGATGAAATTCCTTCACCAACAAATTCAGGTGACCGGGGAGCGGTATCAGATGCTGATGACGTTACTCCACCAGTTGGTAGTTTAGAACCAGAACAGGTTCCGGAGCAGGTCCAACCAAAACCAAGAAGATCTGCTTGAGAGCAACAACCAAGTCGCAGTTATTCTCCTCAAGAGTATGTGATGTTCACTGACGGGGGAGAACCAGAAAGCTACGAAGAAGTTGTCGCCAACCAGCACAAGGATGAGTGGTTGACATCCAAGGAAGAAGAAATGAAATCCTTCCATGAGAACCACATGTATGATTTGGTAAAGCTACTAGAAGGCAGAAAATCTCTCAAGAACAAGTGGGTGTACATGATTAAGAATGAAGAACACAGCTCACGACCTTGCTACAAAGCAAGGTTGGTTGCGAAAGGATTCAGGCAGAAGGGTGCAGACTTTGATGAAATATTCTCACCCGTGGTGAAAATGTCTTCAACCTAAGTTGTTCTTGGTTTGGCAGCCCGTCTTGATCTCAAGGTGGAACAACTTCACGTAAAGACTGCATTCTTGCATGGTGATCTTGATGAGGAAATTTACATGGAGCAGCCCGAAGGTTTCCTAGTCAAAGGAAAAAAAAACTTGTACACAGATTAAAAAAAAGTTTGTACAGTCTGAAACAGGCACTGAGACAGAGGTACAAGGAGTTTGACTCATTCATGGAGAAAAATGAGTACAAACGAACAACGACGAATCATTGCATCTTCATCAAGAAATTTTCTGATGATGACTTTATTATCCTCCTGCTCTATGTTGACGATATGTTAATTGTTGGCCATGATAAATCCAAAATTAACAAGTTGAATGAGTTAAACAAGTCCTTTACGATGAAGGACTTAGGACAAACAAAAAAGATTCTTGGCAAGACGATTACCCGTGACAGGCAGAATCGTCGAATCTGGCTATCTCAAGAACGATATGTTGAAAAAGTTTTTGAAAGATTCAACATGACCAAAGCTAAGCCAGTCAGTTCTCCACTAGCAAATCACTTTAAGTTTAGTGCGATCCAATGCCCTTTAAGCGAGGACAAAAAAATCTGAAATGAGTAAGGTGCCTTGTGTATCGGCGGTAAGTAGTCTGATGTACGCCATGGTATGTACCAGACCGGATATTGCTTATGCAGTTGGAATGGAGAGACATTTCCTGTCAAATCCAGGAAAGGAACATTGGGCAGCAGTCAAATGGATACTTCGGTATCTCAGAGGTACGTGCAGTCATTATTTATGTTTTGGTAATGGTAAACTTGTATTGGAAGGATATACAGATGCATATATGGTTGGCGATGTGGATACGAGAAAATCCATATCAGGGTACCTGATGACTTTTGTAGGGGGAGCTGTCTCATGGCAATCATGATTACAAAAGTGTGTTGCCTTATCCACCACAGACAAAGTATATTGCAATCACTAAGGTTGCTAGGAGATCTTGTGGATGAAGAAGTTCCTACAAGAACTAGGTCAGAATCAGGAAAGTCATGTGCTTTATTGCGACAGTTAGAGTACAATTCACCTCAGCAAGAACCCGACTTTCCATTCAAGGTCCAAGCACATCGACGTAAGGTATCATTGGATCTATGATGTGCTTGAAAAGAAACTGCTGCAGGTTGATAAAATCCACACCAATGACAACGGGACAAATATGATGATGAAACCTCTACCAGAGAGAAGATAAAAGTTTGCAAGGAAGTTGCAGATTTGGCTTAAAACCCAAATTGGTGTGAGGGGGAGTTTTGTTGGGTCCCACCAATTTGAAAATCCATATCAGGGTACCTGATGACTTTTGTAGGGGGAGCTGTCTCATGGCAATCATGATTACAAAAGTGTGTTGCCTTATCCACCACAGAGACATAGGATATTGCAATCACTAAGGTTGCTAGGAGATCTTGTGGATGAAGAAGTTCCTACAAGAACTAGGTCAGAATCAGGAAAGTCATGTGCTTTATTGCGACAGTTAGAATACAATTCACCTCAGCAAGAACCCGACTTTCCATTCAAGGTCCAAACACATCGACGTAAGGTATCACTGGATCTGTGATGTGCTTGAAAAGAAACTGCTGCAGGTTGATAAAATCACACCAATGACAATGGGACAAATATGATGATGAAACCTCTACCAGAGAGAAGATAAAAGCTTGCAAGGAAGTTGCAGGTTTGGCTTAAAACCCAAATTGGTGTGAGGGGGAGTTTTGTTGGGTCCCACCAATTTGATAAGAAAGTGACATCTTCCACTTTCTTGTTTATTAGTTTTCTTTACCGACTGATGGAAAGTGACGCCTGCCATTCTCTTCAAGCAATGAGTTTCAGAATTCTCGGCGTCGAATTTAAAGCACCGAATAACCTGCTGAAAGTTGATAAGTGCTAGCCAAAATTTTTGACCTTCATGGCCTTAAGGCGATGAGTATAAGCGGTGAATTCCTCTATAAATATAGGAGGTCGAAGCTCTTTCAAGTCATCCCAACTCAGAGAGAAAACCTGAGAGGAAGAAAAATGAAGAGAGAATAGAGAGATTCTCAGAGAGAGAAAGTGTTTGAGAGAAAATTGAGTGAGCCAATTTTGTGAAGTTTACCCACAAAATTGAAGGTGTAATATTTTTGTATTGTGTGAGAGTGATCCACCTAGGGGTGAAGTTGTAATTTATAATCTCATTATTTCTATAGTGGAAGATATTTTAAGTGGCATAAGGGTCCCGTGGTTTTTTCCCTTTAAGGGTTTTTCATGCTAAAATTCTTTGTCCTTTTTCTGTTCTATTTTGATTTGGAAAATTATCTTGGGTTCGTAGAAAAATAATATTGCGAAACCATTTTTCCCAACACTGTTCCATTGATTATCGTTCTGTCTTGGAATTTAGTTTTCTTGGGGCTTGCCCGAATCATCGCCATTGTCTCACCGCAAGATCCAATTTCACTATTGCTTTCTATAAATTCTTCTGCTTTACCTGTGGTTCAAGGCTTTGCATTAGCAGCATTGGCACAAGTCTGATTGGTAATGCGTTAGCTTTCCAAAGCAGCTTGTGGATACTCGAGTTGATTTGGATAAATTCCAATTTGATACAACTGGAGTCATCTATGTTGGATTGTAATGGAGATAGTGAACGAGTTGGGTGCATTGTTCATTCGAGTTCAAATAAGCTCGGTCGGAAGCAGATTCAAGAGTTGAGCATGGTGCACTCAGTATCTTTGCCGGTTGTACTTGGTGTGCCAGTCTTTATAGGTTCTTTATTTCCTTCAACATTTTCAAAGGCTCTAGATTTTGTTGGTGTATATGCAAATTGTTTTCTGTTTGGAATCTCACCTCCATTATGGCTTGGATCCATTGCTCCAAGAAGAAATCCAGGTACTATCGAAAACCTAAATTTGTTCCTGTTTGCTAACATTAAGTGAAGTTATTAGCAAAAGTGAAACTAGAGACATTCTCTAAATTGATGTGGATAGTTATACATAACATATAAAGAATAAGAATTAAATTCATATTGAACTGTAAATCTCCCCCTATGCTGGTTATAAGTAGAGGTACATGGGAAGGCATTTGTGGACTAAGACCAAGTCTCCAATTAAGTCATTTTTGAAGTACTTGAAAAGGCGAAACTCATTGAACCAAGGTTTAAAAAAACTTAATCGGGAACTAAGGTGGTAACCTTTGATGAGGTGATATAATGCTAAAACAAAATAGTGAAAAAGAAGAAGAGATTATCATAAATGCATCAACTAGTTTTTTATTTTTATTTTTATTTTTTACCCTTAACCCCTAGGCTGGTTATAAGTAGGGGAGAAAGTCTAGCTAGCCATGTTTGCTAGCATTTTTTGATGTTTTTACACCTTTTACCTTTTCTCTTTAAAACACAACCACAAACACTATCTATAGAAGGGTTAGAAATGTAAAAAAAAAAGCCAAAAAATGCTAGCAAACATGGCTAATTAGAATTGTTGTAAGTAGAGATACATGGGAAGGCATCTGTGGACTAAGAGACCAAGTCTCTTATTAAGTCATTTTTGAAGTACTTGAAAAAGCGAAACTCATTGAACCAAGGTTTAAAAAAACTTAATCAGGAACTAAGGTGGTAACCTTTCAAGAGGTGATATAATGCTAAAACAAAATAGTGAAAAAAGAAAAAGAGAATATCATAAATGCATCAACTAGTTTTTTTTTTTTTACCCTTAACCCCTAGGCTAGTTATAAGTAGAGATACATGGGAAGGCATCTGTGGACTAAGACCAAGTCTCCTACTAAGTCATTTTGAAGTACTTGAAAAAGCGAAACTCATTGAACCAAGGTTTAAAAAACTTAATCAGGAACTAAGTTGGTAACCTTTCATGAGGTGATATAATGCTAAAACAAAATAGTGAAAAAAGAAGAAGAGATTATCATAAATGCATCAACTAGTTTTTTTTTTTACCCTTGACCCTCCCCACCCCATGCCGTTGGTCAAGTTCAAACCCGTGACGTGTGATTCCATCTGCCACACCTCTACCAACTTAACTTGGTACACCTTTGGCAATGCATCAACTATTCAATGACATAAACATGGTACAAGCATAACAAAGAAGAAATATTTTAGTGAAGCGTTGATCAAGCCTCTGTGAATCAACTCTACCCTTGAAGGCAGCTCCATACTGTCGCCGCACAAAAATACACCCTAACAACACTCCTATTTTTGAAACTAGCTTCATAGCACACACAAAAAAAATGATAGTCTGCCAAATATACACATGTAAAGTTATGGAGTTTTAGTGCAAAATATACACATGTATATGTAGTTATGCATTGTATTGAGATGGGTCATGTGCTGCAGGGAGTTTGATGGTCTGCCAGCTAGATCAGTAACCCCAATTCCTACAGATGTTCTGCATAATCACATTTCAACAGCAATGGTTACATTTTGCAGTTTTCACTTCTGAGAATGTCAATCTCTTGTAGGATATCAATCTTCTGCACATCTCTCTCCATCAACATTCCGAATTCCTGGATTAGTAAATGCTTTCATGGGGAGCACAATGAACCGAATACTAATCTAGAAGAAGAAAGCCAAGATGTGAAAAATATGAGACTGCTTAGGCATTGCAGAGCCATAATGCTATTTTCTGAACTAATTCATCTGGCTTCTGAGTTTGCTGTTTTTTTAGTTACTGTAAAATATTGTGAAGACATTGCAAGGCCATATTGATCGCCTGTGCTGGAAGCAGTCCCACCATGCTGATCAATTTAGCCATTGTCATCTTATTATTTGGACTTCTTGTTTGTTCGCCATATTTACAAGCAATATACACTCCTGCGCCTCAAGTATGTAGCTAATTTTATATACGCTTTTTGGTATTTGCTTGCATGTTTAGGAGCTTATATCTACTGTGAGTAAATGTGTGCGGAAGTCTTAGAGATGTGCTCATCCTCAAGCTTGGAAGCAATTTTGAAGCATGGTTGGAGTCCCAGATTCTTCCTTTTTGAAATTGGGCAAGCCACTATTTGTGATCAAGCTGAAGATAGTACAGACCTGTTTTTTTTATTGAACATTACTTCTGTAACGTGCTGAACAATACGTTCAACTTAAAATTAACCCAGTTTCTCTGGTTTCTGAATTTCTTCAAATAGTTTTCCACTGTGCTGGGTTTCGGTTTTCCATGTAAACAATTTACTTATTTATTTAGGTTCGGCATAAAGGAAAATTTTGTCTCACCATTTGGTTGTGTTGCTTAAGCGGTACATCCAACTTCCCACTTAAGTTGCAAGGAGAAATGTAGATCAGGTGTCTTCTTTTCCGAAGTAGCCCCTCATAGTAAATAATCATTGAGATCATACTTTTTGGTGCTTCCACACCACATTTCAAATCTTAGAGACTATTTGGCACCACATGTTACTCGACCTACGCCATTCATCTAATTTTTTCTTTCTCGTACCATGCATTTTCTCTCCCACACCACTGTTATCTTCCACACCACCCATAAAAGGAAAAACCTAAATATTTCTCTCCTTCCAAATTCAAAACGATGAAAACTCTCTCTCCCCTACCAACTTCCTCTCTTCTCACCACCACCCTTCTTTTTCCAACATCTTCTTCTTTTCTAATCATTTTCTTTTTCTCTACATCTTCTTCTCTCATTTATCTTATTCTCTTCCTTCCCCATTTGGGGGCACCCCTCACATATCCTCTCCATTCTCTCAAATCGAAATTGAAGACGAAGTCGAAGAAGCAGAAGATCTGGAGCCTTTACAGGAGAAGAAGAAGATGGAAAGGGGAGGAGAAAATAAGATGGAAAGGAGAAGGAGAAGAAGAAGATGGAGAAGGAGTGACGGTGGTTGTGGCTCCATCTCCTCTATCTCTCGCCGTTGTCGATCGTCTCTCACCGTCCTTTGCAGTCGATTGTCCCCTTCCGTTTTTTTTTTTTTTTTTGAAAAGATAGCGCGGTTATATAGGATCCCCAAACCTGAAATAAAGAAGGTCCATGAGTTACATTCGAAGATAAGTCTTCCCTATTCTATCTTCATTTACAATATCCTTCAAATCCTGTGCATATGAGCTGTGGATGATTTATGTAAATTCCGTGCTGGGATTTAAGCTTGCCAATTTATCAGCCAGTCTGTTCGTTTCCCTGTAGGTATGACTGATCTTTTGGTTCTCCAGCGCTCCAAGCATCCTCATGATCCTGCTTATAGTATGTCTTAAGTTCCAAGCTGTATCTCTCTTTTGTTAAGTATTCAAAGACTGTTGTCGAGTCTGTACACAGTTCCAGCTTCATAATGTTATACTTACTGGCTAATTTCAGGCCAGCTTCGACGCCCTGTAGTTCATGTTTAACTACACTATGGCCTGTTGTTGATCCTGCGCATGCAGCAACTACCTCTCCGTCGTCATTTCTTATCACTGCACCATAGCCTCCTGTGCGTCCTCTTAGCGATCCATCAGAGTTCATTTTGTGCCACCCAGTTGGTGGTTTGACCCAACTGCACTTAATGGGCTGTTGAATGCGGAATGTTGCATCGAGGTTCCACCTCTCTATCAGCTGTCTGTTTCCTGGGTTGTCCTCCACAATGAGGTCACCTATGCTGAACTTAAGTTGGATGTCTCTGTGAATTCGCCTTATTAATTCAATCGCTGTGCAGGACTGCTGAGCATATAATCTATTATTCCTTTCGGCCCATAAGTAATAAATTGTTGCATTGAAGGCAACTTTTTTTAGCTGCATGCAACAACTATTTCCTTTAAAGTGTTGGATGCACCAGAGGATTTCTTGTTCCCAGTTGGAGACCTGTCTTGAATAGCTGAGTTTGTGACGCATCTTGCTCCAAACATACTGGGAATAATTGTACTCAAAGTATAGGTGGCTATCTGTTTCCCTCTCAGTGTTACAGAGGGGGCAAGTGTCATGCTGAGTGACTCCCCACTTCTTGAGCTTTGTAAGAGATTTCAATGCCCCATTCACTAGAAGCCATGTTATAAAACTATGACGTGGTATGTTGCCCTTATACCACACCATTACAGTCCATGCTAGCTTCCTGTTCCTCTTCCGTAGAGCTTCATAGGTTGCTTTTGATTGAAATTGACCACTATTCCCTACCTTTCAGACTATTTCATCTTGTCTGGTGTCATCAATTTCAACCTCTTTAAGACAGCTAGCTATATCAGTTATGATGTTCCTCACGCTGTTAGGAATACACCATGAATTGTGATCAAGGATGCACCGACTCTACGGAAAACCTCCGAGTCACGAGTCAAATACGTGTCGGACACGGATTCTCGCCCGACACGCGCTCGACACGTGGTCAACGGTCAAAATTCGTTGACCATGGTCCGGACACGGTCCGGACTCGGTCAGACTCGGTCGGGTGCAAATAATCCCTCCTCCTCTTCGATCGTTCGGTTCCTCCCTCCCACAAACCCTAATCAGAGAGCAGAGAAAGCAGAGAGAACAGAGACAGAGAGGGAGTCGACTCGAGGGTTCGATCGATTTCGTTCGATTTCGACAGAGAGGGAGAGAGAGAGGGTTCGATTGACAGAGAGGGTTCGATCGATTTCGGTCGATTTCGACAGAGAGGGTTCGATCGATTTCGGTCGATTTCGACTTGAGTTTCATTTCATCCTCAGAACTTGCAAATTCAAGGTGAGATCTTCGTGCCATGGACCTTTCTCTGCTTTTTGAGGACATCCTTATGGAGATCTTCTCCAGACTGTCGATCAAGACTCTTCTGAGATGTATGTGTGTATGCAAAACCTGGGGAGAGAGAGATCGATCCAGTTAGAGAGAGATCGAGCCAGAGACAGAGAGATAGATCGAGGGTGGTCGCTGGACGGAGCTAGAGAGAGAGGGAGCTCGCAGGAAGGAGACGATGTCGTCCTCAGCAGGTACCTTTCTTGTTTCGTTTTTTTTTTCTGCGATTTTCTTCTATCAGTCTATGCATCATTCTCTTCTCGGATTTCTTCTCTGATTCATCTTTGATTTTTTTTCTTTTTTGAATGAGTATTGTGCTGATATTGCAACACACATCCTGATTTTGTTCTGCTCTGATTCATGTCTGATTGAACACACATCCTCAAAGTTTTTTCTACTTCTTCCATATTCTGATTTCATGAATGATTTCATGAATATGAGACTCTCTGTGTCTCTGATATTTGAGGATGTGTGTTCTTCCAACACTAGTAGAATAAAATAATGAGTATTGTGCTTATTTTCTTTTTTGTTGATTTTTGTACTTCAACTGCAAAGAATAAAAAAAGTAGATTAGCATTAGCAAAAAATGAGTATTTCAATCAGTGAATCAATATTGCAAATAATGAGTTTTTACATTCTCAAATGCTTATGCTTTATGAGTATGACTTGAGCTTTACTTTTATGATGCATTTGAAATTTTGAATGAATGAATGTTTTATTGATATGTATGGATTGTTCACTATTATTATTTATAATTTTATGTTCATATGAGTTACAAAAAAATATATTAAAAAAATAAGTTTGACCGTGTCGCCGAGTCCTATTTTTTTGAAAATTGCCGAGTCGCCGTGTCGTATCCGAGTCCGTGTCCAAGTCCGAGTCCGAGTCCGTGCATCCTTGATTGTGATGGATAATGGCTGAGACCCTGGCTTCTTTATTCAAGGTAGAGTCATACAGTAATTCTTGGGGGAACTTTTCCATCAAGATGCCCATAGGATGCCATGGTTCTTTCCAAAACAGCGTGTCCTCTCCATTCCCAAGAGAGTACAAAACCAGCTTCAATTCGAAGCTTTGGTTCTACATTCTAGAATCCGTTTCCAACACCATGAGGCCTCTCTAGGAGTGTCCATGAGCCAGAATGGTTTCTGCTTGATCAGGTGTATGTGAACCCATTTAACCCACACTGAATTCCTTCGATTGACTATGCTCCAGATATGTTTCATGTATGTAGCTTCATTGCTTATGCGGATGTCTCTCACACCAAGTCCACCTTCACTATAGGTGTGACATATGGTTTCCCAGCTAACTAGAGCTTTCTTGGTGGTATCTTCTCCTCCTGACCATAGGAACCTTCTAAGAATAGCTTTTATACAATGAAGAGTTTGTTTGGGCAGGCCGTAGCTTGATGTCCAATAGATCTGCATGCTGGAAAGCATGGACTTGATTAGCACCAGCCTTCCTGCATATGTGAGGAACCTATTCTTCCAAGAGCCCACTTTCTTTTTTATCTTCTCAATTATAGGAGCACACTCTAACTGTGAGATAGGTAAGAAGAGGTCATAGGCAGACCCAAGTATTTGACAGGAAGGTTGCCTACAGGGAACTGTAGTTGATCAGCTATTAGACCTCGTTCTTGTTCAGGAACTCCTGCAATAAACAGTTGGCTTTTAGCACAATTGACTTCTAACCCTGTACAAGTCTTGAACACAGTAAGAACTTCTTGTAAAGCCTTGGCTGAGTTGTTATCTTCATGGAAGAAGGCAATTAGATCATCTGCAAAACATAGATGCGTTATAATCAGGTCCTTGCACCTATGATGGAGCATATACGTACTGGCACTACAAAAAAAAAGCCTTTAGGGACGTAGTCAAAATTGTCGCTATAGACAACATTTCATCGCCATAAATATTGGGCGACAAAATATTAGTCGCGCAAAGGTTGTCGCCACAGCTCTGTTTCGCAAGCCTTTGCGCGACGAACATAAATCTTCGTCGCTACAAAATCCTTTTGAGCGACGACACCAAAGATCGTTGCAAAAGGGTGCGTCGCGTAATACTGTTTTGCGCGACGCTAATTTCGTCGCAAGAAATAGAATTGTTCTTCGTGCAAAATATACTTACGCGATTAACCATTTCGTCACATTAAACTTTGTCGGCATAACTCAATCGTGATGAACCCTTTCGTCGCGTTAGACTTTGTCGGCTTAACTCAATGGTGACGAACCTTTCATCGCGCAAGATATTCTTTATGCGACAACAATATTCATCACTGTAATGTTGTCACACAGGTTCCGTCGATCCAAACACGCTTGATCTATTCTTATGCTTAAAGTTCTGTTTAATAATTTTGAAATCTTTTAATTCAAATATTTATTTTAATTAAATTTGAAATATTTATTAATTGAATCGTCTCACGCATAGAAAGGTTTTGCTAATTTATTTAAATACTATTAACTTTACAAATTAATAATGTAAAATCATAATGTATCCATTACAAATTAAAATTTTTAAACCGTACTGTATAGTTACAAATTAAAAAAAACACATCAGTACATTTTTTAGGGATGTGGTGGCTGATGATGGTTTGTCAACAGTAGCGGGAGGCTCGACAAATTAATCCCCGACTGCTGGAGAGCCCCTAATAACATACTCCACCTAGTTGCCTCTTGTGCTTGTCGTTCCCCCTCCGGGGCCTCCCTTTCCGCCTCACGCGCTTTGACAGCATTTAACTCATTCTGTAATTCCTCCACTTTTGACTGTAATGATGAAACGATTCCGACTGACCGCTGCGAAGCTGAAGATGAGGTGTTGACCTCATGAACTTTAGCTTTTCCCATCCCCCGAACAATCTTTCCAGGTCTTGGACCTAACGATTACAATGTCTCCGTCAAAATATGTAATCTTGCATCAGGATCGTCCATTGTGAGCTGTTCCAACGGAGTTCCCAGAGGATGCTGCGAGGCCACTCGCTCCATGTAGGCATCCCGCCTCTCCACCATCGTTTCCTTGATTAAAAAAATTATTAAAAATTAATAACTTTTAAAACAACAGAAGTGACAACATGCAAAAAATGTAAAGAATAAAACTTACATGCAACTTCACGGCCACCTCATTGCCAGGTAGTGCATAAACATACTTGAACATGTCGATTTCTGGGAATTTTGAACCCTCCTACAAAACATTGTTAAAATAATAAACCAACTAATATAAACATGTAATTGAATGTATTGACTAAAAATAAAATAATGAAATGAAACATATGAGTCCACTTACTAGACGTCGTTCCTCCACCCTGTAAGAGAAGGGCAATGAACCAGAGTGATGTAAAATTTTCTTTTGACGTCGGTTCGCCTTGTTCGCCTCAGATCTTTTCTGTATAATTATTCAAAATATATATTAAACATATGCATTATTACATATATAAAAATAAATATGTTTATTTTAATTAAATAAAACGTTAATGCTTACCAGAAATGTGGGAGTTCAAAAATGATCTCACAGCCACACCCACTCATCAGGCCTATGCTCCAATTCGATTGGGGGTTGTGCCTTAGCACTATCCACATCAGAAAACGTTTGGAAGTATCGGTGGAAATCATGCTTCTAATTCCTGTATCGATCCACGCACGTACCGGTGATATATTCATGAATGTTTGGATCATTCATGTCAAGCTCAAAGTTAACCTGAAATTTTAAATAATATTTATTAGAGAATATTAAGGCCCAAAGAGATAAGTTATACCAAATCATGTAAAAATACAAGCATAAACATGCAAAACCTTCAAAACTTTCTGCATTATAAAGATTTTAATTATTTAAGGTTGAGATGAATGGCTAAAACTTACTGTGAGCACGTCCAACACCTCGGCCTGCGTCTCGGGCTTGACCTCACTCCAAGATGAGGATGTCATCGGGCAATGGTTGCGAATGATTGCACCGATGTCATGCACCAACAAGCTATTAATCTACGCCGATTGCGAGCGACGATGACTAGGATCCCACACTAAGGGAATGCGTGTGTTAGTGGTTCGTGTGATCCTTTGGGATTTTAGTTGTCTACAGGGCCCCCTCCTTTTCTTTGTTGTTGTAAAAAAAAAATCAATTTGCCGAATATGATGAGGAAAACTTAAGTTTATTACCTCTAGGGAGCTCTCCATCTCTTTGGGGGGAGGGGTTTACATCCCCGATCATGGTTACAGTCTCGAGTGCAATCTCAGAAGCCACTGATCGACGGTTTGTTCGTCTGGCGCTTCTTCGAGTGAGAACTTGAGGAACTAATCCAGACGATGAAGATTGATCAACTACCAGAACATTTGATCCATGTGTTGGTGGAGTACTGATAGAAGCAACCCTTGTAGCGGGAGCATTAATGGCAGAATGAGCTACGTTGGGCGGATGAGCGACGATCGAACTACTATCAGCAACAATTACGGACCTACGTTTTCTTGTAAGCAAATAAGCCATCTGAACCAAAATAATAAAAACACAACACAACAATTACAAAGTAACATGAAGACAAAGTAACATGAAGACAAAGTAAATAGATGCAATCAGTGGAAGATCGTATAAAACAATACATTAACTATACAATGTATAATGAAGGAGAAAACTTGAATTTCATAAGGTTCGGGAAGAAAACTGGATAAATGGGGAAGAAGAACAAAAAAAATTTGAATTTCAACAGCAAATGTAGAGGAGATATAAATGTACATGTCTAGCATTTTATATGCAAATGTAAATCACTATAGTACAATAATCAATAAGAGAGACTGGAGCTTTACTATCAGAAAACTCATTCAAAATTAGATCAAAAGAGGGGGAAAATTAGAAAGATTGAATCAATGGGGAACAACCAAAACTGATCATGGAAGAAAACAACTTGAAATTCTGTAACAATCCAGAAACCAAATAATCTGACTACCACTTCAACAATCCATAATTCTAACAAATGAAGCATGCCCATGATTCAAATCAAATAATGAATCCTGCCCATCACAGAGATTCTAGTTTTATACCTAAGATTTTACACTTTTAAAACATTGGATTAATTAGAAGAAAGGGAAAAGTAGAAGGTGTGATGAAGCAATCAACAAACACCAACCTGAGTAATCAACAGGCTAGAATGCAGATATATCACTGGTACTGGCTTTGCCCTCGAACCAATATGCAATGTTCTCTTCGATAGAACAATTAAAAAGAACAGACTCCTGACTCACAATACTTATCTGTGATGTTGGAGAAAATAGAAGCAATGTTTGTCAGAAAGCAACTAAGATAATCTAGATGTCTTGACACAAATTTCATCCCCACTTCACAGATAACTAATTAGGATAAAATGGATTCGGTGAATGGATTTTGAGAAGATAGTTAGCATCAAACAAGCAAATTAAATCTAACATTATCTAGGCATTTTCGATCTGCAAGTCTTATCTTTTTAGGCATTGAATGCATTGCCAAGGCTTTAGCATGATTCTTCAACTTACTTCATAGGACTATGGCTACCATGCCTTTAAAAACACTTCCTGTAGCATGCATAATTAATAAAACGTAAAATATAAATCAAGCAGAGTAATATTGATATGTACCCTGAAAATTACATACAAATCCAACAAAGGTATGCACAACCAGAAACTTACTATCCATCTGGAAGCTCATATGGAGTCATAGGAATATTTGCATATGCACTCTCTGCAAGTCATGGATATAAACAATAAGAACGAAGTCATTAACAGAGCATATGCTTTCAATGTGAAACGTTAGAAAGATGTTTTAAGTTTAATCTCAGTTTTTTATTAAAAATAGAACATCATAGCCCTATGCCTACCATGCCTTTAAAAACACTGCTCACAAAATATGTATATTATCTTGAAAATACAAACAAATAGTAAATTCCACAATTACAACAGATTAAACGCATGAGAATACACAAAAACTGATAGAAAAGCTTAAACCATTCAGGATATTGTACAAACGAGAACAACGATATATTAACAGACTGGGTAGCTAATCTTAAATTAAATAATGTGGAAGGATATTGAAGGCACACTAACAAGAAAACCAAGGTGCTTGCTCTTTTGCCAGCTGATGTTGGATGTTCAACCATGGATAACTTTGCTCCCAAAACTTGATATATATTATATGAGTGACACAGGTTTTTAGTTTTAGAATCCAACAGTATGTGAAGTAAACAAGAACATTTGTGGATTCCTGGTCAATAATGATGGTCATAAACACCAGTCAACGAAAAATAATGTGTCTTATACTCCTAATCGCAAGTGCTCAAGCTAAGGGTCTATTTGATAACAAAGGCCAGATTCTTAAGCCATGTAAATTGTAGTTTTTTCACTAGCTATCTTTTTTCGATGCAGTTACTAGAATGGTTGGAGAAAAAGGGTCAGAACATGTTTTCCCCTGCTTATCATGCTATTCGCTTAAGTCTTTTATCAAAGACAGAGGGGGTAGAATCAGCAGAGAAATATTTTGCTAGCCTTCCTAAATCAACAAAGGACAGACCAATTTATGGAGCACTCCTGCATTGTTATTGCAAGAATAACTTGAAAGAAAAGGCAATGGAGATTTATGAGAAAATGAAAGAATTGAATTTTGCGAATACTCTTTTGACCTATAACAGTCTGATGACCTTATGTATGACAGGTGATGAACCTGAGAAGGTTCCTTTGCTACTAAATGAAATGAAGGAGAAGAACATCAAGCCATATCTCCGTACTTACAATCAGTTGATGATGAGCTACGCTTCTATGAAAGATATGGAGGGATTGGATGGAATCTTGGAAGAAATGAACGAGGCCAACATCAAGTGTGACTGGACGACATACACTACCCTTTCCACGATTTATATCAAAGCTCGCATCTTTGACAAGGCCAATTCAACTCTTGAAAAGCTCGAGAAAATGGATGACCTTCGTGATCAGTATTTTAATTCTGACCCTGAATTAACAAAATCAAACCACGCTGATATTTTAAATCCCAAAATCACTCAGTTCATGCTTTGATATCAAAAGGGTAGTTGAGAATTTGAGATAGCCTCACTTGGGAACAAGTTTCAGACCAAATTTTAGAACTAAACATGAAACCACATCACATACAAGCAGCCCATTTCAGCAGAGATATCAACCCCAAAATCAAAACTCCCCAAACACACGGATCTTTAATTGGAAAAACCCAAATTTAAAACAACATTTTCAACAACATAAGATCCCAGATGGTCCCAAATGAACCCAGAGAAGAAACAAAACACTGAACCAAAACAAACCCAAACATCAAATTCAACTAACACAACATACATAGATCATCGAAACAAGGCAAAAGAAGCAGTGAAATTGAAGTGAGGGCGGATCTAACTCAGTCAACTCACCCTAAACACATAACGTTCTGAAAAAAACAAAAAGCTTTCATGGAGAACTCATAGTAAAAGTAAAGGAGAGGAAGAAAACTCACTTGATGAAATCATAACTAATCGGGATTATGTTTGTGATTCTCATTATGCTTGTTTAAATTAGGGATTTTGCAGATTATCAATCTAATTAACGTAACCCACACAGCTAACACTAGCTAACTGCAGATTTCTTTGCCAAAATCACATCTATAAGGAGCTGAAGTAAAAATTATATATAACATAAAACTATGAAAAATGATAACATAAAACTATCACAGCTATAATTGACCCGATTTCAACACTTAAGAAAATCTAATTAAAGGTCAAGACAATGTGTTACATATGTTGTTGAACCAATTTCAAAGCAATACCTGACTTCACCAGTGAAAGCGCCTCCCTTCTTAACCCAACAATTTTGTGTAGCCACTTGGAAGTCCGATCGAATCAAACTCTTCACAGTGGGAAGAAACACAAATGGAGGACTCACCACAACCTCTGCACGAACAAGAAAACAACTCTAATCACATCAAGATCCATAACAAGTCAATCTACAAACATCAAGAAACACTCACCAACAACACTCTTAGATGGAACTTCCGCCTTGTTCAATGTGTCCACGATCTTCTTCACTTCCTCTGTCGTTACATTCTGCAATAACAACCAAATTCGATCAATCAACAAGAGCGGTACAAGCAAATCCAAGCGATTAGATCTACTCAGAGAAGCAATCACGAACTCAGATGAACTCAAAGATGTTGCATCTGCTGTGATTTGGGGACGACAGAGTGAGAGGAGACGTGGGTTTGAGTTTTGATAAAATGGGTTTGAGTTTGCGCGACGGAGCCTTCATCGCTATATATCAGAGAATTCATCGCGCTAGTATTCAAAATTTCACCCCAATTTTTTTGCCGCCAGAAGCACGAGCCGGTTTTTAAGGAGGACCATTTTGTGCGACGAAATATTCTAATTTCGTCGCACAAACATCACATTTGTTTATTTTAGAGAAAATTTTTTATATCATTATTTAATTAATTAATTGAACTTCGACATTCATTTAACAAATTTATGGTAAAAAATTCATAGTACATTAACAAATTTAATTAAATGAACTAACAAAATACATAATATTATTAACATCTTGTAAATGACCTAACAAATTATATTCCTTCAAATGTATTTAATCTGAATCAGTAGAGTAATCACTTTCGACTTCTTCTTCAAATTCATCTGACATGGTTGCCTCAGATTCTCCAAAAACTCCATCTTTTGCAGGTGATACCTCAACATCATATTCGTCATCAATCGGAAGAATTTCGACAAATAACTCAAATGGCTGTTGGATAATGGGAATGCTTGAAGATGAATTCTCTTGATCAGTGGTGTCGTCATCACCCGGTAAATGTATCATCAAGTGAATCATGCAAGTAAAAAATGCCGGAGGAAATATCTGTTCGAATTTGCATAAGATGTTAATAATATCGTCTTGCAACCTTTCTATATCCGATTTGCGCAGAGACTTTGCGCATACCTGCTGGAAGAATCTCGACAATTCTGTAATAGGGCCAACAACACTCGATGGTAAAAATCCTTGAATAGCGACCGGAAAAAGACGTTGCAGTAGTACATGACAGTCATGGCTCTTCAATCCCGACATTTTCCCATTACTCATTTTCATACAACGGGCAATATTAGATGCGTACCCATCTGGAAACTTCACAGAAGAAAAAAACTTAAAATTTTTTTATCTTTACTGGCAGTTTAACTGGAAAATATGGATGTCCCTTTACCCATTTGTCACCGAATTTCTTAAGTCAAATCTTGGCTCTTACATATGGATGATGAGTGTGCATTTCAATATCAGTATGCCATGATCCATGAAAACCAAATTAGGCATAGCTTCAGTATTCAGTCACTAATTTCAACTGAGGTACAGCCAGGTGCCTTCTGCACATCTCTCTCCTTCATCAACATTCCAATGTATGCTGCATCATCCCATCTATTGGTGACAGAAAAGGTGTTTGATAAGAGCACATAGTTACCACTATTACCAGAGTCCAATTCAAGGACATTTTTCAAGGCAATCTCAGCCATATCCACGTTTTCGTAAGGCTTACTAGCACTAAGTAATATCCTTCATAATACGACATCAGGGGTCAAAGGCATATTATTAATGAGCTCATATGCTTTAACTAGATTGCCTGAGTGGCTCAGTAGATCAACCACAATGCTTCATCTTTGGCTCTATGCCATGGACTTTCACCGTGCTTTCAAAATATTTTAATCCTTCATCAAGCAACCCAGCCAGTAACACCCCCATAAATGTAACGTCGCTTGGCTGAACACTTTCCCTCAACATTTGCAAGAACAACTTAATGGCATCATGGGCATGCCCATTGATACCAAGTTCTAATATAACAGAACCCCGTGACACAGTATCCTTCTCTTCCATGTTGTGAAACACTTCAAAGTGACTTTTCAATACACCCACATTTGCAGTACATGTCTATGAGAGCGTTCATCACATGAAGATCAGCAATTATATCATATATCCTAATGAGGTCATGAATTTCCTTCCCTAGATCGAGCGAGCCCGTACAAGTGCAAGCCGATAGTACAGTAGCTAAAGTAATCTCATCCGGTTTTACCTTAGCCTTCGGTATTTCTCTTAAAAGAAACAACGCTTCATCAAATCTGTTAGTGTGAGAGTAACCCGTGATCATAGACGTCCACCAGATCACATCCCATGTGAGCATACAATCAAATAGTTTCCGAGAAGCATCCAAGTCTCCTGCTTTTGCATACCAAATTATCATAGTATTCCAAGAGACTATATTCTTTGCTGACATTTGATCAAAACATTTCTAGCTAGTTCCACAGACTGACGACGCCATATATATCTATGAGTGTTTCCCAAGTAAACATCAACCTCCACTTTATTCTTTTCAATGTACTTTTTGTTGAAACAGAGAACAAAACCGACTTGAAGAACTTACCTGAATCACGGCTTGTCGGCAATAGAGGTTGTCAAAATCGTTGACGCCGAGATTCTTGACTTAGCTTGAGTTGAATCCCTACTTGATTGATGGATTTGAGTTGGAAATTAGATGTGATTGAAGATGAAATAGTTGGAACAACTGGATCTGAGTTGGATCAGATAAGAGAAGGGAGAAGAAGGTGGTGGAAGGGTCTCCACCGCCTTCCACCACCGCCTATGAACCCTATATAAGAATGAGAAGTTTCCCTTCTTCAATCATCCTCCAAAGATGTGAGATCTCTGTGTTGATTGTGTTAGGGTTCATCCCTATTGTGGGGGGTGTGTTTGTGAGAGAGAAGAAAGGGAGTGTTTTGTTTGTTTTGGTGTTTTGTGTTATACGCAACCAGCGTATCTGTGTGGTGTCGTTTAGACACTTGTGTTTGTAACGTCCCTGACGTTTTGTAGCACTCTCCATTTGTAATTTGTCTCTCTCATCAATAAAGTTGTTATTTGTCGTGGACGTAGGCGTGTTTGCCGAACCACGTTAAATTGGTTGTCTCAAATATTTGTTATTATTTTGTTTGTAGCTTTGCATTTCGACATTTGTAACGCTTTCGCCCGTAACAAATTGGTATCATAGCAGCGTCGCCCGTAACACTTTTAACCATAGAATCGGCATTGAACACCCAAATGAGGACAAGCTAAAACAGTCTTAACCATCTTTACAGCATCAGCCTTCATATTCTCAGCTTGCATTGCCTCATAGAGACACAAAACCTCTTCAAACTGATTACTCTGACTATACCCACAAATCAAAGAGTTCCAGGAAACCAAATCTTTCTCACTAATTTCATCAAACACTTTTTGAGCAAAACCCATTTGACCGTGAGAACCATACATATGAATCAAAGCATTACAAACAAAGAGATGAGAATCAAAGCCAAGTTTCATAGATTGCAATTGAATCATGCTACCATGCAAAATCTCAGGTACCCATGCGCAAGCCTTGAAGACGACGATGAAGGTTAAATGGTATGGAAACACACCTTGAACTTTCATTTGACTATAAGCACGATTTGCTTCAATTGGTTGATTTCTTAGGGAAAAAATGCTCAGATCATAGAGTTCGAATTAGAAGTCGTGGATTAGTGAATGGATATAGTTGATGTAATGGTTAAGGCATCCACTACTCCACACCACCATTTCCTCTCTCTCACACCATTCTATTATCTCACACCAACTACTTTCTTTCTCACACCACCTATATAAACAAAAACCATCCATTTTTTTCCCTCACCATTCAAATCGACAATGGTTCATCCCTCCTCCATTCGAAATCTCTTCCAAATCTCTCATCACATTCAAATCTCTTGTAAATCTCCTTCATCTCCCTCGCAAACTCTCAAAATCCCCTCAAAGTCGAAACTCTTAAACTCAAACTCAATAAATATGCATAACTTAACATAGAAAGAAACCCAAACTCAAAATGAAAAAAAATGCAAAATAAGGTAATTTTTGACCAATTTAAACAATCAACTGAGACCGATTCTCAACCTCATCAAAATACAAATATTGTAGTACTATTAATTATCTAATAAACACAACTTGAATCACTTGAAAATGTTTTGAAATGAGCAAGCTATGGTCATTTTACTAAAGTCGCACAAATCTGTCTGAAAAATATTGTGTTCGCAAAGTATCTCAGAAAACATTTGTCCGAAAAAATGAAATTTGTCGGAAAATATTCTATTCTGAACAAGTTATGGTCATTTTAAGTCGCGCAAATCTTTCCGAAAAATTTATTATTCCCATTGTGAAATGCGGGGTATCTCAGATACCCCGCAGTGCACTCTGTGAATAGAAATTTTTTCGGATAAATTTGTGCGACTTTAGTAAAATAACCATAACTTGTTCATTTCAAAACATTTTAAAGTGATTCAAGTTGTGTTTATTAGATAACTCAGAGTAATACAACTTTTGTGCTGATAAACTTGAGAATCAGTCTCAATAAAACACATAAGTTGGCCGAAAGTCAGGAACACTATCCCGTTTTTTATTTTTCGGACAGATTTGCGCGACTTTAGTAAAATGACCATAACTTGATCATTTCAAACCATTTTTAAGTGATTCTATTTGTGTTTATTAGATAACTCAGAATAATACAACTTTTATGTTTTGATAAACTTTAGAATCGATCTCAATCGAGCACATAAGGTGGACGAAAGTCAGGAACACTATCCCGTTTTCATTGCGAGATAGATTTGCGCGACTTTAGTAAAATGACCATAACTTGCTCATTTCAAAAAATTTTCAAGTGATTCAAGTTGTGTTTATTAGATAACTCGTAGTAATACAACCTTTGTGTTTTGATGAGGTTGAGAATTGGTCGAAAGTCACCCTGTTTTGCATTTTTGTTTTTTTTTAGTTTGGGTTTCTTTGTTATGCATATTTATTGGTAATGTGAGAAAGTTAAAAAAAAAACAAAAAAAAAACTCAATGGTGGTGTGAGCCAATGGTTAATTTGTACATACCTTTATACTTTTATACTTTTATGACCAACAAGGATTATTTTATTAACACTGGTTAACTCATAAAATTATATAACATATTTATCATTCCTAAAAAAATAGAAAACCTAATTTTATATTTTTATAACCAAGAGAGACTCTTTTATTAATGATATTTTTCTATTTTTTGTTTTTTATTTTTTCAGATACTCTTTGTGTCAACTTTCTTTTCTTCCTATACTTACGGCCATTGATGCTTTAAAAAAAATCAGTAGAGAATTTGTAAGTGTGGCAACAGTGATGTCAAAGTTGAAGAAGCAGGAAGTCTCACATCTTACCAACTTCCTCCAAGTTTAATAATTGGTTTCTTGAATAAGGCATGCTTCCATCAATTTATTAGTCTCCTTAAACATTTAGAATTTGTAATGGAACTATTACATATCAAGTCTTTTTTTGTTCAGAAAATAAATCTACAAATGATCTATCATCTGGAAAACCTATGGATTTGCGGTCATTGATTGTTGGTGGTGAGAAAGGTGGCTCCCGAACCTCTAGTTACATATATGAACTCATTAGTCATATTTAGATGCACAATGGGTCTTCACGGTATCATTTGTGTATACAAATAAGGATCAAAAGGACATTGTAAACTATTGAAAGAAGAAGTTGCCATGGAGAAACATGAACAAGTGAAGCTTTTGAGTTTATGGGTGAGTTCATTTGTTTACAAGATTAGATGGGCACTTGAAATCAAGGGAGTGGGGTACAAATTTGTAGAAGAAACTCTAAGCAGCAAGAGTCATCTGTTTTTGCAGAGTAATCATGTTTATAAGAAGGTTCGCGTTATCATTCATGGATAAAAAGTGATTAGTGAATTACTTGTTATTATTACACATATAATAACTATGTTATAATTCCATTGGAAAGTATAAATTTATGACAAGTTAATCAAATTGATTTTATTAATTAATTAAAATCAAATTTTCAATTATCATTTACTACATTATGAAAAATTTACCAAACCTTAGCATAATAATTAGATTAACTTGTCAATCAATAAAAACTTATATTTTGTTGTTCATAATTAGAATAATTAATATTGATACCTGCCAGCGGCATGGGGTGAGAGGGGTTAGGGGTTAAAAAATAAAAAAAAATAAAAACAAAAAATAGAATCATTAATAAAAGAGTCTTTGTTAGTCATAAAAGTATAAAATTAGGTTTTTTATTTGTTTAGGAATGGTAAATATGTCCTATAACTTTATGAGTTAACTTGAGTTAATAAAATAATCTTTGTCGGTCATAAAAGTAGGCACAAATTAGCCATTATATCAACTACGATATCTAAATGGTCTATTTTATGAAAAAGTAGGCCTTAAAAGTATTTTTTCAAATATTTATCTTGGAAGGGAAACAACAAACAATGTATTGAGTTAATCTTTTTAACTTGTTGTACATGTATTATTTTTTTTTTGTTAAAAGTATAGCATATATTATTAATTAAAATTACAGTATTGTTAGGCTGCTACAACAGCGAGGTATGAGCGTCATAATTAAGGTCTTGACAAGTAAAATTACAAAACCAAAGTTTGTGACAAGAAAGCAGTTTCTATATACTACTAATGAGTGGTCGTCACACTTAGTCTATAGTTGTTCTAGGTTGCCACTGATCATCCTGTAGAATAAAGTGGAGCGTCCCTGAGTCTCCCATAAAAAAACTTGTTATCCACTGCTTAGCTTGGATAAGTAGAAGAGTCGCCTCAGCTGCATGACACTCCGCTATGGTATTATCCATCATCTTCCCTGTGATCAGGTAAGCAACTCGGGTAAGCACCTTTCCAAGCATATTGACTGCAAACACTCCGATCGTTCCCTATTGAGATGGGGCCAAAAAACTAGCATCGTATGTGACCACAATCATGTCCGAATCCAGGGAATGTGGAATAGGTTTGAGCTGTAAAGATCTAAGGTTAAGTCCGTGACATCTAGGTGAAAGGATTTGGGTTTGTATCAATGCTATTCGGGTAGTGGTTATCTCAGTGTGGGGGTCAATAAGAGATGTCGAAGGGGAGACATAATTAGATTGAGTGTCAATGACCGATGTTTGAAGGACATGATGAATATAGACTGGATTGGTAGTGTCTTAAGTGGGAAGGGCATCCCCATGACTTGTGTGATTGAAGTTTGTAGAAAATCATTGGTGTTTCCAAGCAGACCAGGCATTATGGAAAGACATTCTAAACTTATGAGCGTTGATTTTGGTGTTTTGGAAAATACAGTTGTTACGAGTTTGCCATATGGTCATAATGAAAGCTACAAACTGCGAGAGAATTTCCTCCTTTAACTCGAGGTGGGTCTTCGCAATATCCCACATGAACTTAAGGAGGAGGAAATTACTAGGCACCCCAAAGTTAACATTGAGCTAGTTGATAGGGATGGGCAATAAAAGCCATAGACAATGAATGACCGGACAGAGGAAGAGCAGATGAGTCGCGTCTTCTGTGTGACTATGGCAGAAAATACAGCAATCCCCTAAAGGTATGTGCTGACGGGTCAAATTGGTCATGGTGGGGAGTATATTTTGATTGAGTTTCCAGAGTAAAAAAAGGGCGGAAGGAGACACCTTGATTCGCCACATATCTCTTAGCAACTTAGCATCAGTGTTGAAAGAGGGAGGGAGAGAGGTGAAACATTCAGATTGAACATCTTGGTAGCGTTTTTAAAGTGAAGATACATTTTTTATCTGGGAGCCAGATCAGAGTGTCAGGACAATCTGAGCGTTGGATAAGGATATCATGAATGTCACTAGCCACAGGGGCATGAAACATGGATCTGATTAAGCTATCATTCCATTGGGGTTGTTGAGCAGAGGGACTGTTCCATAAATTCGAGATTCTGTTAGGCAAATTTGAGGCCAGGGGGTTGAGCAAACAGTCGGTTAGAAGCAATCCTGGCTTAACCCAACAATCCCTCTAAAGGTCGATATTGTTTCCCAACAACACTTGCCATTTGAAGTATTGTTTCATTTTTGCCAGCCCAGTGAGATTGCCCCTCCAAGAAAAGGAAGCCAAGGATGGAGGTTTGAAAATTTGGAAGAGATTTTTGGTGTTAAAGTAAATCGCTTTGAGTTGGATAACCCTAGTGTTGTGGGGGGAAGAGATAACTTTCAAATACTCTTTGCCATTAAAGCCAAGTTTTTATTGCTCATTGAGGGGATGTTCAAACCACCCAGGTGTCGAGGCTTAGTGATACGATCCCAGGTAAACATATGCATAACTTTGTTATCAGCAGTCCTGTTCCACCAGAAATTGTGAGTAAGAACATCAATTTTGCTAGTGATCGAGGTGGGAAGAAGGAAATTTTACATGTTGTAAATTGGAATCGAGTTAAGGACAACTTTAATCATAATTGCTCTGCTCGCTTGTGAAAGCACTTTGGATTTTCAGCTTGAGAGTTTGACATTGATTTTATCAACAATGAATTGGAAATCAGTGGTCTTTTTGTTTGACATGAGCAAAGACGGTCTGAGATATTTGTTTTTAGGGTTGTAGAACTTTGATCCAAAAATCCTATTGTTCATTTTTGCATGTCTCGGGTGAACATTGGAGCTATAGTACACCAAGAATTTTTCAAAATTAACCCATTGACACGAAGCTAGACAGTATTATTGTTGAAGAATATCTTTAACTGAGTGAGCTTCAACAAGGGATGCTCAGCAAAAAATCATGAGATCATTTTCATAAAGCATGTGACTAAGATAAGGGGATTGTCGTTTGATTTTGATGCTTTTGATGAGCCCTACAGCTTCCGCTCGGGTAAGAAGACTGGATAAAGCTTCAGCAACCACAATGAAATGATATGGAGACAGGGGATCCCCTTGCCAAATGCCCCTAGAGGACTTGATGGAAGAAAGGGGCGAGCCGTTAAGAGGGACACAAAGGGAAGTGGTGGAAATGCATTGCTCAATGAGTTGAATCCATCCTTCAATAAACCCCAGTTGCCAAAAAACTTGTAAAATGAATGACTATTCAACTCTATCATAGGCTTTGGCCATATCAATTTTAATGGCCATCCAACCTTGTTTTTTCCTTCGAAAATTCTTCATTTGAAAGAAAGTTTCATGGGCGAGACTGACATTATCTGCAATGGATCGCCCTGGAATGAAGACTCCTTGGTTGGGGGAAATGATGTTATCTAATAGAGGTTTCTTGCGATTTACCATGATTTTAGAGATCACCTTATAGATAACATTAGGGGTGGGAAAACGGGTCGAGGATCCGCGGGTTCAAATCGAATGTGTTTTTAGATACAGTTTGGATTGGTCCGTGTCCGTTATAAAACTGTCCGGTCCCGGTTCGTATTTTTAAAAAAGAAATGGTCCGGGTTGGACCCGTTTCAAATCACATTATTAAAAACCTAAATATGGAACTATGGAAGAAATAAAGTAACTAAGACTCTTTAGCACCCGCAGCCGCAGAGGAGAAGAGAAGTGAGCACCCGCAGTCAAACCGAGCAAGCACCCGCAGGCCACCTCTTAGAAATAAAGTAACTAAGACTCTCGTGGTTTCGGTCTTCCGATGGGCTGATTAGCGGCAAATGGTGGTTCTACGAGCTCGATCGAAGAGATCGGGACGAAGGTTTCTCTAGGGTTTTGTGTTGCAATCGATCGATATGTCTTTGGTGTTTGAAGACTTCCTTCACAAGCGAGCGATGATGATAACTTCTGATATATCGTTTCATGGCGGTTCGAGTCCTCATCGTCTTAAACAGCTTGAAAAATGGAATCGTCGCGGTAATTTGAATCAACGTTGAGCTTGCAATCATGGATTTATCGTTTATTTAGGGTTTGTTCTTCTTCATTCTTGGTTTGGTTTGGTTTCACTCGTTCTTGATTGGAAGATAAAAGATAGGTTTCGCGTTTATTAGGTCACCAGTGATCTTGCAGCATTGCCTGTGGCTTTCAGAGTTTGGTTTGTTTTGTTTGGCGGTTCTTTTTTATCCTTGTTGAACTAAGTCCTCATCTCTTGGAGGTAACGATCTTATCTTTTCCTCTTTATTTTGTTTTGTGTTGTGTTGTTTTGTTTTGCGTGTTTGTTTAATCGTTATTAGTGTTAACTGCATTTTGACTTTTGGCTGTTATGAGAGTTGTTGCTTTTATCTGGTTTTGTTTAGATTTAAATGATTTAGATTATAGTTAGAAGGGCTGGTGGTTAATCAAAACTTTGGTAACCCTGCAGTTCAACCTAGCTCCTTAAATAATTCTCTAATCAACACTTGATTTGGAAAGATTTAGAAAAGAAATTTAAGAAGGAAATCAAATCAGTGTAAAACATAATCAACTTAGATTTGGAACCGGTTGGAACCGTAGGAACCGTAGGAACCGGACCGTTCCAAACGGTTCGAGTTAGGTTCGGTTCCAATGTTTAAAATGAGGGGATCCGGACCGGACTGGATCTGTTAATTTTAAACGGTTCGAGTTAGGTTCCTCCAAATTTGGAACCGATCCGGACCGTGCCCACCCCTAGATAACATTACAGAGACCAATAGGGCGGAATTTTTCCGGAGTAACTAGGATACCAACCTTTTGGTAAGGTTGAAAACCAAACCGTCGGTTCGATTTCTTACCTAAACCGTGAACCAAACCGACTTTGGTCGGTCTTAAAATTTTCAAACTGAAACCAAACCGACCATTAACAAAATGATCCAAAACCAAACCGATTCTAATTTATGCAAACCGTAACCGAACCGACTAAAATTGAACTAAAACCAAACCGATCGACTATTTTAAACATATTATATTATTTTTATATAAAATATATATGATTTATTATATATATTCGATCAATTAAAATCACATAGAAACCAAAAACCAAACCGACCACTTCGATTTTGAATTTTTAAAACCGAAACCAATCCGAACCGATTGGTTCGGTTTTGATCGGTTTGGTCGATTTTTTGTTCAACCTAACCTTTGGGATAAGAGCGATAAATGTTTCATTGAGTTTGAGATCCATCTGACGGGTAGTAAAAAAGTGTTTAACTACCTCGCAAACATCCGACTTCACAATATCCCAATAATACTAAAAAAAAAGTAGGCATGAAAACCATCAGGGCCTTGCACTTTATGACTACCCATATCAAAAAAAACTTTTTGAATCTCGGAGCATGTAGGAATGGAGAAGAGAGTCTCATTCTCAGCACTAGAGATGATCGGGGAGAACAAAAAGAGAATTTTGGGATTAGGAGAAGAACCCGAAGATTGGAAAACGTTTCCAAAGTAGTTGTTAAGAATTTGACCAACAGTGCATGGGTCGATTGCCAGACGTTGGATTCATCCTTCAGGTGAAGAAGGAGGTTTCGTTTCTGACGTAGTAGCGTAGAGAGATGAAAGAACTTTGTATTATTATCTCCCTCTCTGAGCCACAAATGACCAGACTTGTTTTTCCAAAAAATTTCCTCTCTAACCAAGAGCTCCGATAGCCGGTCCTCCAGAGAAACGATAGCCAAAGTATTCTGAGTAGAGGGTTGTTCATTTTGGAGAGCATCAAGGGTTTTATGAGTATCTTGAATGCATAATTGAATATTTTTTAACTCATTGTGGGCCCACCTAGACAGACAATAGCTCAACTTCTTGGTTTTGATCAGGTTTGTAGTGACGACTTGGAGCCCAGAAATAGTCGACCAATTTCCTACACTGAGGGTCATTAGTCCACATTTGGAAATTTTTTGAAAGGCACCATTAGAAATATTGGAAACTAGTTGCAAATAGAGAACACAATGATCCGAGGTGGAAGTATGAATAGTACGGACTGTGGCTGAAGAAAACAGGTTAACCAAGTTTATGGTCACCAAGATGTGGTCCAATTTGGCCTCAATCCCATTTCTGTCTTTACATTTATTATTCCAAGTGAATTGGGAGCCAGTAAGAGGAAAATAAAAAAGGTTGTGGTTGTCTAAGAAAGTGCGTAAGTGGCTAAGGGAGGATAAAGTAGGCCGGTTACCCCCCATTTTTTCCTAGGAGTGAGAATGACATTAACGTCTCCAATAATGATACTAGGAAGGTGTTGGCAATGGTAAGGAGCAGCTATATTATCCCAAAAAAGAACCCTAAGAGCTGGATTGGGTTCACCATACATGAAAATATCATACCAAATAGATAAAGCAAAGTAATCATGAATAATACAATTGAAATAATATTCACAGAATGAGATGATGGTGAAAGAGATATCTTCTTTCCAAAACAATGCAATGCCACCTGATTGACCCGTCGCTACAACTGAGGCTTCGTGTTTGAATCTGAGTCTCCAGCGTATGTGATCCATATGTGTAGAGGTGGCTTTAATTTCTGACAAGAACAAGATATCAGGATTGGATTGATGGGAAAGGGTCTTTAGATTATGGATCGCGCAAGGAAACTCTATTCCCCTTGCGTTTCAGAAGAATATCATGGTAACTTGGGTAACCCTTCTGCGGCGGTAACCAGCACCTACAAAGTCTTTCCAGCATCCTGAGCATACTCCTGAAGCTTCTGAACTAGCTCGCTCCAAAACAATATAATTCGTCGTAATTTCCTTCCAGGATTCACCATACCGATATGCACTTTGACTTTCTCACTGAACGGCTAAATGTGAGGATCGTCTGAACAAATGACTCCTGCCTTTAGGTATGGAACATTTCTTGGTGTACTCATCCTCATAATTAAATTAAAGTCTAATTGCCAATGATTTGAGAAAAGAATGTGCCCAGTCTGAACAAATGACTCCCGCCTTATAAAATTGACCCATCCTAAGATATTAACAACGCTGCTCTTCTTTTTAGATTCCGTGGAAATTGCTTTGTCAGAAGTCATTAGAAATGAAGGCACAAGAACTGTTGTTAAAGATGATGTAGAGACTGACTGGGCGGTCGTCATCACGACTGATAACAGAACTGATGAGCTTGATTTCATGACGACCGACAATGTTACCGTTAACAGAACTAACCATTCTCACAACCCCCTGTATTCCCAGAAACAGACAAATAGTAGTTGACTTCTTTTGCTTTAATTGTGGTTGGGTAGATGCCTTGCAAATCGAAGCATTAGTTTCATCAAGATTTTGCACCGGAGCCCGATCAGAAAGGATCAATTCAACTGGCGGTGACGGATCAGGCAGTTGTGATGTATCCGACAACAATGATTCCTCAGGCATCGGTGACACTAATAATAATAATAGTAATAATAATAATAATAATAATAATAATAATTAATAAATAAATAAATAAATATAATGTGATACTTCTTGCTCCATTAGATATTTTTTAGAGTAATTGTAAAAATAATAGGCCATAAATTATCAATTTATATAGCCTAACCCAACCTACAATTGGTTGATTATAATTAGAATAATTAACAAAAAAAAGTCATTGTTGGTCATAAAAGTATGTTTTCTATTTGTTTAGGAATGGTAAATATGACCTATAACCTTATGGGTTAACCTGAGTTAATAAAATAGTCTTTGTTTGTCATAAAAATATAAAAGTAGACACAAATTAGCCATTACAACAACTACAATATCTAAATAGTCTATTTTGTGAAAAAAATAGGCCTTAAAAGTCATTTTTCGTACTTCTTTGGACTCTACCCAAAATGCACAGTACAGCTCATGGGCTTTACTAGTCCAGTTTTGAAAATGTAAATGGTCTAGACCAATCTAATCCAACTCTTTCCTATGTTTGGCATTATAACGCTCTAGTGCTATGCCAATTACATTTAAGCTGAGATACCAAAAAAAAAAAAAAACTTCAATTCGTGTGGCGCAAGAATCACCACGGTGATTGCACATTGAGTTACGGAAGGGCGTCACACTATGATTTGTCGTGATTCCATCAATCCGATAATCGAATGTCCACTTTTACTCTTCGGAATAATTTTTTGTTTTTTTGAAAAGATTCATGTATATCCCTTTTACTTTGAAAATATGAACATGGGATCATTGAAATTTTTGTTTAATTGAAAGGTTATTCTTCATATATTACTCTACTTTTACTGGTACTGGATTCCTGTAAAATTTGGAAATGGGAGTCTTTTTTATTTAAATTAAAAACGTCTTGCAGAATGATCTTTGAAACTATTGATACAGTTTGATTACTCAATTCAATTTTTAGTGATTCTAGAGTCCACTTCTTCCCCATACTACGAGTGAAAGGGAAAATGTAAAGACTGCCATTAAAGCAGCCCAAGCAAGACTTACTATATCCATGTGAATTATGTCCCCTATCTCTATGAATATGAAGACAATCTTCTATTAGTGATTATTGATCACTAATAATAATGGAATCAATGGTGCAAAGTCAAAAAGGGAGTCTGACCGAAGGAAGACAATTGATAAACCAATCCAATAAATCCACCCATACCAAATTTTTATATGATTTCCGGTGAATTGGGGAAGCCTTAAGCCCAAGCAAGAGCACAGTTACTCTTTGGAATTATAAAACTGAAAGGAATGTTCATAATGGAACACGTAGGAATAGTAAGCCCTATTGTTTTTTTTATTGATCTTCATAAGCGAAAGACATAAAAAAGACAATCAAGATAGATCAAAATATCTCACATTTTTCTATCCCCTCTTTGCTCTAATCCTTACTTTCCCCGATTGTTGCACAGAGACAGTCGAGAGACCACCCATTACATTCTACCTTTCCCTGGGGTTTACCGAAACTAAAAGTAAAAAAACTTTGATTTGATTCAACAAAAAGCCAATTATCTTCCCCAATAGTTCACATCGACGTGAAGGTTTGGCACCTCAATGTCAGCTCTTCGCCACCTGGGGTTGTAGTATGTTCCAAGAGTTGGGTTGTTCGCCCATTAAAACGGTACGTGAGCTGGGTTCATAACGCCGTGACATAGTTCGATCCATATCCGGTGTGGGCGTTAGAGCATTGAGAGGACTTTTCCCTAGTACGAGAGGACCGGGAAGGACGCACCTTTGGTGTACCATTTATCGTGCCCACGATAAACGCTGGGTAGCCAAGTGCGGAGCGGATAACTGCTGAAAGCATCTACGTAGTAAGTCCACTCCAAGATGAGTGCTCTCCTATTCCGACTTCCCCAGAGCCTCCGGTAGCACAGTCGGGACAACAACGGGTTATCTGCCATTGCAGGGATGGAGCGACAAACGATATGATTTTGCAAATATTATGATAATTGAGTTGGACAAAATATAGTTGCCGAGCACGTTATGGCAAAATAAGTCATTTATATATGAGTGATTCTACGTGACGAGGAAACCAGCGAGGAAAGGGAGGTGGCAGGGGGTGAACCGTTCACCCCCTCGGGATGCGCGCGCCAAAAAAGTGGGCACACATCTCGAGGGGGGTGAACGGTTCACCCCCCGCCACCTCCCTTTCCTTGCTGGTTTCCTCGCCCACTTCCTCGACATTTAGAATTACAGTTTATATATATATGCTGATTATAAGGATGGTTCATCCTTTTTTTTTTTTGCTTTCCAAAAAAAGGATGGTTCATGAATTTAGCAAATATTAATTTGAAACGATAAAGCAATAAAGAATGTTGATTAGCTAGTTTGCAACAACAAAAAGGTAGCAATGGAAAGTGGTACGTGCATGGGGCAGCAGGGCAGGAGTCCAATCAACATTGAGTGCCTTGTTTGCTCTTCTTAACCAAATCACCTTCTTTATCCAACACTTTGAGTGATTGCTTTTGAAATTGACATTGTTAAAAGCACAGAACAGTGTGTTGTGAAAGCTCAAGTCAATCACGTTGATTCAAAATCTATATAGATGGAAGGAGGGAAGGAGCGAGGAAAGTGAGCGAGAGGGATGGGTCCCCTTCGAGATAAGCGATGGCGTGCATCTTGAAGGAAATGGGTGGTTACACCCATCTCTGGCTCCCTAGAATTTCTGATACAGATGAACAAAGAGGTGGTCTTCTTCTGGCACGGGATGGCATTTAGGAGCACGTGATGAAAAACCCCAACTCAGTGTTTCTACAGTAACAGTTTTTTTGACAGGTTGATTGAAGCATATCTGTTTGTTTTCATCAATAGTATTTTTGCATTCTTAACTGGGGGTGGGCATCCCATCCCGTAATTTCGATCATGTCCCGATCCCGTTCCGTTCTGTCCCGATTTTTTCGAGTCTTAATGAGATTGAATAATTTCATCTCGATTTCGTCCCGTCTCGATCTAGAATGGGATGGGATGAAGATTTTCAATCCCGTCCCGTCCCGAGCTAATTTTTTAATATTTATTATTAATATTTTTATTTATTTATTTATTTTTAATCATATAAACTTACAGTTGACTGACAGAAACTCATGGTGTTTGCAGTGGTAACAGAAATGTTACTTCAAGAAATAAATATTCATTAAGCAAGAGAAATATAACAGACTGTTGCTTGAATTCCCAATAAAAGTGGTTCCAATTATTTAACTTACAAATATTGATAATACCCAGGTGAAGATGAAAAATAAAACTTAACTGAGTAATACATATTCAGAAGGGAACATTCAGGGGCGGAGCCAAGAATTTGAGATGCCCCGGACTGTAAAAATATTTTTTTATAATTACAATATATGTATTGATGGTAAACCATTATGAATATGTTAGAACATCACCAATAAGTCTATATTTCTTCCCTAACAAAAGATGAAATGTCATTTTGTCAAGAAACCATGAATTTTGTTTCCTACAGTAATGAAATTGTAAAATCAGTTGGAAGGCCATCACAGCGACACAATACTCTTATGGGTCCCATTTATCATGTCATTTTCTAAAAGTCAGCCCACTCGACTTCATTGTTAGGGGATTTAGTGGCTACCCTTATATTTGCATGTCACATCTATATCTAATTAAAAGAAATTTATTTTTCATGCTCTTATATGATGATAATCTTCGCAGCAGTCACAGGCAACATGCTGATCCCGTCCCGAACCCGTTTGGAATGGGACGAGGTCGGGATGAGATTTTTCCCATCCCATCCCATATGAACGGGATGAGATAGGGATGAGTATATCTCGTCCCATCCCGTCACGTGCCCACCCCCTATTCTTAAGACATTGTATTTGCTATATTCTAAAGGGAAAATTGATCACTTGAAGAGCATTACTTAATATTTGAAAATTTATCACCATAAACATACATTATTATTACTACTTATTCATGACCATCTATAGACACCAGCCATGAATGAAGTTTTGACGCTGTAAGTAATTATATCAATTCGACATGTATGGTTAATTCAAACCTGATGATTTTCAATTCATCTCAATCTTTTTATTTTTTAAATCCAAAAATAAAATATGAATTTAAACAATGAGGTCCTATAGATAAAAGGGAAATGACATCATGGTGATGATTAAATCCAACGGTGATTGTGGAGTGAAGTTTTGATTGATGATTTTGTCTCCAAGTAAAACGGGAAACGGAACCGCCACCCAATTCCAACTAACTTAACGGCTCTCTGGACCCACCACAATATTCTCCAATGCTTTTTAGCAGGGAATGACGTGTCAACCTTGGAGCACGCGAAGAGCGGAGGATGACGTGTCATGATGTCACGTGACGCGTTGTGTAACAGAAATGAGAGCTGTGTGTTGTTGCCCTGATTGGATGAATTTTACGACACTATTTCTTGTTTTGAGGGTCAGTTGGTCCCACGTGGGCTGCTTCAGCACGTATGATATGGCCGGGTCGGGTCGGGCCATACACTCTAGAGTGGTGACCCGCATATGCTCACTAACCAAATTGATCTCCTACACCACATTTCATTCTTATAAACAAAAATTAAAATATTAAATCACAAGAAAAACCAAATTCATCTCCTTATGGATGTTTTCTCTCTCTGTTGTTTTTTTTTTTTTTTTTTTTTTTGGGCTATTGTTGTTCATGTTTTCCCTCATCACATGACAATGTTTTTTTTTATCTTCTTATATCTTGATCAGGTTAAAGGAAATGTAATGTTTTTTTTTTAACTTTTTTTTTACCCTTAACTTTTCCCACTCCATGTTGCCGGTCAGGTTTGATCCCGTGATGTGTGATATTATCCGTCACATCTCTACCAACTTAGCTGGTACACCTTTGGCAAAATGCAATGTCTTCCTTATAAAATCTTAAAATTTATTGCTAGCATAATATGGTCAAACTTCAATGGAACGAGGAAGTCGCAATGTTTTTTGTTATAAATATAGCTATTGCTTTAGAATAACGATCAATTACTAATGGAGAAGAAAAACCTAATTTAGCGAATATATATATATATATATATATATTGTTATTGACTATACAAATTATTTTGGAAAAATAATGGTCAACTATCGATGAAGACAAAGAAACTCATATTAACAAGTTTGCAATGTGTCTTATATTGTATATATAATCTATGAATTGTCTATTACAATCACCATTGAAGATGAAGAAACACGAGGTGTAATATCTTTTGTAAAAGAATCTTCAATTAGGCAAAAGATTGCCCTGAATTATTTATTTGGCGGGTTAACTTTATTTACTTTCCTCCAAGATTTGAACTTTCTAATATAAACCCGGAAAATTCCCTTTCACATTCCATCTAGAAGTTGAAAATTAATAATTAATAATTCTCAATTAAAAAGGAGGAAATTAAACTTGTTGTAGATTTTATGATAAAAGTCAAGCTCAAGGAATGCAAACTCCTGAGCGCAAGGCATATTGCAATTGTACCTTAGGCATGACAAAGGCCTCGAGAGGCATGCTGCAGCAAAAAAACACAAAAAGGGTATGTGGTCCATCTTGCCATTCGGCACCGGTAACACACTAGCTTACTTGGCATGTAAAAAGGTTGATTTGTTAGTTTTTAAAATGCTAAAGTTATAAAATTATGTACTTTAACCTTGAACTTGGTAGGTTCTGGACTATGGATATTGCCCGAGTTTGACAAGTAATAACCAATAAAGCACAATTTTTTCAAGTTTGTCTCATTAAAATTTTCTCCAAAAAAAACACTTATGGCCGGCAGGCATTGTTTTTGTGCCCAAAAATTTGTTGCCTTCTTTTAACATGTAAAACCTTTTCACATAGACTAACATTTAGATTGTTTTACGAAAGAAAGCCCTTATTTCGATGTCATGATATGCAAAGCACTTGACTTTTGAATGGCTTGCAAATATTATTGATGCAACCGCGGTGAATTTAAAGGATTAATCCCCATAAGATCATGTGTTTTGTATTATCAAATTAATCCATAAAACAACATTGTAGCATGCTCTTTTATGCGGTGTTAAGCTCAAATCTTTACAGCAAAGGTGTAGACGATTGAGACTCTCTCATTGGAGGTTTTCTCTAGCTTGGTCCTATCAATTATTATTCAATTTCTACAGTCAAATTTCCAGTTAAATCAAAAGTGATCATATTTTCATAATTCCTCCACCTCACTTCCCTCGCTCATTTCCTCGACATTTAGAATTTTGCATTGAAAAGTTAGTGTTTTTAAATGTGTCAAGATTTTGAAATGTCAAAAATGTCCTTACCTATATTATAAAATTCCCATTATATCACCTTTCCCTCCCTCTATGTCATCTCTCCTCCTCTCCCTCTCTGTTTGCCTCCTCTTCTCCACAATTGCCGCCCCCTTCTTCCTCCCACACACACAGTCGATCGCAACCTCTTGATCGACCTCTCAATCTCACCGGTCACTGCCAGCAGATCTCAACCATGCCACACTAGTCGACTCCCTCCAACATCCTCTTTCCGGCCCCTTTTATTTACGTGCACGTTGTGCGCTTCTGCACATAGTAGTAGTTCAATAATTAAAAATTATAGCACCATTTGTCAAAAAACAAATCCCATAAATCATACTCTTGCAATATAGATAAGAGACAGAAGTGACACTTAAAAAAAATATTGATTCTCTCTTTGGTGGGTCTCTTGATGTACGTATGACAAAGTAATCTAAACCCTGTAGCATTGAAAGATAAATTAATTATGCCAAACACTGTAAAGAAGCGGTGAGATAAACTTGAAAGTCTTAGAAAGCACGTGCAGTGCCCCAGGAGGACAACGAGGTTTTGTGTGTGTCACACGTGACTGGACTGGATCAATGAGGAGGCCAGCTAGCATGCCAGCCCGGTTTTCATGCAAGAAAAACGAAGAAAGAAAGAGAGAAGGATAGTTTTCCATTTCCATTGAGAGTAAAAGAAAGAAATATAAACAAGAGAGAAAGCAAAGAGAAAGCTTTGCTTTGAATAGAAAGAAATTTAATGGTGGAAGCAAATCACATGAATCAAACATTTCTTCTCTTGCAATATCAGCACCTCCCCCTACACTATAACGTACTCTAAAACTTTAACTGTCTCACCGTCCCCCTTTTCATTGCTTGATTTCATGGAAAATATTACCCATACAAAATTTTAATATATATGGTTTTTTCTTCCTTCAAAATAAGAAACCATCTCTTTACACTCAAGTTTCCATAATATGTGAAAAGGGGTTTTCTAATTTCTTTGTTTATTATTGAGGAGAATATTTTGATTGATGAAGCTAGTTTGGAATTTTGTATATATGGTGTGACATGTGAATACTCAAGTATAGCTTAGCTAGCTAGTGAACAGCTCATGAACTGCATGATCATCATCCCTCGCATGGAAGAATGCATGAATTGTGCCAACATTTCAAGTACTGGGTTAATGTTGAAAGCGTGTTTGTTCCATTCCATCGAATACATGAATCTAAAAAAAAACACACCATTTTCATTGTATCTACAAAGGCCAGTGCAAGTTACATGTGTGTGCAGTGAAAAGTTGTGAGCCAGCTTATTTAACTGAAGCATAAAGTGGTGCAAGCAAAGAACCTTTTGAGAATTATCTATAAATGTTTAGATCATACATGAGATGCGTGAACTGTTATTATTTAATATATCTCCTGCTCCGATCCTGGCATGGGGACCTAATTTGGAGATAATTCAGAACAGTAGATAAGAATAAAAGTACATGAATATGTATATCTGTAACATACATCAAACACGAGAAATTGATGAGTAAAGATGTATGATAACAAGTAATAAGAAGTATGAGCCAAGTTTAAATGAAGAGACAAAATGAATAAATTCACTAAATTCAACAAAAGAATTGATGTACATGAGGGGGTTATAGTTATGCGATATTCTCTTTAAATTAACAGTATAGTTTAAATTGGACATGATGTACAGAAATTCTAACATCCATGACATTATATCTTCTACGCTTTCATGTTCTTGATCAGTAGTTCCAAAGGTTTTCCAAATCTACAACTGGTCCAGATGATGAAGGCCCTTCGAGATCGTCATAAGACCTACTACCACCTCCCATATCATGCTTTGAAACGACAGATGAAATCTCAGTGTTTATATCGGTGCTCGGCCCAGTATCCTGAGACAAGCTAACCATGGACTGGTTGGATGAGTATTGCTCCATTTTGCACTCCTTCTTTAAACCATACGGATCATTGTGAGCAGCCAAGCCTCTTAAAATGTTCTGGTCAAGAGGACCATTGAAGTTCATGTCTTGGTGCAAGTAGGCACCAGAACTCTGTGAGCCATGAAAAGATAAGAGAGGGTTTGATGAGGGGATTGGCATCTGAGAGTAGTAATTAGGATTTTGAGATGTATTGGAATAGGGGTTTGGTTGGTGCTGCGTCGAAAAGGAAAAATTGTTCGACGAAACCAAGTTCTTGTTGTCATATCGATGATAGTTATTGTCCATGCTGGCGGTTGAGTAGGAGAGCTGATTATTTCCATCTGATGTTCTCATCATGGAGGAGGTACTAGTAGTTGTTGTCCCATTAAATTTCTCACTAAAAGGATGATCATCCAAAAGAGATGGCAATGAAGTTGTATCGAACAAGTCATCCCCAAAAGAGTTCATTCTCAATAGATCAGAAATGGGACTTTTCTTCACACCACTGCTCTTGTGAAACACCCTACAAACAACCCATTCATCCTGTCATAAATTAAAACCAAATTTCAAGTTAGTTTATAAGAAGAACAAACTAATTAAAAACAAACCCCTATCACAAATTAATTTGTAATAAATACCTTTGCAGTTCTAGGTAGGTTGTGGTAAGAGAATTTTCCTTCGAGTCTGTACTCATGCATGACCCAATTAGTCTTCTCACCCTTAGGGGCTCTTCCTCTATAGAACACAAGGGTCTTCTTCATACCAACAAGACAATTCTTCCCTTTGAAAATCTCCTTATCTTTTCCAGTTGCCTTCCAGTACCCAGAATCTGTAGCTCTATTGGTTCTCATCCCTGTCGGGTACTTTCGATCTCTCTGACAGAAAAAATACCATTCCTTTTCCCCCATCTTAGCTTTCTCTGCAAGATCCAATCACATGAAAAATAAATACCAACCATAACATACATGTATAAATGAATACAATAAGAAATTAAAATGAAAAGAAGAACAACTTACTTGGCAAATCCCAAGGTTCACTCTTGTTCAAATCCACTTCTCCAATAGCTCTTGCACTGAAGTTGCTATTAACAACCTTCTCTGACAGATAGCAAGTTACGATCTCTTCATCTGTGGGATGAAATCTGAAACCAGGAGGCAAGTCCATGGGGTCATCACCAACTGAAATATCAACCATGATTGCACCACTATACTCAAAATCTCAATAAAAAGCTAAAGAATCAACTAGCTAGATACCCAAATATTAATTACAAATAATTATTTGAAGAGTAGAAAAAGAAATGGAAATGGAAAGGTGGGGATGATAGCTAGAGAGATAGAGAGGATGTAGATTGGATGAGCAGTTAAGAAAGAAGAACAAAATAGGCAAGGAAGAGGTCTTAAATAGAGGGAGATTACTTGGTAAGTAAGCAACTTATGAGAGAAGATTGATAGGATGGGATGGGATTTTCTCTCAAATATCTCATTTTTGTTTATTTTGTGAATTATTAAATATTTGTTTTCTTGTCATGTAGTTTATGAGCTATCTACCAGTTTGAAAATCAGTTGTAAGAAGGACAAAGAAAAAATGATATCTGTGGAAGGGCTCCCATGGGTTCTGCTTCCTCATTTTCACCCATTAAAGAAGAGAGAACTGAAAAGTAGGGAATATCCAGGTCAGCCTCAACCTAACCTTTTAGAATTTCTCTTTTTTTTTTTTCACACTTTCAAGCCCCTCTCTTTTCAAAGGTTTTTTTTTTTTTTTGACCTTTATCAGCTGCCAATTTGCAACTTGAGTAAAGGTGTGAAAATGAAAATGTCAATCTTGGTAGGGAAGATGGCATTAATGGCTTGGCTGAGAGGATGCCAACCCTTAATAGTTAACTATAGCTGCTTTAAGCCAAGTTGAAAAAAATTTCATTTTGTGTTAAGGGTTGCTTATCCTTTGCTTTTTACGCGTTGTTTTAATTATATCAAATAGTCTATATTTGATCTGGATGTATGGTAAAAAAAAATTGATTAATCACTTACATGGAAATAACTCGAACATTTTATTATAGATTATGAGTTATCAACATTCAAGTGTGGCCGATGATATTACAAGTCTAAGATTCACACTTTTCAAAAGGAATTTTATATGTTTCAAGAATCCATTACAACCAGTTTGCCTTTGAAACACATTAAAAATTCAAGTTGAAAATTAACTTATTCACAAATTTAGGTAGTGCATATAAATGTCATTTGAATTTCCCCCTTGAAATTGTAAAAAATTTAAAGATTCTAGTTGGACTTCACTTTCACATTTTGTCATTGCATATTTTATTATATTTTAATTAATAGCTAGGAAAGTAAATGTAAAACAACCTCAAAGAACTTCCTAATTTCTTCTTTAAGTTTCAACAATGATATTCTTAGCATATTTGAAAAGTTTTGGTATTATACAATTGTGCAAATAATAAGTACATGAGACCTAAAATAAGAAATGAAACAATTAGAACTAGCAATTTATTGAGAGATTCCAAATTATATGGCACAATAAATGACTTGCTTGATCAACAAACTCTTCGTCATAAACCATATGAATGAAGCCTCGGCGGAAAATACAAAACAAATTAATATGCCAAGTTCTTGCACCTAACATTTCGAACACGTACCTTAAAAAAATTCCAAATATCATTGTTCAAGCTATGCAAAAACCACCCAACTCTTATTCCTACCGATTAACATGTGCATTTTATTTCCATCTTGTAGCGTAAAGAAAAACATATGTATTCAATAATGGTCTTAAAAAAACTAGAGTGTGGAAGTGGCTTAGCTACTCACCACGACATAGCCAACTGGGCAAGCCGTTTGAGCTGTCTGCATCACCAAAAACGCGTTTGGCATACGTGGCATCCCTATAGAATATCCGTTTTACGCCGTATCGACGGTAAATTAGCGCCGCAAACAGTCAATCGGACGGACCCAGTCGAAACAGTAGCGTGCCATCTTTTCTTGGTAATTTCACTTGCCACGTTTTTAAAAGTATTCCGAGACCATAAATGGATAAAAAGATCAGAGAGCGTGTGGGACCCGTTTGGAGCGGGAGCGGAAGCTTTGGGCCTAACTAACTCTATTGTTGACTTTTAGCAGACTCCAAGATGCTTCTACTTCTATTCGTGACGGTTGCTCATGTCATAACGCAATCATTTTCGATACCATCGCAGTTCAATGATTTGTCATCGTTTTGGATCCGATCCGACGGTAATTGTATGTTTGGTGGGTTTGATACAGAGGTCATCAGATGCCTAGTGGTTTGCTACTGTCCAAAACCAACTACTTGTGGGTTTCCCCCCCCTCCCTAAAATATAGGTTGGTACATTTGGTTGGATTTTTGGTTTGGCCACTTGGATTTTTTTTATTTTTATTTTTTATAATTTAGTATAATTCAGTTAGTAAATTTCGATGTAATCCAACATAGTTGACCGAATTTGTCGTCTTAAAAAAAATGATATAGGAAGCTCACAAAAAACCAAAATAGGGACTTCATTGAATGGTAAGAAAGATGATCAAATGTAGTTCTTCGTGAAATTCGAAGAACTTCAGCTAGATTCGTATTTTTATGTTCTATTTATTGTTTTTTTTAAATGACATTGGTACTCTATTAAGGAATTGTAAATGGAGCTGTATAATCACACCTAATGTCATTGGTATTTGTTGATAATATCTAATAAACTCAAATAGATGAATGAGAATTTTTATTTCTTGTATATACTCTTTACATGAGTTCAACTCTATATATACAAGAGATTTAGAAGTTGATGGTGAGTTGTGAGTCCAACAATCCGGATCTCTTGCTGGCTTTGGATTGCACTTCAATACCTTGAATTCAAATATCTCTGGAGCTTTGTTTGTGAGCTGCACCAATACAACATTGTAGGAGCTAACTTCCTAATTCAAATCCTAGTGATTGACTCAACCTGGTAATAAACACTATCCTTACTGGTGAAAAACATTATCCTTAATAATCAACTTTTGGAATTGTGCCAAACCAAGTGGTTTTGTAGATACGTCAACTGGTTGTTCATTGCTTGAAATATGAGCTGGGTGAATTGTACCATGTTGCAGCTTTCCGCGAACAACATGGCAATCGATTTCAATGTGCTTAGTGCACTCGTGGAAGACCAGATTCATTGCAATGTGTAGCACAACCTTGTTGTCACCAAATAACAATGCTGGCCCAAAATGGTAAACTTGCAAATCTTGTAAGAGATAAAACAACTAGGTGATTTCGCAACATTTAGTTGCCATGGAACAATACTCAACTTCAGCCGAAGAACGAGAGACTGTAGATTGCTTTTTTGATTTCCATGAGATGAAAAATCACCTAACACAACACAATCTCCCGTGATGGAACAACGAGTTTCACTTCAACTAGCCCAATCCGCACAACAAAATTCCTTCAACCGTAAAGAGCTCCCAAAAGAAAATAAAGTCCAAGGTCCTGATGTTTGTTTGATATAGCGAAATATCCATTGAGTAGCATCTAAATACGGTTTACGAGGTTTGTCTAGGAATTGGCTTAAAGCGTTCACCGAGTACACAATGTTTGGCCTTGTATTGTTAGATATATGAGTCGACCAATAAGACGTCAATAAAGAGTTGGATCAGATGATAATTAACCACTAGTTGCACTTAACTTTAAATTTGGTTCCATTGGACACATAACTGGATGTGCTCCAAGTAATCCGCTTCTTGAATGATGTCTAAAACATATTTTCTTTGACTCAAGAAAATTCCTTGCTGGAAACGTGCAACTTCGATCCCCGAAAAAATTCAAATGACCAAGATCTTTAATTTTGAAGCGGCTATGAAGGAATTGTTTGATGCCATTGATGGAGATAATGTCATTACCTACAATGATGATGTTGTCAACATAAACAAGAATGACATTGAACGATAAACCCACAAATCAAATAAATAAATAATAATCAGCCTTGGATTGATCATAGCCACTAGTCTCCATAAGTGATGTGGAAAATTTTGCAAACCATTTGCGGGATGCTTGTTTGAGCCCATATAGGGACTTTTGCAACTGACACAAACGAGTCTCCCCCTTACGTGCAAAACCAGGTGGGATAGTCATGTATACCTTTTCATCAAGGTCACCATGTAAAAATGCATTTGGACACCGAGTTGACAAACTATGTGAGATAAGAAACATAACAAACTATGTGATTTATTGCACCCGTGTCAATAATCGAAGAAACCCCATGTAGAGAAATAAAAGAATATGATTTACCTAAAAGATTTTGAGCTAATTGAGAGGTATACTTGGTGGACCATTGGCTGCAAGTTATTGGAATTGAGAAGAGCTAGGAGTTGATGACATTGTTTAGGTTTGAAAGGCATACTCATTTGAGGATTTGAAGGGTTTTGTTTGCCGGGAGATGGCCTTGCAACTAGATTTATTGTTCATTGTTTATTAGCTTGATGAACCCTATTTCCAAGAGGAAAACCATAGAGATAATAACATTTCTTACAGATAGGTCCAACCCATCCACAATAGGTGCAAGTTGGCCTACTTGAAGTCTGCCTTGACGAGATGGTATTATCTTTCTTATAATTGTTGTTACGACTATTATCATCAGTTTTAGCAAGTAATATGGATGTTGCATCATTGGTGTGAGTTGCCATAATGGCGATACCATGTTGTCTTTCTTCTTGGATCACATAAGAAAGAACTTCGCTGATATGTGGTAGAGGATCCATGAGGAGGATTTGTCCTCTTACAAAAACATAGCTTTCATTGAGGCCCATAAGAAATTGCATCACCCTTTCTTGTTGATGAACATGAAGGAATTGGATGATATGCCATGAGCTCATCCCAATATTCCTCCAACTTTGTAAAAATAAGTTCCCACAGATAATTGTTCTTGAATAAAAGAAATAGTTTTTTGAATTTGAAAGATGCGAGGAGCATTGAGCTGACAAAAGCGTTCATGAAGTTCCTTCCAAATTTTATGGGCTGAACTGACATAGGTAACACTTGGAGCTAGCTCTTTGGAAATATAGTTTAGAATATTGTTGCAACGTATCCATAGTGAATGCTTAGGATCAATGGGTGTTTGTGGCTTCAGAATGCATCCATCGACAAACCGTGTTTTGTTTTTGGAATTTAAAGCCATAATCATGGCATGACTCCAAGTTGAATAATTGTCTTCACCGGTTAAAGGTTGTGAAACTGGTACCATACCTGGATTTTCTGAATAATGTAAATAATAGGGATTCTGAATAGTCCAACAACATTGTTGGATTGTGCACCTGTGCTAATTTATGAGGATTGAAAACTTGTGTCAGCCATTGATAGTTCTTACAGGCATATATAAGAGCAAATAAATTGATTTAGTTACGGGGATGCGCAAGAAAAAGAAATTGATAGAGCTGCGGGAATACACAACAAATTTTTTTTTTGATAAAGATGATCTTTTATTGCTTTGATACCCTGATAAAACTCAAAGAGAATAAAATTTTTACTTCTTGTGTATTCTTTATATGAGTCCAACTCTCTATATATAAGAGGTTTGGATGTTGATGGAACCAAAAAATCAAGAAAATATATACAATAGGTACAATAAAGTCTGTATTTGAATTTGAATATGGTGAGTTGTGAGTCCAAACGTCCGGATCTCTTGCTGGCTTTGGATTGCACTTCAATACCTTGAATTCAAATTTGTGAGCTGGACCAACACAAGATTGTTGGAGCTAACTTCCATAATTCAAATCTTAATGATTTACTCAACCTGGTGATAAACATTATCATTGTTGGTGATAAACACTATCCTTAATAATATCGTTGTTCGGTTTGAGGTGGGACGTACATAAAGATCTATAATATGGGGTATTTGGTGCCCCACACCCGGACCTCAAGATGGGGTTCAATGTCATACTGAATTTAACTCTCGAAATGGTTTTTCGTATGATTGATATTTTTCCTACAATTTGTTTCTTTAGCCAAAAGGATCACATCTTCACTCGCATAAGGCATTTCCATGGTGCTTAAGTGAACAAAGTGGTCCAGTTATCATCCAACTTCTTTGAAAGATTATTCTTCTTGATTATCAATTCCCCTGTATGGAATTTGTGTAAGGAATAAAGATAAACATAAAAATAAAATAAAAATTCATTTTAGTTTGGTGATCAAGTACCTTGATGTTATGAATGTGTCATAACATGCTTAAGCCAAAATTTTGTTTTCGTGGCCCTCTCATGGCCTATAATAGTCAAATTAGTTTTGCATATATATGCTTAAAGAATCACGAGGTAAAAAAGAGTTGTGATTGATCATTTAAAAAACAACACACAGGGTTAATATTAAGATGGGTTGAGAGTCGTTAAAATAAAATTTCTTTGATGTGAAGGGTTTCAAGAATTATACAAATTATTTTTGGAAATTAAGGTCATATTCCCTAGTTATCATGTTTGAGATATATATTAAGGCCGTCATTATTTTCAAAGATTCTATGGTGACACTTAGAATCACGAGGAAGATAAGATGGTGATGGGTTGAAAAGGCGCACAATCCAAGATAAATTGATGGTTGTGGTAGGATTTGTCTCACTCAATTAGATAGTTGTCCAGTAAAGGTTCTTAATCATGGATGTTTTCGCAGGTAGGGATTAAACCCTTGCCAAGACTAATACTTTGTGATTTATTGATATGGGATAAAATCCTATACCTCGATAATTTTAGTTAAGTGGGACAATATAAAAAAGGGTTTTTTTTTTAGTTTGATACTCATTAGTTTATGCCTATTAGAGTTTGGCCCTCATTTTGAAAACTAATTGAGTCTAACACTCGTTTTCTGACAGAACTGTAAAGTCCACATCATTGACTGGTCAAAACTAATTTTTGGACCATTTTACCCTTACCTTGGGTTAAACCATGTCATGCCATAACTAATCTCTAAATGAATAGTAAATTGTATACCTTCAACCTGATATTTGAAGTACTCATTTTGCCCTCCCAAAATAAATCCCTCAGTCTCTATTTCTTTCTCCCTTTTCCCCTGCAACTCATATCTTAAATAGTTGCAAGATTCAACAACAAAAAGCAAAGAGTGAACATTTCAATAGTTACAAGATTCAACAACAAAACTTCTCTTTTGTGTTTATTTTCTTAGGTTATCATGGCAGTTATAGGCATGTTAAGAACAGGCAGTGGATCTCTATTTTAAGGTACATTTGAAAGGAACTCATGGTAGCACTTAAACCTTTTATCAAAAGTGTTCCTCTATGATTTCCTGTGCAACAAACACAACCCCATCATTTCCATCCTCTTCTACTTCTTCAACCATTTCATTCAACTCTTCACCTTCTCCTCATGCCTATTATGTTTTCACCTACTGAGTCATATCTTTACAACCAAGACTTTGCAACTATTTTGATCTAATGGGTCTTCACCAATTTGGTTCAGTAGGGCTTAACTCACTCACCCCATACCGAGATTCAACTAGGGGTGTTAATCGGTCTGGTCGGTTCAAAGTTGGACCAAAACCAAACCAAACCAAACCAAACCAAACCAAGAATTCGGTTCTCGGTTCGGTTCGGTTTCTACATTTATCAAATAAATAACCAAACCGATCGATTAGGTTATTTTCGTTTTTTTTTCCCTTTTTATTCTTTTTCTTTTATTTATTTTCTGCTGCTACATACAACCGAGTTGGCTCTAGCACAAAAGAAATAAGTCAAAGCTACAAAGAATGGAAAGAAGGAAATGAAGCTTTGTTTGCAAAGGAGGAAAACCCAGAGACTGAGAGAATACAAATAAAATAAAAGAGAGAGAGAAAGGGAAGCAGTAAAGGGAAAGCAAATGCCAGATGATCACAGAGAGTTTCAAGGCTCCGACTATTCAGTTATAGAGAATTCTTTCAAATTTTTGTTGCCTATTTCTCTTGATAATTCCATAAGATCAACTTTTTTTTTGCCATGTCTCTCATATACACAATACTATAACATCATACAAAAAACTATAACCATAACTACATTGTTTGCATCTTAATCTATCTCCATCGCACCCATGTGATGATCTGAACAAGACCAAAACCTCCTATGACGATTCCATAAGTCTCGTAATTTCATCCGGCAAGAAGTTTTTTTTATCAAGTTAGAAGTGTCAAAGTTTTCGTCATCATCATTGTTCATCTTTGCTGCAAGCAAGCAAGTGAAAAGTTTGGTTTTCTTCAACAAAATTGAGTCAAACTCTATCTCTCCTCCTCAACTTGCAAGTGGTTGGATAGAGAGAAAGAGAGAAAGATATAAAAAAAAGACATTAATAAAGAAAAAGAAGTTGGGTAGGTGGGGAGAGGTGTGTGAGGCTTAAATAAGATAGAGAATGTAAGTTTTTTCAACTCTTTATCTGAATGGGGCATTAAGAAAAGGAGAATGTAGGAGTTAAGAGAGGAGGTGGGGACGTGGGGTGCATTGGAATGGGTTGAGAATTTAAATAAGAATGGCTTGGTGGGGATTAAATAAGAGAGAGGGTTAGGGGATTAAAAACAAGATAAGGGGAAGGGTTCGGTTCGGTTGTTTCGGATGTGTGAAAAATAAAAACTGAAACTGAACCAAATCAGCTCGGTTCGGTTTTCTAATGTTTGGTTTCGGTTTTTCTCGGTTCGAGCTTTTTCAATTATATTTTGGTTCAATTCGGCCGGTTCGGTCGATTTTCAATAACCAATTAACACCCCTAGATTCAACAGATCCAAGATCAAATCCAACCCCAGTCTGTCCAACAACAACAACATATGAAGCAACAAGAGATCAACCTAAATTTTTTTAGCCCAAAACTAGTTTCAATGAAGCAAGTGGGCAATGGGTTTGCCTCAAAATCCACAAAGCTTTATAGGGGAGTGAGGCAAAGGCATTAGGGAAAATGCGTTGCAAAATCCATCTGCCCCAAAACCAAATCAAGCTTTGGCTGGGCACTTTTGAGACTGTAGAGGAGGCAGTTTTGGCTTATGATAAACCTGCCTATAATGATTTTGCAAGTTTGAACTTTCCACATCTCAAGTAGACTCAATTTCATGGTAAAAACAATTCTTTCCAGTCTATATAGGATGCCAAGCTTGAAGCCATTTGTTAAAGCATGAAAGAAGGCAATTCGAACAAATTTGGTGCAAAGAGAACAATGAACAAGAAAGCTATTGAGAATTTTGAATCCAACTCGATGGGGTGTTTGGAAATGAAGGAAGATAGCTCATTTTCACCATCTCAGTTTGAACTGAGTGGTGAATCAATAGGGTCTTCCATTGAATGCATCTTTGGATTCTCAGAATTGATAACAGATGAGCAATGGGGTGAGTCAGATAACTTTGACTTGCACAAGTATCCTTCGTTCAACGACGATTGAGAGACGTCCTTTCTAGCCAGTAGTATTTGAATTAGTACCTTTGGTGGTGGGATGTGTTGGTAGTTAGTTGCAAAAAGGGAAAGTAATGGGTTCGACTTACAATGGTTGGTGGTGGCGAGTCATAAGGGGAAAAATAAGGGGGAGGGGATTTGGCATGGGTGGCGGTGAGTCACATATCACGGAGGAAGGGGTGGTTTAACCCAACCAAATGCAAAATGGTCAAAAAATTAATCTTGACCAGTCAATGACGTGGACTTATCGGTTCCATCAGAATTAAATTTTAAAATAAGGGCCAAACTCTGATAGGTATAAACTAATGATTGTCAAACTAAAAAGAACCTATAAAATGGTACTATAGTTGGGTCCAACCCTCGCCAATGTGAACCTTGCCATACCATCTCCACTTGGACTTTTTTTTATCCCTTAACTTTTCTTACCCTAAATGCCACTAGCAGAGTTCGAACTCTGGACTTGTGATTCCATTTGCCACAAGTCCACTGCTGAGTTGGAACTCTGGACTTGTGATTCCATTGGCTCTCCACATAGGCCTAATTCTCGTACTAGTTGTAAAACTTTGGCTAAAAAGTAAATCAAAGCATTTTAAAAAATAACTGATGGAAAATTAATGAGGTTTGTTGTAAGTAAATTAATAGCCCAACAATAATAAAAACAATAAGACAGAAAATTATAAGAGGATAATAGAGAATTTATTATTGATGTGTCTTAATAGTGGGAGAAAACATGCATTTGGAGTAGAGTTTCTTAATGCAGGATTGTTACAAGCAAGGAATGTGATTTTTCGAAACACGTCGAAATTTCACGAAATATTTCTTATTTTTAATTTACCAAATTTTTTTCAAAATTCAAAATATATCAAAATTTTCTTGAGAAAAGAAAAAATATTTTAATCTCCGTATATTTTAATATGCTATAATGTTATTTTAGTATCAAAAGTTTGTTATGTGAGTGATTCTTATGTAATATGTAGTCTGTATGACACTACGAATCGTGTGAGACTTTTTTATGTAGTATTTAAGAGTTTAAAATGCATAACCTATATTGTTAAATTCAAAATCACAACAAAATTTTTTACGTTTTTTCTACACACAACAAAATATTTCTTAAAATCGAGGAACCAAAATCAACTCGGAAAACGAAATCACAATCATTGGTTACAAGAACTTTTATTCGGAAACAATCTTTGCAGGAGGTGTAGAGATTTTCTCTATTTTCAACCCACCAAAATATATGTAAGCATCTACCTGAATATTCCATTTATAACACCTTATCAACATTGTCGAGGATTTGAAGTTTTCTTTTTTTTAATTTCTTCGACCTTGTTCAGAGGGTAAAATGAAAATTCTTTTTTGGAAAAAAAAATGTCACTGTATAGCGTTCCTTGTGATTATTATATACATCAGAAAAGGGTGGTCCAAATTTATATGGATAAATATTTTTGAAACACATAAAATCCATATATTATGCATTATGTGGACCCATATTGAGGTTTATATAGTTTTTTAAACTATTATTACTTATTTATTTTTCTGCATATTCCGAACATTGTGAAATTCATCGTTAGGTTTGTACGTAGACATAATAAAATCATGAAATTTTATGGTATGTTGCATATACTTTACTTTGTTGTGATTTGAGTTTAGAAAAAAATGATGTATTTTGCAAACAAAATTCTACGTTAACCCGTGTTAGTTTTACCCTTACTCTACCATATCCAATTCATTTCATACATATTTGCATGTTTTCAAATGTTGAGACTTTTATTGTAAACTTCAAACACAAATTTTGGGACTTATATTGATTTTGTACGGTCTTTGGCGATACATGCATGTTTTTCAAAGTTTTGGAATGTAACTATTGATTTTGTGCGACCAAAATTTTTGAAATTTTATTTCAATACAATTTACTTTTATATTGTATAATACTGATTTATGCAATACCTAGGGTATGTTCACGTGACTGTCGATTTTGTGAGACCGAAATTTGGGAAATGGCTGCAATATGAAGTTATTTTTGTATTGCATAAGTCATATTTATGCCATACCTAGGGTATGTGCACGGAATATACATAAATCAAATAATTGATTTATTTTAAGTATTTTACTACATGCATTTGTTGTTTTTTGTGCGTGTGTGTTAATTTAATTTATTCTTTTTGTAATTATGGAAAACTTATAGAAACCAAAATTCAAACCACTAGTATTTATTTAGAGAAATTGATGTGAAACTACGTACTGTGGCCCAGTGCATGCCCTTTGCCATTGAAGGACAAAGGGCGTGCCCTTTGCTATTGTTGAAAATGCTAAACTTTTAATCCTCTTAATACACCACATCCATGAGGACTTAGAGGGTGTTTGTTTTTACTTCTGAATGAAGTCAGAAGTCTTAATAAGAAGTGGACCACCTTGTTTAAAGTGTTTGTTTTTTGTTCTAATTAGAAGTTCTATTTCTGATGGAAGTAAGCAACAGAGATGAGTTGATCCCTTTGCACTGAGTGTTGAGTCAAAAATTATTCCAATAATAACCTTAACCTAATTTCGTAATGACAATTGTTGCCCCAATCTTCTTAAATATAAGTAGGGCTAAATTTTGACGGCACACTTTCATTCTCTTCACCAAGCATTGTGGTTCTACCTACCTTCACAAGGACTCGATAAGAAACTTATCTCCCTTTCTCTCATTCAGCTTTGTGTTTCTTTATCTGTATTTTCAAGTTTTTCTTCCTCTCTCCAACTCTTCCTCTCATGTATATTTTCAAGTTTTTAGCATGTATGCATGAGGAACCCGAGCAAACTAATAGTGAACAACTGCGACTGTCTCAAGTATTTGGATCACGTGAACAAACCAATATGGTTAATTTACAAGATCATATTGCAAACAAAATATTAGTAAGAAATTTGGTTTGATAACTTTATTTAAATATACTTGGTCATATTTCGATATTCTTGTAATGAAATGTATTGTAACATTCTTTAGGATTTGAGTAATATTATTGGGTATGATTTTAAGCACGATATTTATGTCATAAATATTTTTCAGCTCAGTGGCGTAAAATTGTCAAACGATTTCATTCATCACCTAAAAACAAACACCTTTTTAATTTTACAGCTTCTAATCAACAACTCATTCAGGAGCAAAACAAACAGGTCATTCAGAAGCTTGTTCAAAACTTCTAACTCCAGTTAGAAGTTAGCTTCTAAGCACTTCAAAAAAACAAACGCCCTCTTAGTGTTGGAGTACATGATTGTCAATAATTCCCTTGTGTTATGGACAATAAGTTCTCGATATAATAACTAATGAACAATGTTGCTTCTAAAAACTCAATATGAATGAAACCGTTTTTGTATTAAAGACTTCAAAACTGTTTTTGAATACAACTCAACCCTCCATAGAATCACATCCTGTTAGGACAACATCCCTTTATTATATAGGAGTTGGTTTGGTTATTTGAATAGGATTGTGTTTTTCTTGTTTGATTAGGTAAGAGCATGTGGGAGTTCCTTTACCTGGTTTGAGTAGTTTATAACTAGGATACAATTGTAATAAGAGAATTGCCACTATTGTATTAATTAAAATTTCAGTATGGCTGCTAATCCCCAATCAAAGGATCGATTGGGTTCTGGGACCCTATCACATCCTTTTTTTTTAAATATTTGTAGAGAACCAATAATTGTCATGCTAAGTTAAATATTACAAACTATTTTTGGAGAACCAATATCTAACTTAGCATGCCAGTCTTTAAGACTAATAATTACACGTTCAAGACATAAGCAAAGCATCCTTTGGTGTGTTTGTTTCATTAATAAGAAAACGCCCAATTGGACTGGGAGATCGAATTGATTATAGGGAAGAGCCGGCATCGAGGAGCCAAACCTTCTCGTCGATATGAACTCTTGGGGAAGATCAACCTGTTATCCGTAGAGTAATAGAAGGAGCGTCTGACTCCTTCATGCGTGCCCCATTTGACTTGGGGGGATAAAGCTAAGTTGGTAGAGCTTGCAATTGGGTCATTGCGAAAGGTCGAAAAGATTGAAAAAGACTGTCATTCACAACCACTGATGAAGATTTCCCGAATCAAAAATGAAATGACCCCTCCCTCGAATCTCTTTGGGTTGTAAGACAAATAAAAATTCCATAATAATATATGAGTCTTGAAAATGAAAAAAAAAATGCCAGTTATTAGTTTTCCACAAATAGTCAAAATGGATGTAATCCTATGGAAGATTGAATTGTATTCAAAAACAGTTTTGAAGTCTTCAATACAAAAACTGGTTCACTCATCTTGGAAGTATCATTGTTCGTTGGTTGTTATATTGAGAACTTAGACTAGTCCATTACACAAGAAGCTAATTGATAACCATGTATTCCAACTTTAAGTCCTCATGGATGTAATGCGTTCAGAGGATTCAAACTTTAGTTCTCCCAACAACAACAATAGTAGTGTTTCCTTACCAATGTCAAGGTGCGTTTCTTGGGAGATAAAATGCAATTTCACATCAAATTTTCACGATAGATAATTCCAACCACTAATGTCTAATTGTTTGAATTTCAAATTTTGTAAGTTTGTCATAGCATGTCTACAAATAAATAAGGTAAATTAGTGCAAATTGATGTATATACACATATGTAACAATACGCTTAAAATAAATCAAGTTATTTGATTATGCATTTTTTTTATGCAAACACCTTAGGGATGACCCAAGCGTCCTTTAATAAGTACTTCCCTCACCACAAAACCAATGGCCTAAAAAGACATATTTCTACCTTAACCCAAAAGGATAGCAATATGAGAGAGGTTTAAGGATCTGTTGAATACATGTCCACGCCATGGGTATGAGAGTTGGCGCTTAGTCAATTATTTTTATGAGGGGCTTGCAAGTAGAAAGCGTCAATTCATTGAGATGTTGTGTAATGGAGAGTTCCATCATAAGGACCCTGACGAGGTCATTGAGTACTTGAATGACTTGGTTGAGAAAGCCCACACCTGGACCAGGCCGAGTGCTACTGAGAGCATGAACATAGCACTATCAGCTGGGGTCTACCAATTTAGAAGAAGAAAACCTTAGAGCCCAAATAGAGAGAGCGACTTTGGAATTAGAGTCACTTAAGATCAAGGACGGTAGAACCACGCATATTGCTACTAGAGTTGAGTCACGTGATACATGTTTATTTGCCAGGGGAAGGGGTGGAACACCTAGAACAGGATTGTCCGACCTTGATTGAGATGAGAGGGCTTTATGAGGAACAATGTAATGCCTTAAGGATGTACAAGAATCCTTACTCACCCTTCTCTGATACTTATAATTCTGACTGGAGGGATCATTCAAACTTTAGCTTTAGGTTCGACCCGAACCAACCCGCACACCTACAAGCACAACCTCTTGGGTCATACCATGCACAACCTAACATGAATTTCTTAGCGGATACATTACATGCGTTTATAAAGGCACAAGGTAAAACTAATCAAATATTTGAGGTTGTGTTGACACATGTGGTAGGAGAGAACAATGAGATCAAAAGTCAGATCACCAAGCTGACAAGTTCTTTGACAATGCAAGAGCGACGCCAATTTCCATCCCAGCCACAAGTAAATCCTAAGGGAAAATATATGGCATGAACCTCCACTTCAGACTCTTAGAACATCAAAGAGGTCAATGCCATAACTACTCAGAGTGGTAAGATACTAGATGGACCAACCCCGTCAACCACTATACGCACCTTTCCGAGTAGTAAAGAAAACACCCCTGAAGATGAGCCAAACAAAAACATTCTGATCCAAATGTTTTTGTTTGGCTCATCTTCAAGGGTGTTCTTCTTGCTACTCGGAAAGGTGCGTGTAGTGGTTGTTGAGTTTGGTTCATCTAGTATCTTACCATTCCGAGTAGTTATGGAAAATATATTATGAGGTTTTGAAGTAGAGGTTCGTGCCATATGTTTCCCCTTAGGATTTGCTTGAGGGTGGGATGGAAATTGGCCTCGCTCTTGCACTATCAGAGAATTTGTCAACTTGGTGATCTGGCTTTTGATCTCCTTGTTATCTTCTACCACCTGTGTCAATGTAGCCTCAAATTTATGATTAGTTTTACCTTGTGCCTCTATAAATGCATGTAATGTATCCACTAAGAAATTCTTGTTAGGTTGTGCATTGTCTGAAGGTGCATGATATGGCCTAGGTGTTTGTGCCTGTGGGTATGCGGGTTGGTTTAGGTCAGATTTATAGCCAAAGTTTGGGTGATCCCTCTAGCCAGAATTATAAATGTGAAAGAAGGTTGAGTAAAGTTGCGTATATTGTTCCTCATATACCCTTCTCATCTCATTCAAGGTCGGGCAATCATGTGTTGCGTGTTCCAACCCCGGCAAATAAAACATGTATATTGTGATTCGACTCTGGCAACAGTATGTGTGGGCCTACCATCATTGGTCTTAAGTGCCTCTAATTCCCTATTTGCTCTCTCCAATTGGGATTGAAGGTTGTCTTCTTCCCTAAGTCGGTAAACCCCAGGTGTGGGCCTTCTCAGCCAAGTCATTCAGGTACTCAATGGCTTCGTCGGGGTCCTTATGGAGGAACTCTCCATTACACATCATCTCAACGAATTGGTGTTTTCTACTTGTAAGCCCCTCATAGAAATAACTGACTAAGCGCCAACTCTCATACCCATAGTGTGGACATGTATTCAACAGATCCTTAAACCTCTCTCATGCCTGATATAATGTCTCGGTATCCTTTTGGGTGAAGGTAAAAATTTGACTCTTTAGACTATTGGTTTTGTGGTGAGGGAAGTACTTATGAAATAACGCTTGGGTCATCTCCTCCCACGAACCTATAGACCTTGGTTGCAAAGAGTATGGCCAACTCTTCGTTGTTTCATTAAGGAAAAATGGAAAAGAAAAAAACCTCAGTCTAAAATCGAGTCTGCAACTTTAGGCTTGCTGTGTGAAACCTGGCCACCACTTCCTCAAATTCCCTAATGTGAACATAAGAGTTTTCATTATCTAGACCATGGAAGGTGGGTAAGAATTGTATCATGCCCAGCTTAAAATCTAGATGTGGTGTGTTTAGTGGGAACATAATAAGGTAGTCCTTATGGGACCAAACAAGGTTATCTCCGTGATTATTCATGGTGTTAGGATTAGAATTGGGACTTGTCTCGCTCTCAACATGATCTAAGATCCTAACTAGTATTCCTTGTTCGTTTCTATTCCAACTCAAACACTTCCAATTTTATTTTCTTTTTTTTAGACAACTAAATCTGAAACAAAAAGAGAAATAAACTAAAGAAGGAAAATTATATATATTTTTTACAAAAATAAACTAGACCTAAATTTAATTATTTTTTTAGAAATTCGGTAGGTATTCTAAAAATAAGAAATAAAAATCAAACTAAGCACTAATTTTTCCTAAAAGAAAATTAAAATAAACCTAAAATCCAAGAAAACTAAAAAAATTGCTAAAATGATAATACCGAAAACCTCCTTATAGAATGACACTATCTCAGCCAAAATTTGATTGCGCCCAAACAATACATGCGGTCAATGCAGTAGAAAATAAGGTGTCGATCCCACGAGGAAAGCAATCTACAAAACAGGTTCAAGGAAGAAAGCTATGTGAACAAAACATGAAACTAAACTTTAGAAAATCTTGCAAATTAAAGGAAGTAATTGAATTTAGGTGAATAAAAATCAAATAAGAAAAATCACAAGGGTCCAAGAATTCCTCCTAGATTTCATCGCTTCAACATGTATTGATTTAGTTGTGATAACTTAATTATGTATTTCACATCCAAACAACATAATACAAAAATAATCATTAACGCGCCAATATATTCTTATGTAAATAGATATGATAGTTTTTTTTTCTAGCAAACACAAAGATTTGTCATATATGATATCTTAAATCGATGATATATCTGGAGACAATAACGCAGTAAAAGGCAATCACATATAACCAATCTAGCGGAATCAATTGAACCTTAGTATTCTACACATAAGAAAAGCATGACTAGACTTATTTGGAGAAGAAGAAAACAATCACCGGATTAAAAGAATTTATGGAAGAAGAAAACATAATCGGTTGTCACACGAAAACATAACTTTTATATTAAATAAGGGAAAAATTCTCAAATACCATCATTCATTGTGAAAGCATAAAAACTGAATCAAATAAGCTATATCTTGGAGCATCTCTTCGTTGTGTAAGCTTAATCTAGCCGACAATACATCTCCAAAACTCTAACGCAAATTATTTGTTTTCTCTTCTAACAATTGTGTTGATCAATTGCAATACGAAATTACTTTTGTGTTGTGACCGAAAAACAAATTTTAGCCTCATAGACCTAAATTTTTTATTTCAAAGTTGACAAAAGTCTTAAACTTCGAAGATACATGCAAAGCATGGGCGGACCTACTAAGCCCCCCCTCCCCCCTCAACTTTTAAAATATTTTTACTATATATACTTTAGTCTTAAAAAAATCGATTATATAATATAGAATACAATATGATAATTGTTTATACAAACATTTCAATATATCTTTGTTGGTGTAGTGGTTGAAGGTTTATCATTTTTAGTAAAAGACCCGAGTTTGATACTGTTCGAGTGCATTTTTATTTTATTTTCAATGCAATTTTATTAGTAATTGCAAACATTAAAAATGTTTAGTTTAATAAAAACTTATTAACAATAAAGAAATGATTTTTTTTTCACAAGTGGTGTAAAACCTCCACCAAAAAAATTTTAAATTAATATATAAAATAATAACTATAGAATTCAATGAAAATATATACCATTAACCAACTCGTACAAAATTTGAGCCTCATATAAACTATTTTTTCTATGAAATTGTATTATGATCATATTAGTTTCGCAAATTTCAATTTTTTTTAGCTTCACCTAGATACTTATCCTAATTATTTTGTGATATTAGTTATATATTCTAGTTATTATGTTCGTTTGCTGTTTGCTAAGGTTATCGATAGTGATCTTATTTTGGCTTAAAATTGAACTACACTGGATCCAATTTGGTATATGTAATGTAATGTATTTTTGATAGTTGTATTTTTTTATTAGTTATTAGCTCAGGTAGAAAAAACAAATTTGGTTTTACCATTGATAGCCACTATTATCAATTAATAAGTATTTTTCATTTCCACCCCCCGCGCGCGCGACTAAAATCTTGAGTCCGCCCCTGATGCAAATACCATATGCATGTATAGCTAATGGTTGCATGAAATCTATACGAATCCTAGATCAACACACGGATTGTAAGTCAATAAACAACAGTGGGAGAGAACATGCCTTTAAAGTATGCATGGATTGTTACACAGGGAATCATATTAGGAAACAATTTCTTGAGGAGGTATAGAGAATTTCTTCAATTTACAATCCACCAAAATATATGTGGCATCCACATAAATATGGAAGTTGTGGTCAAAATTTTTAAAACCAAACTTTTAAGTCAAATTTTATTTGACTATGTTCACCAAAATATTAATATTTCAAAAAAAAAAAATCTGAGGCTAAACACAAAATTACTCAAAATAATGTAGCTAAAAAAGGAAAAGAAAATCATGTAACCATTGATTGTGAAATCAAAACTTCTGCTGTTGAAAATCACAACCACTCCATAGAGGGGGGTGATGGTAGTGAGCATGAAAACAAATGTTTGTCAAATATTAGGCTGCTATTGACTTTTATGTTTATCTGATCATAATATATTGTTTACCTACTCATTTTTAGTAACCAATAATGTTTTTGACTCGAACCTTATTGGTCAAGCTTTGGGTTTTTTTTTTTTTTTTTTTGGGGGGGGGGGTAGAAATAGCCCTCCTAAAAGCAAAAACACTCCTAACAATGTCGACTGCTAGTGCTAGCAAATTGCAAATAAAAATGAGTTTGTTTGAGTGGGTCTAATTAATCATTCACTCTCAATCAACCAAACCACATTACAATATTACATCAAAGAAAGATGAAATAATTCCCCCTTTCAAACTCATGAATCACCCGCACGTGGCCATGATGTGTTCCTAGCTAACTATCTCACTCACTTTATATACAAAAATGATGATATATGGTTAGGTAGCAATTGTTTTCCAATATTAAGTTGATAAAGTCTAAGGTTGACAATGAGTCGGCTTCACATCAAGTTACATATAAACAAAACTCGAATCAATAAGAAATTTAGCTGATCCCAAATGTGAAATATAGATTATTATTCAAAAGTCGCTTTTATGTGACGAAACTAACAGAAAATTTGGACATATAGGACGGATACACTCTATTAACAGAAAATTGGGGGAAAAAAAGTTATCAACTTCAAGATTTCTTTGTGGTCGATCTGAATATACTTCATTTGTTATAAGATAACTCTATTGACATGTAAATATCATTAACATTTTTTCTTCTTCTTTTGTTATACTCTTTAGTGTGTGATATAATTCGAGTGTCATAGAGAGCTACACATATGGTACAATATAATACTGCTAGCTAATACTTGTAAAGGCTTGAAATTTAAGATTCACACTTGAAAAACTCAGTTCAATCATATGTTTTCTTAAAATTTATCAATCATATTCACTATAAAAACTCAAATACCCAGCCACCACGATAACAAATTTTATTTGTTTATTAGTTTGGAGTTCTTTGAGTTAACTCTTAGCTCCTATATACTAATCATTCATATTAATATAAGGGTGTTATGGTCTTATAACACCAATAATAGTTTTCTCATAAAATAGAACAAAACAAAACCCTCAAGTGTTTATTTTTATTTCTTCAAATTTTGTTATATCATCATGAAATAATAAACAAACTTTTACTATATAATAATAATAATCCAAAAACTTAAATCCAACTAAAGTAACATGTAGCTAATTAACTTATAAGAAAGAAAAACAACATTTAAAATTTGATAAATATGATACAATCAACGTAATATTTCACCACCATAAAATAAAAGTGCTGATCCACTATAATCTCTTTCAAATGTATATGAACGCTGTTTCTTATGGTGAGACAGGATAGTTCACCACCATGGAGACAGAAAAGAAAGGAAGCTGGGGTGGCCACAAATTCCATATAGTTGACAACCAATAACTTCATATGTCACATGGATCAAGAATACCAATTCTACTTCTTCATTAATTAAGTGGCTTTTGTTTTGATTCATTTCTAATTAAAAGTCAAAAATGACTTTTTCAGCTAATGGACTTGAGAACATAATATTATAGCTAGGGGATGATGGGAGGATACTCTCATCTCATGTTTGATTAGTAGGTAGGTGAGCTTTCTCTGTTAAATAATCACAAAACATTATTTCGAATTGATAAGCTTAGATTTGGTCGGTTCTCAGGGTTGTAGATACATGTCCCCTCAATTCTTTTAATTTCCTAGAAATTTAAAAATATTTACTTACTCGACATCTATACTGAAGCCATTTTGGCGAGTCATCAACATATATCAACATACTTTGTTTTCTCATCTTCTAAAAATTAGTCTTTGTTGGAAAAAATAATTTATCATACATTAAGTGTATCATTCATTTTAAAAAAAACGTATGTCATTTATCATCTTTCGCAAATCAAGCCACCTCACTTTGATCCCTAACCTGGTAGCATGTTTTTATTGACAATGTATACATGTTGCTCAGAAGTTCTCTCCCATGTAATTTTCAAGAAACTCATATCTCTAACTGGACTAAAAACTAGAAAACAATCCCAACACGATTTCAATCCATGCGTGAAACACACCAACCAAAACCTAATTTGATTTCAGATTGAGATGGTCCAACTTGCGCGAATATCTCCGAATATTCTATACTTTTTTTTTATTTTTACAATCCTTTCTTCTAACAGCTCGAGGTTATCCAAGCCATGCTTTCGTACTTGAAGCAGTGAAGCTCTTATTAGTTAGTTCATTCAAACACTGCTCTCTCAACATTTGATTAGAGTCATTTTCCAATACCTACCCTAATAATATAATAATCAAAACAATATTTGACCAATAAAATATCGGCCTTAATTAAACATATAATTCAATCTACTCAATAGCTAACTCATTCTTCATAATTGAAAAGAAAATCTTAGTGGAATCCTCTAATGTCATTAGAATAACACGCGTTTCACTGTTAATTAAACTTCATTATTTGTCACTTTTTTTTCTTTGGACTTCAAGGAATGATTTGGCTTTGTTATTATTTAATCATGTTTATCCCTTAAGAAAAGTATTTATAAATTATTCTATCCATTTGTGTTTTCTCAATAAAGAATGTAATGTTGCCCATTTTGTTACACATGAAAATTCCTCAAGTGGTTGGCACATGACCCCCACTCCGTAATACAACCATTAGGATTAGGGTTTTGCTTCTGTTAAGGAAGCCAAAGAGCATCATTATGCCTCATATATCGCTGCTAAAAGTTGTTTCATCTTTTATTGGGAGAAAAATGCATCCTTAATGATGTAAAATCTTTATTTAACCAATGGGACAATGGCAAAAATTAATTTAGGAAGTTGTTTTGTGCATCCACTATTCCAAGTACAAAAATAAATCGAATAAAAAACCTTTCCCAAAGACAAACTCATAACTTACAAGGGGAAAACATAACACAGTAAATTGACAATCTTAAAGAATAATAATAATACCATGTACAGTTTGTTGAAATAAACACCTACAACAAGCTTACAACCATAAGAATTATTTCTCGCTTATTCAGAGGCAAAAATAACTAGGTACCCCGAACAACGGAAATTAAACATGACGGGGCTGGAAATAAATTAAATGTTTCGAATTCTCTAATTTGGCAGGTTGGCTGGATCCAAGCTTGGAGACTTGAGGGGCTCTTGTAGTACTGGGTTAATGGGGAACAACTGACACTGTGCATAATGAATGTGCCATCAGTTGATCTACAAGAACTAAGGCTACCATAAGTACCGCTGCATCACCAGATTATTTAGAAATCAGTAACTAGTGCCTAACAAATTTCATTCCCTAGGACGACATGGCAAAGGGAGAAGCAGTGAACATGAGATCATAACAAAGTGAAGAAAATTACGATTATTGTTGAACAGTTAAAATTAACCTACGTGCCATGAGGTCTATCTCCTGCTTTTCTCTGGTCACTGTCTTCTGAAAAATACATAACCAAAATTTTTTCATATGAGCAACTAATGTATCATCCTAGGCATTTCCTAAACCTAGAGCCAACCAATCATATGAGACGTGTGAGATAGTCACTTGGTATTGAGTTTTCCAAAAATGGGCTAAAAAAACAAAAAAGAATAAATAGAAAGTTAAGTTCAGATTCTCAAAATCACACCTACTCCAATGGTAGATGTTGGCTTGAACGCTATTCTCATGGTAATGGTTTCTCCATTGGATATACCACCCTGAAGATCCTCAAAGAAAAGATACAAGGCTGTGTGGAGTTTGTATTGCAAATAACAAATATTGAAGAAATGATGTGTCTAAATAAAGAAATGATATGTCTTTTGCACTTCAAGCCTTGTTTTGAATTAAGAAAGGATGTGTCTGATCAACACATCATTTTGTTCTCTATATATTGAATAGAAAAACGAGTTCTTCAACACATTAATTTTTTTCTAGAATAATTCATTATTCTTCACTTCTGAGAGAGATCGCATTCGGTAAATTCGCCAAAGCCAACACCCTTGTGCTACGGTGTTGGTATTAGATAGTTGAATCCTGGTAGTCAGACGCCTAAAGAACTACAGCACCGAGTAGGGGCGAAATCTGTCTATAGGACATAGCGTATCCGCTAGCCACTATCTACAAATCAAGACGTACCAACTCAACCAATTCAAGATAGTGATTTCGCAAGCCTCTATCTGCAATACAATTTAGTAGATTTATTTATTTGATTTGATTTCGTTGTAATCAATTTATAATGCAAATAGTATTGTTATTGTTATATTATTTATTTCAAATAAATTTATATATTGTTCTGATTGTTCTCCAACAGGCCATTAAATAAACTCATCAATAAAGGAACAGAAAAGGCAAAGGACTTTCACCTGTATTCCACCAGATCGATTAGTTCTAGTTCTAATTCTTCCTTGATCATTCGTATAAAACTCATCATTATATGTTCACTATCAATCAGGATGGTACCTACAAGGATTCAAGACAAAAGTAGTTGATATCCAATCATGATGATTTAAAAGTAACATACAAGCCCGTTTGGAGTTGGTGTCACCATGATTGCTCCTTGTCTCTAAATTACATGAGAAAAATGTATTGTTTATACGAAAAGAATCAAACTTATCCTTGAAATTTTCACTTTACCAGCAAAACCACTTCCAAATTCAAATCCCTTGGTCGCAGGTAATGACAAATCAGCTTTGGCCAGCTAAGCTTCAAGTTTATGGAAGACTGGTGAACCAAGACCCTGAAAAAACATTAAAAGATAATTCTTTAGTTAACACTTGTTAGCAATGATAACAAGCTGCAAAAGGGGTAGAGATTGATTTGTTCTTGCCAGAGGGACGTTCCTCGCAATGCATGTGACAACTCCACCACCCCCCCCCCCCCCCAAATAATAATAATCTACTTGAGGAGCTGAGTGAACTAGACAAAGCTCAGAAAAGCTAAAAGATCAATTGCTTAAAAGCACTACCACAGAACTTCAATTATTTTTTTTGCAACTTCAAAATTTCAGTTACACTTTTTTTCAGCATAGCAAGCTGGGCCGAGATACCCTTGTGTGGGCAGACCTGAAGGGGATGGTACGGGAGAGGCCCATGATGGCGAAGCCCAATAGGCCTGTGGATCCCAAGAAGGGTTGGGCAAGCTATCAATGGGAGATTATAGTCCCACATCACCTAGGTGGAGGAAGATGATGTGTTATATATGTACGAAGTTGGATCTACAAAGTACTACGTGTTTTAAAGTCGTGCGGGCCTGGGGTCCAAAGCGAACAATATAGTACTCTATGGATCGGGTCGTGACAGAATAGTATCAGAGCCGGACCTGAGGGGGGAGGGTACAGGAGAGGCCCGTGATGGCAAAATCCAATATGCCCGTGGATCCCAAGAGGGGTTGGGCGAGCTACCAAGGGGAGATTATAGTCCCACATCGCCTAGGTAAGGGAAGGGGATGTGCTTTATATGTACGAGGATGGATCTACAAAATACTACACGTTTTAAAGCCGTGCGGGCCTTGGGACCAAAGCGGACGATATAGTACTTTGTGGATCGGGTCGTGACATGTGGTTAAGCGACACCTTCCTATTTATTAAAAAAGGAAAGAAAACAAGAGAGAGGGCATACCCAAACCCTCCAAACCTACAACACATTCCTCGTACTAAGTTACAATTCTTTTGTGGGATTCTAAGTTAGAATATCCAAGACAAATACCCTCTATTGCTTTGTCATCTTCTTATTTTCCATCATAACCATCACTACTATGCTCCTGATTCTGCAATGCTCTATTCTTCTGTATTTTCCACTTCAATAGCTTCCTTGTGCCCTCCTATTGCTCTTTCTGTAACACATGTATTTGCATCCCCTTTTGCTACTTCACTAGGAGTCTCCTGAAACTTCTCCCTGCTCAAGTTCCCATTCTTCTCTGCCTCATAAACAAAGATATCCATTTTCTAAGTAATCCTACAATGTGTTTCCTCTCTGAATTTGTAATATCCGTAGTTTTTTTTCCAATTGTTCGATTTGCTTTTTGTTGTTTGATTTGTCTAACTTCGGATTTTTGAAATTTATTTCAGTGGTATAGGTTGGTTAGATTTAAATTGCGTTAAATTTTTTTTTATTATTTGGTGGGTGGGGTGTATTCAGAAAATTCGGTTGGGGCAAATAATCACCCACCTATTAAGAGGAGCCCTTTCTCTTCTTCTTCCTTTTCTTTTTTTCTTATAAGGAGCGTCTTTTCCCTTCGTTTCCTCTTCTTCTCCGGCTCAATTTCACGTGATTTGCCGATTTCTCCCCCCAAATCTCATCCTCCCTCTCCTCCTCATTTTTCTTCCTCTTTCTCCCATCTCCTTATTGTTGGAGTTTTTCACTTTAAAAATCGAGAAATCAGGGTGTGTAGCTTGTTCGAAGTTGTCATTGCCGGTGCTAGCAATGTTGCTCTAATCAGCCTTTCAGGTGGTGGCTGGGGCGTCGTTTGAAACCACTAAACCCCAAATGCAAGGGTGGTTTTAGGGTTGGCTGAAATTTCTAAGAAAAATCAGTGTGCATGTCCGTTAGGAAGGTTCTCTGGCGTAAATCCGAGCTTTGAGCGCGTGGGTGAGTTGCGATTCGTGATTTCAGTTGTTCTTGGACCTATTTTCAGCCTGTTGTGGTGTTCGAAGACGATCAGACCGGAGTAGGGTGGTTTTCGCCGAATTTTGGGCTTCGTCGGAGTGTTCGCCGGATTTAATTTGCCAGTAAGTATTTTTTTTCAGTCACGTGCCGGTTGTTACTTCTTCATTTTTTCAGTTTTCGGCTAGTTTGCTCACTTTTGAGTTCGCCTTTGCAGTTTTAAAAAATTTCCTTAGTCCAGCATTCACTGTTTCGCGAGTTGGGAGCTTCAGTTGGTAGGAATTGGGTTCCGAAAAATCCATTCCGCTCAGGTGAGTGTAACTATAATATTTACCTTGAGAAATATTTATTTTAAAATGTTGAATTTAATTTTTACATTATGCCGGCGATTGTGTATGATTGAATGCAAGTTCGAGATTTGGGGTTTTCGAATATTTCGATTGTTGTGTTGGTTCTTTTGTGAATGAATTTATGTATTGAGTTTTCTGAAAGCATGATATACATTAATGAAATAGAATCGTGGCTGAATTTGAGTGTGGTTAGGCTTTGGTATAATGGCATTGGGCTTATATGTTGTGTTTTTGAGTTTGCTTAGTATGACACAGTCAGATTATTGTTCCGGTTTAAGGACCTAATTTTTAATTGCAAAATTGAATAGACTCAGTATGTCATCAGTTTGTGTGTTTTACCGTAGATTGCCGAGTCTTGAGCCTGTATGATAGTTCGACTCGAGGGACTTTATTGTAGTGAATTGGGTCATGTTGGGACCCTAGCGTAGTTGTGGATTTATGAAAATTGTCTAGTTGATTATTGTTACACGTCAGTTACATTAGATTCTATATAGACTCATAGTACGTGCATGCTGATATTATTGTAAGTGTCTTTTACCTCGTTGTAATGCATGTTGTGTCGATGCTTAGGAGTTTGCTCGCATCGTGAGTTTGGTGGTGCTTGAGATGACTCACACCTACATACATTGAGCACCTATTGCATGTGGCAAGTTTGTTGAGGTGCGGTGAGCTCCCACACGCACTTGCCACTAGAGAGTGCAGTAGAACGGGTCTCAAAGGACGTGCTTCGGAGATTACTCGATTTCCCTCCCAACGCGCTTGAGTTTGATTTGTGTTAGGTTGGTCGTGTAAGGCTAGTCGTTTGGGACGTTTGAGTTTGTATTCGGGCATATGGCACCCCATTAGGATACAAACAAGCCCTAAGTGGTACTGGTGCATGTTGTGGGATGTGTCTGGGTGAGAAACATTTGTAGGGTATGCGGATACCTACGATATGAGACACTTACGTAGAAATTTTTATGGTTTCGACTTTCGACTTGATTGCCATACCTAGGAGGCTATGCAGGATTACGATATTGTTTTTGCCTTCATCACTTGATATTTACCATGTTTGAATCACTTATAATGACCGGCATATCTCGTAAACTTGTAGTTATTGTTGAATATGAAATGCTTTGTTGGTGCTTGAACTTAGAAATATTATCCTTAGAGACACGGTTCGATTCAGACTTGAGAACCTGTATAGGGACACCTCTTCCATTTTATGGTTCATGTATCTAGGATTACTCACTTATTCATTATTGTGTGGCATGAATTTCTCCTGTATATTATTTTTTTATTTGTATTTAGTTCACTCACACCAGCTAGCTTTGTGCTTTGCTGACCCCGCAAAGGGTGTGCTTCTATTGGAATGCAGGCAGTGCTGGCGTTCCCGCTGATCGTGGTGCTTAGGCCTAGTTTTCAGTTGTAGACTTATTTTGTGTTGTTTAGTCTTGTCCACCCTGTACGGGTATGTTTTGCTTCCTTTTTATTACTTTGCTAAATACTAGATGTTTGTATATATTTGTTTTGTCGCTATGACTTTGGCGGGACGAATCAAAAACTTTTGTTTTGTTCAAATTTTATCGTTTCAAGAATATGTTATATTATGATGTTGTGTCCGGTTACGATCAGCCTGTATTACGGATTTAGTTCGCGTACCGGCACGCTGCAGTTCCCGTGGCGGGTTGGGACGTGACATAGATTAATATCAGAGCCATTGTTTTCCGGTTCACATAGAACATCATCGTATGACACTTTCTTCAGTGACTTGGGTAGAAGAGCTAGGAGTTTACTTGTGTTGTTTGATGTATTGTATGTGTGTTTTCTTTTGCGTAGAGGGAGTGTGGTGATGACGCGTGGTAAGATAACTCAGGGTGAGGGGTCAGGCACTGCTGGAAGGGATGCCTCTCAAGCTTTCATGAAAATGATGACAAAGTGGGCACAAAATATGAGACAAGGAAATCAGTCTGAGGATCCATTTACTCGTCGCAACAAGAATTTTGTCAGCTTGGGTGGTGAAAGATTTGATGGTACTGGAGATTCTCTAGCTGCGGATCGGTGGATCCGTAAGGTAGAGCTCATATTTGAGGAGATGGTGCTGACACCTATACAACGTACCGAGTTAGCAGCACACCAGTTTGACGGAGAGGCTATGTATTGGTGGGATTTAGTGAGGGAGAGTCGAGATGTGTTAGAGATGCAGTGGGATACATTTTACGAGGTGTTTGAGCAACATTTTATTTTTGATTCTGGCAGAGCTTAGATAGTGGACAGGTTTCTACACTTACAGCAGGGATCTAGACCTGTTTCAGAATACTTAGCTGAGTTTACACAATTGAGCCGTTATGCCACTTGTTTCATAGATACTACAGAGAAGAAGAACAAGAAATTTTTGAGTGGTCAAAACCCGTTCATAAAGATACAGTTGACGGTGATGATTGAGCGTCCTTTTGAGATATTAGTGGATGTCACTTTGAGTCAGGAGCGAGTTGACGCTGAGTGTAGGAAAGAGACTTTGGCTCAACAGGCTAGAGGTACAAAGCACATTCAGAGGTTTGGTTTAGGAAGCTAGACAGTTGATCATGCACAACAGCCAGAGTGTGTCGTTGTTCAAAAGAGAGACCTTGGTAGAGGGGGATCAGTTAGGGCTGGCAGAGACTGCAAAGGTGACAGACGTTCCCGACGAGATCATCGACAGTAGCTGTAGTAAAGACAACTTATGAGGGGTGGTCAGATAGGAACCGGAAGCGGTTGTTTCACTTGTGATCAAGATGGACACTTAGCTTGTGATTGTCCCAGAAGTTGGACAAATTGACGGGAACAGGCAGTTTGTTATACTTGTGGGCAATCGGAGCACTTTTCCAGAGCTTGTCCTCATAGCAGAGATGTACCAACACAACAGATGGCGCCTGAGAGACAATTAGCACCTGCGCCTGGAGTTGATCAGAGAGTCCCTATCCCAGCACCGCCTATTCGCCGCTATTCCCGGTCAGGGAAATGTTGAGGTTATGTTACTATTTTGGTTATAGTTGTGTGTGCTAGATGTAGTAGGATATGTGTTATGTGCATTATGCGTAAAAAAAATTGCATGTTAGTGTGTTGTTATGTGACTCAAAATATATGTGTTGTGTGCCAAGTTTTGTGCATTCATCGTTTTTCCAATTGAGAGCTCTTTTCGATACAGGAGCATCTAGGTCTTTTATTTCTAGGCAGTTAGTTGTTAGAGACCATCTAGAGATAGTACCTTTACAAGAACCCTTGCGTGTTGTGTCCCCTTTGGGCAGTTCAGTTTGGTTGTGGGAGTATTGTCCCCGTTTCGAGTTTTCCTTGTTGGGGTACAACTTCATGTTTGACTTTATTGTCTTGAGTTTTGAAGGCTATCATTTGATTTAGGGATGAATTGGTTGTCCAGTCATCCGGTGATCATTGATTGTTTGCATAGGTCGGTGACGTTAGCACCACCTGATGCTTCGCCTCGTGTGTTGGCTTTTGAGCCTGATTTTGTTTATGTGATGACGAGTTTTTTTTGCTTTCTTGAGATTTATAGTCCTGACACCAGTTCTGTCGAGGTTGTGTGTGAGTTCCCTGATGTCTTTCAAGAGATTTCTGGTATCCCTCCTCGCCGTGAGGTAGAGTTTCAGATTGACCTTGTTCCTGGTACTGTACCTATATCTAAATCAGCGTACAGGCTTGCACCTAACCAATTGGAAGAGATGAAAGTACAACTTGATTATTTGCTTCGTAAGGGGTTTATTCGGCCGAGCAATTCACCTTGGGGGGCTCCAGCAATATTTGTGTCCAAGAAGGATGGATCATTGAGGATGTGCATAAATTATTGGGATTTGAATAAAGTGACCATCAAGAATAAGTATTCGTTGCCTTGAATTGATGATCTGTTGGATCAGTTGAGGGGAGCGGTAGTGTTTTCACAGTGAGATTTCCAGTCTGGGTATCACCCGATGAGAGTTGAGGAACACTCCGTTCCAATTACTGCTTTTCGAAGCTGTTATGGCTTGTATGAGTTTCTAGTCATGCCATTTGGACTGATGAATGCACCGGCTTTCTTCATGGATATGATGAATAGATTGTTCAGTCCGTACTTGGACAAGTTTGTGGTAGTCTTCCTTGACGATATCTTGGTGTACTCGAGGAGTTTAGAGGAGCACAGAGAGCACCTTCGCATTGTTTTGCAGACACTCAGAGAAAATCAGTTGTATGCGAAGTTCAATAAGTGTCATTTCTGGGAGCCTGAAGTTCGATTTCTCGGACATGTCATTTCCAGGGGAAGTATTGCAGTGGATCCCGAGAAAGTCAAAGCAGTGAAGTCGTGGAGATGACCGAGTGTGTGATGGAGATTCATAGTTTTCTGGGTTTGGTCGGTTATTATCGACGATTCATCGAGAAATTTTCAATGATTGCGGCACCACTCACACAATTAACAAGGAAGAATGTTCCTTTTGTATGGTTAGAGAAGTGTGAAAAAGCTTTTGAAACTTTGAAGCTTCAGTTGACTTCAGCACCAGTGTTGACTATTCTGACACCTGGTAGCTGACTGGTGGTATTTACTGATGTTTGCGATACAGGATTGGGTGGAGTGTTGATGCAAGGCAAGAGGGTCGTGGCCTATGCATCTCGACATTGAAACCCCATGAGAGGAGATATCCAACACATGATTTATAGTTGGCAGTCGTAGTCTTTGCTTTGAAGATCTGAAGACATTATCTGTATGGTGAAAGGTTTGAGTTGTTCACAGATCACAAGAGTTTGAAGTACCTATTCACTCAGAGTGAGTTGAATATGAGGCAACAATGATGGGTTGATTTTCTTAGCAGTTATGACATCGAGATACAATATCAGCCTGGTAAAGCCAATGTGGTTGTTGATACCCTGAGTAGACAACATGCAGTGATGGAAACCGTGATGATTCAGGAGTACCGAACACTTGAGACATTAGTTTCGCTTGCAGTTCAGCCTACTTTCAGTACAGAAGGCAGCATGATAGCGGGTTTAGCAGTTTATCTGCCGTTGATCAGTAGAGTGGTGGAGAGACAGACCTCTGATCCAGTGATTACGAGGCAGATAGCAGATTTGGTATTGGACACACTGGATGAGTGCCCTATCGATTGGTCGGTGGGTTCAGATGGAGGGTTGCGGTTCTGTGGGCGGTTTTGTGTTCCGTCTGATGAGGAGCTGCGGAGAGATATCTTACAGGAAGCTCAAAGATCTTGTTTCACCATTCACCCCAGTGGAACGAAGATGTATCGAGATTTGAGACGTTTTTTCTGATGGCGTGGCATGAAGAAAGACATTGGAGAGTTTGTGACACGGTGTGCGACTTGTCAGCAGGTGAAAGCCGAGCATCAGAGACCGTCTGGGTTATTGCATCCATTGGAGATCCTGACGTGGAAGTGGGAGTATATCACTATGGATTTCGTCGATGGACTTTCACGGTTGAGGAAAGGTCATGAGTTGATATGGTCATTGTTGATCGGTTAACGAAGTGTGCACATTTCATTCCTATTAGTATGAATCGAACGGCAGACAGTTGATGGAGTTTTTATAAACCTAAATTAATAAGTTAATAAACCCTACTTGTAATACCGCAAGTGCACGGCTGTCTAACTAGTAGACAGTGGCAAATACGGGTCGATCCCACGAGGATTGACAGACAATCGAATTCTAAGACTTATTTGAACTAATTTAGAGTTGGGGGTTACAGCAGATGAAAATTACTAAATTAAGAAAATGAAATTGACAACTAAAATTAAAGTGATAAGATGATAGAGAGGGGACCGAGACATCGAATCCACCACAGGTTCTTCGAGATTTGTGTAATCCAAATTATTGTTTTCAAGAATTAACATGACTAACCTAAAGATTAATCTAAGTTTGCAATTGACTTCAGCAAAGGTGTAAACCCATAGCATTGCGTGTCTTCTTACGGCACACACAATCACAGGTTTATTTTAACTAATTCTAAACCCCTAGCATTGCATGTCTTCTTACGGCACACACAATCACAGATTCAGATTAATTGATTAAAGCAAGCTTTGAATATCAATAAAGGGTACTTCTAACTACCGACTAGTCTAGATAATTAATCAGGATATAATCGATGAAAGAAAATTATTGAAACTCAGAAATCAAATGTGTTTAACGTTCAAGTATAAAGAAAACAATAAATTCAAATACAACAAACTCTAGGATACCCTGTGGTTTCATCTTCGCCTCGGCGCGGGGTCTAGAAGATCTTGGTGGTGGTGGTCACAACATCAATGGAGGTGGAATTCATCTCTGCACGAACACGAATCCCGAGAAATTGTTGCAAGTGTACTGTGGTGGCTCTTACAGAAATTGGAGGTGCCAATAGCAAAATTGTTTGAAAAACAGTTGTTCCGCCAGAACAGTCGTGCGTTCCTCTGGTCTTCTTCTCCAGCGAGTCGCGCTCCTCGCGAGCTCCTTCGTCTTTGCTCCTTGCAAGATCTTTCTTCTTTCGAACGGCTCCAGTACCTGCAAGAAGACAGAGAGAGGGTGAGGAAACCACGAGAGAGAAAAATACGCGAAGGAGGAAGAGAAACAGGGAGGCGCTCCCTGTTTGTGCTACTGTTTGCGAGCTTAGTTCCTTCGACGAGTTTCGGTCCTTGCAAGAGAGATAAAGGGCCGAGAGAAGGATGAACAGAAAGAGAGTCCGAAGAGGGTGAGAATGGAGGAGGGAGACAGGGCGGTGGAGCTCTGTCGCGCGGTGGAACAGGGCGGTGGCTGAGAAAGAGGGAAGCAGGAAGGAGGAGGTTGTGGCGTCTGATGGTGGTGCTTGGCGGTGTGGATGTTGGACGATGGCGAGGTGAAGAGATAGACACGAAAACAGGGGAAGAAGATAGGAACAGGGGGGTTGTGGGCGGTGTTGTTACGGTGCTTTGCGACAAGGACTGGGGCGGTGGTTGTGCGTGGTTGTGTTGACGCGGGAGTTGATGATGTCAAGATGGACAGGGTGTGGCGTCTCCCTAGCGAGCGAGGAAGAGCGGGTGAGGGAGGAAGGCGAGGTGACAGGTGATGGTGGAGGACGAGGAGGAGGTGGTGGTGGCGGGATGATCGCACTGCCGGTTCTCCTATCAAGCGAGGATTGCCGACAGGGTGGATTGGCATGATGGATGGAAAAGAGAGGAGGGGAGAAGGAACGTGGAAGAAGATAGGGGAGCTTTTCTCCAAAATGGGGAGAGCTAAATAGGGTTCTCCTATTTTCTTAGGCTTGGGTTCTCCAAAAGGCGTTGGGCTTGGGTTTTTAGGTTAGCATTTTGGGTTTGGGCTTAGGTTAAATTAGGTAGACCTAGGTTTATTTGGGTTAGGTTTAGATATGTGACCATCTATTGTACCACCGCTATAATCAACCAATTGATCATTCATTAAATTGTCGCCTTAATGCGATTTCATCGTTCACACTCAAATTCCTACAAATGCATGAAAATGAAATAATAAGAATAAAATATAATAATCGAAACACTAACATATATAAACTAAGGGATATATTATGTAATAATTACGTGAATATCAAATACCCTCAAACCTATATTTTGCTAGTCCTCGAGCAAAACAATAGAAATAAAATTCTAACTCACTTTCGCAGGAATCATCGGTTGCACTTACCTTAAACGTGCAACAAGGCTTTAAACTCCTAGATTACCTCTACTGGACGAGTTATAGTCTCGTGAGGGTTTCCAGAAATGTTACCCACAAACATTATGACTCAATAAATTTCCAAAACATGGTAACTCGATCTATTATCCTTAGAGTAAGAATCTAATTGCCAAAAAGTTTTGAAAACAGCTAACATTCTCACAATAATATATCAAAGAGTCTCACAACAATTTAATAATACCCAAAGGTTAAATAAATTTCATCAATTATTCCCAACTCGAAGTGTGTGTGCGCATGGCCTTATCAACATAACTTTATTTTTCTCAGCAAAGATACGACTAGATAACCTTTGAATTGTACGCTTCGACTACAAATCTCTCTTGTCACTCAGAAATGAATCACTCAGATATTGGTTAGTTATCACTCAGTTTATATGTGAGAAAGAGAATAATATATGGAAAGACAAACATCTCACATATAATAATCATGAAGAAATGGACTTTTCAAATAATGAAATGAATATGATCTCATGGACAGGAATATCAATTACTTTGAGAATGTTGAATCACACGCCATAGTTCTTATTTATTTAATCTCCACGTCTATGAACCAAACTTTTACTTAAGATCAATTAGGTCTTTATTAAGTTGTAATGAGGCTAAGATTTTGGCTAACAAGAATGGAAAAGGATACGAAAAAAATTTCTGAGAATGGATACACCCTTTAATAAGCACGTGGGGCTCTGAAGAATAAACCAATGTTATACACCATTAATTTTTCTTCCTTCGAAATTCTTCTTCATATATCTTTTTTTTTCTTTTTCTTTTTCTTTTATAAGATCAACAACATGCTTTCCCCTTCTGCACAATAAAATTTTCAGTCCCGAGGATTCATGGAATATTTAATTTCAACTCTTTTTATTTGCCCATTTCAAAAATACATCAACCATACACATTCTCAGAGACATTGGGTAAGGATAAAAATAGTATGGGATATTACTCCCTAACTAGAATAGGTATTGAAGATGGGGTTAACAAAGAAAAAGTCTATTTAAAGACTCAAAGGGCCGCAAACGGATATTTATCATTAGGTGGGCTAAAAGGCTAAAGAACAGTTCAAAGAAAAAATGCCTATATCACTTCTTAAGCTCTAGTCGGTATTATGACATCTTAACTAAATAAAACAAGAAGTTCTAGTGTAATAATTCAATTTTAATGACATTCTCAAAGCAATCAATAAAAGAAACAAGAACAATGAGATCATCAACGAGAAAATGCGGGCTCAAGAAAAGTCAGAGTTTATTTAATAACCCTCAAGAAAAATAGAATGTCTCAAAACTCACAAGGGTTAAGTCTCCACTATTATTCTAAGGTTTTGTAGTTAATATCTTATTGATTAACTTCAAATCATGCTAACTCGGCTAATAGTGCAAGAATGGTCGAGTCAAAAAATTATCATGAAATATATTTAACTTAAAGATAATATCAAACCTTATGTTTTCTTATTGATATATAAAAGTGAGTGAAAACATGTATTCCTCAAATTTAAAGGCATACTTGAAAGCACATCCTCTTCATTGGAAAGAAACTTAGATTTTGAATGCATTTTCAAATTAAAAATTTTCACACAGTCATAATTAACTATGTATTCAATGAAAATTGAGTAGAATACAATAGTCAATTGTGAAATACATTTCATTTCAAAATTTTCGAAGAATGCAGAAAAAACTCTTAAACCTCACCCCCAAACCTAAACCAAACATTGTTCTCAATGTATAAAATGATGATTATGACAAATGCAGAAAAAAGAAAAGATGAATGTTAGAGTGATATTACCATGGGAAAGTTTTTACCAATTTCGACGAAATCGTCCACCAATGAACGCTAAAAAATCGAAGAATTGCGGACTCATCATAATAAATTGATAAAAACAATATATGATACAAAAAATATACAAATGGAAAAATGAAAAAAATTAAATGTATCAGTTGTAAGTCAAATTGTTACGGAGCTAACGAGTATGAGTGAAATGCAACTAGAAAAAACTCGAAAATCAATCCAGACTAACCATAATGACACAACTGAAGCTAGGTTGCCTCCTAGGAGCGCTTGGTTTAACGTCGTCAGCCCGACATATGTTCTTTCTCATAAATGATGTACCATGAAATGACGAGGAATACATATATAGCAAACACTCTCCTCAAAAAGGGGCAAAGAAGCATATAGCAACAACCTAAAAAGTTGAGGATCCGTCCAACAAATAGTAGCATCCACATGCGACACAACGTATACTAACACATCCCAAAAGCTACGAAGGCGCCATGCAAACTCATAGAGAAAATGCAAATGAACTCGCATTCTTAGAGAATCCATGGGAACCTTGAGCAGAAAGGGGTCACAAACAATGATATCCAGCAAATGACTCCTACCTACTCCTAAAAAGGGACATCCTAAGTCAGGTTGCAAATCAGAAGATTGAATATGTATCACAATAGGGTGGTCAAAACTGAAATCATCTCTTACAGACAATGGATCCACATAGGTAGCATCGGTCAATATGAAAGGGATGGAAAGAGGTATGTCTATAGATATATCGGGTGGTACAGGCTCATCATAACAAAATGAACTACATTAAGATGATGAGTTAGACAACGCAACAACACCCCCAAACCTAGAATTAGCACTACCTATGGCATGTAGTCTCTCATTAGATGTGTCCTCCGATAACGACTTGACTATTTCTTGAATTATGGGGTAATTCGTATCGTGAAAATAGTCGATGCTTGACTTCAAATAACATTGAGAATTAGACTTCATGCAAGAGTCACTAGGAAGGCATATGTCGAGTGGGTCATCATGAAAATGTGGGGAAGGGAATGGGTCAAGAAGCAAAGTAGTTTCGATCACATTATCTGCAAATACATCATCTGACTCGCATTTCGATGTGGTACCAGTTATGAATTGACCCTCTGAATTTTGAACAGAGTGACTAGGAACTCTTCCTAACTCACTTTCAGATAATGCCTCAGTAATATGATCCACAACTATCTCAAGTCTATTGATGGCTTGAGATTGGTGTTGAATCATGGCTTTTTACTCTAACATAGCCTGAGAATTATGTTCAAGCAGTCGTTCTATGCGATGCATAAAACGGTTAATCGTTTCCTCTAAACTTGATTTGTTGGATGGATGAGCTTGGTTAAATTGAGGCATAACATGATTAGGGTATTGAGGAGCTTGAGAGAAAATATGTCCCCCTTGGTGTGAGTTATGAGCCCAGGAGAGATTTTGATTATTGGCAAAACCAGGGTTGTAATAGTTGGAATTTGAATTATAACCAGGTCGCCAATTAGCATTAAAAGAATGGATTTGCTCAGCGAAATATTCAGGATAATCATATTGCAAATCACAATCAATTGTATAATGACTAGGACTCGAACATACAACACAACCCTCAAATGAAACATTAGTAGGAGGTAGGGGTTGAGTCAAATTCATAAGTGCATCTAATTTCTGAGTCATCGTCATAAGAACTGTCTCTAACCTCGAGGTAGAAGGGGAAAAGTAATCCTTAAAGTCTTTCTTCTCAGCCATTTCCTTGGTTTCAAGAATTTTTTTTTTTTTAATATATGCACGCCTAACCACTATATGAAGATGACTTGACTCTGAAAAAAATTTTAAAAACAACGGGACCCTAAATGACACCTAAATGATGCACAAACAAAATGAATGGCAGAGTTTTTCTTTACTAATGCAGGGTTGAAATTCAATTAAATTTACCTAACCGTGGGAGAGGCACGGTAATTTCCTATCAATCCGCCACTACATAGTTGCTCCTACCTCTTTTTCCACTCTCTAGCTCAAAGTGAAATGCCAGTTCAAAAACTGTTCCCAAATGGGATATGTTCCTTCACTCGACCACTTTAAGCTATCAAACGTCCAAAGAGGGTCCCTATGAGCGTCACACCTGTCCTAGATAATTATCTTGCTACAAATTTTAAATAGTGAAGGCCTAGATTCCTAACCCTAAAATAGATGGTGATTAACCTATCCGCGAGAGAGGGCACAAAAGTTTCAACTCAATCCTGCCACTATTCAAATTTGCATGCAATACTACCTAGAACACGCTAAACACAAGTGATCACAAAGAAACTGCGTGCAGATGCGATGGGTAGAAGTTACTTGCGACGCCGGGTAGAAGAGAGTTTCCTCGCGAATCGCAAAATTTCACTTCGTTCCCACTTGAGCTCCTATGTGTGTGACCACTGCAAAATAAATGCAAAAAAACAATTCAAACTCAAGCAAATAAAACAAATAAGAAAATGACTCGTAACACTGTTCCTAAAAAGAAAATTAAACCTAATTTATAAACTAGCAAAAACAACCCTATATTTCGATTGTACCGTTACAATCCCCGGCAACGGCGCCAAAAACTTGATGGAGTTTTTATTAACCTAAATTAATAAGTTAATAAACCCTATTTGTAGTACAGGAAGTGCACGGCTGTCTAACTAGTAGACATTGGCAAATACGGGTCGATCCCACGAGGATTGACAGACAATCGAATTCTAAGACTTATTTGAACTAATTTAGAATTGGGGGTTACAGCAGATGAAAATTACTAATTTAAGAAAATGAAATTGACAACTAAAATTAAAGTGATAAAATGATAGAGAGGGGACCGAGACATCGAATCCACCACAGGTTCTTCGAGATTTGTGTAATCCAAATTATTGTTTTCAAGAATTAACATGACTAACCTAAAGATTAATCTAAGTTCGCAATTGACTTCAGCAAAGGTGTAAACCCCTAGTATTGCGTGTCTTCTTACGGCACACACAATCACAGGTTTATTTTAACTAATTCTAAACCCCTAGCATTGCTTGTCTTCTTACGGCACACACAATCACAGATTCAGATTAATTGATTAAAGCAGGCTTTGAATATCAATAAAGGGTACTTCTAACTACCGACTAGTCTAGATAATTAATCAGGATATAATCGGTGAAAGAAAATTATTGAAACTCAGAAATCAAATGTGTTTAACGTTCAAGTATAAAGAAAACAATAAATTCAAATACAACAAACTCTAGGATACCTTGTGGTTTCATCTTCGCCTCGGCGCGGGGTCTAGAAGATCTTGGTGGTGGTGGTCACAACATCAATGGAGGTGGAATTCATCTCTACGCGAACAAGAATCCCGAGAAATTGTTGCAAGTGTACTGTGGTGGCTCTTACAGAAATCAGGGGTGTCAATAGTGAAATTGTTTGAAAAACAGTTGTTTCCTGCCAGAACAGTCGCGTGTTCCTCTGGTCTTCGTCTCCAACGAGCCGCGCTCTTTGCGAGCTCCTTCGTCTTTGCTCCTCGCGAGATCTTTCTTCCTCTGAACGGCTCCGGTACCTACAAGAAGACAGAGAGAGGGTGAGGAAACCACGAGAGAGAAAAATATGCGAAGGAGGAAGAGGAACAGGGACGGTGAAACAGGGAGGCGTTCCCTGTTTCTGCTACTGCTTGCGAGCTTTGTTCCTCCGACGAGCTCCGGTCCTTGCAAGAGAGAGAGGGCCGAGAGAAGGATGAACAGAGAGAGAGACCGAAGAGGGTGAGAATGGGGGAGGGAGACAGGGCGGTGGAGCTCTGTCTCGCGGTGGCTAAAAAAAAGGGAAGCAGGAAGGAGGAGGTGGTGACGGCTGATGGTGGAGGACGAGGAGGAGGTGGTGGTGGCGGGATGATCGCACTGCCGGTTCTCCTATTAAGCGAGGATTGCCGACAGGGTGGATTGGCGTGGTGGCTGGAAAAGAGAGGAGGGGAGAAGGAACGTCGAAGAAGATAGAGGAGTTTTTCTCCAAAATGGGGAGAGCTAAATAGGGTTCTCCTATTTTCTTGGGCTTGGGTTCTCCAAAAGGTGTTGGGTTTGGGTTTTTAGGTTAGCATTTTGGGTTTGGGCTTAGGTTAAATTAAGTAGACTTAGGTTTATTTGGGTTAGGTTTAGATATGTGACCATCTACTTTGTACCACCGCTATAATCAACCAATTGATCATTCATTAAATTGTCACCTTAATGCGATTTCACCGTTCACGCTCAAATTCCTACAAATACATGAAAATGAAATAATAAGAATAAAATATAATAATCGAAACACTAACATATATAAATTAAGGGATATATTATGTAATAATTACGTGAATATCAACAGTCTAGAAGTGTTGTTCATTCGGGAGATAGTTCGCCTTCATAAGTTGCCCGTTTTGATTGTATCCGACCGAGATACGGTTTTCACAGCCCACTTCTGGCAGAGCTTTCAGCAAGCTATGGGTACTAGATTGGACATGAGCACAGCATATCATCCATAGACAGATGGCCAATCTGAGAGAGTGAATCAGGTAGTGGAAGACATGCTTAGAGCATGCATTTTAGACTTTGGAGGCAGTTGGGAAGATCACCTATTGTTGCGCGAGTTTGCGTACAACAACAGCTACTACGTAACTATTGGCATGGCATCGTTTGAGGCACTCTACGGATGACCGTGTAGGTCCCCTATTTGTTGGGCAGATATTGGAAAGTCAGCTGTGATGGGTCGGATGTGATCAGAGAACCCACTGAGAAGATTGAGCTGATTAGAGCGCGTTTGTTGACAGCCCAAAGTAGACAGAAGAGTTACACTGATGGGAGGCGTAAGGAGTTAGAGTTTGTTGTTGGCGACAGAGTCTTTCTAAAAGTTTCCCCGATGCACGAAGTTGTTAGGTTCAAAAGTCGAGGGAAGCTTGCACCAAAATATGTAGGGCCCTATAAGATTACTGAGAGGATTGGATCAATGGCCTACAGATTAGTTTTGCCGTAGAATATGTCAGATCTCCACGATGTGTTTCACGTATCCATGTTACGGAAGTGTTTGGCAAACCCGTCACAGATTGTGGAGCTAGCTGGGTTTGAGATTTCCAATGAGTTGACTTATTCAATGGGTCAGTAGCCATTGTTGATGACATGAAACAACTTCGATGGAGGGCGGTGAAGTTAGTGAAGGTCCAATGGAGCCACCGGGAGGGTGACATAACTTGGGAGCTGGAGGATCAGATGAGACAGATATACCCTGAGCTTTTCACCTAGTCTTTCTTGTCGTTGCTTTGTCTGATCTCGAGGACGATATCTCTTTTAAGGTGTGTATGATGTAATATCTGTAGTTTTTTCCGATTGTTCGATTTGCTTTTCGTTGTTTGATTTGCCTAACTTCGGATTTTTAAAATTTATTTCAGTGGTATAGGTTGGTTAGATTTAAATTGCGTTTAAAAAAATTATTATTTGGTGGGTGGGTGTACTCAAAAAATCCGGTGGGGGCCAAATAGTCACCCGCCTATTAAGATAACCCCCTTCTCTTCTTCTTCCTTCTTTTTTTCTTACAGGGAGCGTCTTCTCTCTTCGTTTCCTCTTCTTCTCCGGCTCGATTTCGCTTGATTTGTCAATTTCTCCCCCCAAAACTCATCATCTCCTCCTCATTTTTCTTCCTCTTTCTCCCATCTCCTTCTTGCTGGAGTTTTTCACTTTAAAAACCGAGAAATCAGGGTGTATAGCTTGTTCGGAGTTGTCATTGCCGGTGATAGCAATGTTGCTCTAATCAGCCTTTTAGGTGGTGGCAAGGGCGTCGTTTGGAACCTGTAAACCCTACATGCAAGGGTGGTTTCAAGGTTGGCTGAAATTTCTAAGAAAAATCGGTGTGCATGTCCGTTAGGAAGGTTCTTCGACGTAAATTCGATCTTTGAGCGCGTGGGTATTCCAGTTGTTATTGGACCTATTTCTGGCCTGTTGTGTTATTCGAAGACAATCAAACCGGAGTAGGGTAGTTTTCAGTGAGTTTTCGCCGAATTTTGGGCTTCGTCGGAGTGTTCGCCGAATTATGAGTGTGGTTAAGCTTTGGTATAATGGCATTGGGCTTATATGTTGTGTTTTCGAGTTTTCTTAGTATGACACGGTCAGATTATTGTTCTGGTTTAATGACCTGATTTTTAATTGCAAAATTGAATAGACTCAGTATGTCATCAGTTTGTGTGTTTTACCATAGATTGCCGAGTCTTGAGCCTGTATGATAGTTCGACTCGAGGGACTTTATTGTAGTGAATTGGGTCATGTTGGGACCCTAGCGTAGTCGTGGATTTATGAAAATTGTCTAGTTGATTATTGTTACACGTCAGTTACATTAGATTATGTATAGACTCGTAGTACGTGCATGCTGATATTATTGTAAGTGTTTTACCCCGCTCAAATGCATGTTGTGCCGATGCTTAGGAGTTTGCTCGCATTGTGAGTTTGGTGGTGCTTGAGATTACTCGCACCTACAGACATTGAGGACGCTATTGCATGTGGCAAGTTTGTTGAGGTGTGGTGAGCTCTCGCGTGCACTTACCACTAGAGTGTGCAGTAGGACGGGTCTCGGAGGACGTGCTTCGGAGATTACTCACTTTCCCTCCCAACGCGCTTGAGTTTGATTTGTGTTAGGTTGGCCGTGTAAGGCTAGTCGTTCGCGATGTTTGAGTTTGTATCCAGGCATATGGTTCCCCATTAGGATACAAACAAGCCTGAAGTGGTACTAGTGCACGTTGTGGAATGTGTTTGGGTGAGACACATTCGTAGGGTATGCAGATACCTACGATATGAGACACGTAGAAATTTTTATGGTTTCGACTTTCGACTTGATTGTCATACCTAAGAGGCTATGCAGGATTACGATATTGTCTTTGCTTTCATCACTTGATATTTACCATGTTTGAATCACCTGTAATGACCTGCATATCTCGTAAACTTGTAGTTATTGTTGAATATGAAATGCTTGTGTTGGTGCTTGAACTTAGAAATATTGTCCTTAGAGACACGGTGGGATTCAAACTTTAGAACCTGTATAGGGACACCTCTTCCATTTTATTGATCGTGTATCTAGGATTACTCACTTATTCATTATTGTGTGGCATGGATTTCTCCTGTGTATTATTTTGTTATTTGTATTTAGTTCACTCGCACCAGCTAGCTTTGTGCTTTGCTGACCCCGCAAGGTGTATGCTTTTATTGAAGTGTAGACAGTGTTGGCGTTCTTGCTTATCATGGCGCTTAGGCCCAGTTTCCAACTGTAGACTTGTTTGGTGTTGTTTAGTCGTGTCCACCCTGTACGGGTATGTTTTGCTTCATTTGTATTACCTTGCTAAATGCTAGATATTTGCATATATTGGTTTTGTAGCTGTGACTCTGGCGGGGCGAATCAAATACTTTTATTTTGTTCAAATTTTATCGTAGTTGTTATTTTCATTTGATTCTCGTTTCAAGAATATGTTATATTATGATGTTGTGTCCGAAAACGATCCGCCTGTATTACGGATTTAGTTCACGTACAGGCACAATGCGATTCCCGTGGCGGGTTGGGGCGTGACAAAATTCTTCAATTCCTTACAAAACTTGGAAGGAATTTATATAGCAACCTGCACATCAGCTTCGTGGACATTATTTTGTCCTCTACTCCCTCCTTGCGCTTTAGTCGACTTGTCCTCCATTTGAGCGAGAGTATTGCGTGTTTTCTTATTGGATTTGCTTGAATTCTCCATCCTATTTAGGTTGGATTTGTACTTGCCATTGTTCATGTTAGTCACAACCTTCCTACGCGCAATAATTTTATGTTTTTATTCTCTTGCCTTTTCCCCACATCCTCCACGCACTTCCCTCTAATGTGCCCAAAAGAGCAACAGTCGGAGCATATTAAAGGTTGCCATGGATAATCCACCACAACTTCATCAAATCCACATCCTTCCCTTTCCACATCAAGGTGAATCTTAGTTGGATGCTCATTGTTTAGCTCTACTTCGACACACACAGCAGCATAAGTTAACCTAGTTCTTGATGTTGTAGCTCTATCATACTTAATTGGTTTCCACATCGAGCTAGCAATCAAACTACACATTGGCACATTATAGAGATGAACCTGTATTGGTAGAGTATTGGTTTCCTTATAAAGGGATTCCATGTCTTTGTGCTATGATTTGACAACCATTAGCTTCTCCCCAATACGAAAGGGCCACCCTCTAGAGCAACATCTTTATCTTCCTCGTTGGTGAACTTGAAGAAGAAGAAGAATTCCCTATTTGAAGTAATATCTAGTTACACCTTTTTTTTATTGTTTCTGAAAACATTTAATTTGGTAAAACACTCCACCAGAAAGTGGACATGATGGAAGCTAACAAGTTATGCATGCTACCCCAGCACTCAGGATATGACTGCTGCAGAAGAACCAAACACAACCAGGAAATGCTCCACTTGGCATTTGTGACACTTCAGCCAGATGTTGGTCAAGGAATTACTAACAGCCAATACCAACATTAGTGTTTATTAGCGTTGAATAAAAAGAAAATGGGGTGTATCCCACTTTCAAGAGTTAGAGCATCCACTATCATTGTCAAATACATGCAACGGTTGAAAACTTGTGCTGCAATGGCCATGTCAATTGAAACATTGTCATACTTTACAAATGTTGGTTTCTATTGTAGATACAAGAAAAGGTTTTTTTTTTTGTCTAACAACCAAAAACCAAAACAGGGACAAATCGATACACAGTAAAGGACATAAATTTTGAAAAGTTGCGAGAGAGTCCAAAGGAGTTAAGTTTTGTGGTATGCTAACTTTTGGGGACATACAAGAATACACTTCTTGCATCTTGGGTGTATTGCTATTTGTTTTTAGCAATCTGCTGCTACATCCATGTCTTGCCACTGCCATTTTCATGATTTGAGCAATCCACCTTCACAACAATGTGTCATGAACCAACCAATTCTCTCAAAAGCCCAAGCTGTCCAGGAGGGGAAGGTTAATTACATGACCTAGGATTGTGACATTGCCCCACGCTTTCAAAGTCGACGTCCTCGTCGACCTACTCTATCGACACTGGCCCGATGGTAGCCTTTCTCTTTTTTTCTCTTTAGGGTAGCTCCACTCACCTACCAGTATTCAACAACTTAGCTTATGCTAAATTATTTTAATCCAGCCTATAGGTCGCCTCTGCCGGGAATCAAACCTTGGATGTGGGTTTGGCTTTGATACCAATTTAAAGCATATTCTTTTCTTCCCGCCATTTTTGTAACAACTTGAATCCTGATTCCTGCCTGATCACACCTAAAGCTCATGACAATACCTTCCCCATCGCCGCATCCTTGTCCTCAAGGATGAAAAGAAGGAACCTTGGATGAGATGAAGGACCAATCCTCCCAAGTTGTTTCTTCAAGGGATGAGTTTGACCATTGGATGAGGAGTAGGGGTGTGCAATGGCCATAAAGTGGCTATATTTTGTCAACCTGTCCAGTCCACCACAACAAAAATCACAGTTTTACCTTAGGACACTAGCAAACCCTCTATAAAGTCCATGCTAATATCTTGCCAAGCTTGAGATGGAATGGGTAGAGGTTGTAATAAACCACCATAGCCTCTTTGGTCTGTTTTGTTTCTCTAACAAGTATCACAAGAAGCAATGAAAAAAATTAATTGCATCTTCATGCCCAGCCAAAAAAAGTGCATCTTGAGTCTTTGAAAAGTAGCAGTGATTCCTGAATGTCCTCCCACTACAGATGAATGTAAAGTGGAGATAATTTGTTGTCTGATGTGTCCAGTGGAGCCAATGTATAGCCTGTGTCTGTAATATAAAAGTCCATTCTGCAGAGTGTAGTGTTGGACAGCTGATGGAGTTATAGACAGTTTGGGAATGATATCTGTAGCAATATTATCTTGTTCATAACTGTTGAGAACCTCCATAAGCCACTGAGGGGAAGCATGAGAGATGGTCGTATATTCACTGTCAGTGGTGGTACTCCTGGACAGGGGCGTCAGCAACCACATCTTCAAACCCTTTTTGTACATGACAGCATAGTCAAAGCCTAGCAATTTGGTTAGCCATTTCTGTTGGAGAGTGCTAGTGAGCTTTTGGTCAAGTGCTTTATACTTTGATGATTCGTAAGTATGAAGAATTTAGAACCAATAAGGTAGGGTCTCCATTTTTTGGACAGCTAGGACTATGGCATAAGTTCTTTTTCATAGGTGGATAAACCCGTGGTCTTGGGACCTAAAGACTTGCTAAAAAAGGCAATAGGATGGCCATTTTGAGTAAGGACAACCCCAAGACCAGCAAAACAAGCATCAGTCTCTACAAATAAGGGTAAGGAGAAATTGGGGAGTTGCAACGCAGGAGTTGTAGTCATGGCCTATTTCAGAGTGTCAAAAGCAATCTGAGTGACCTCATTCCAGCAAAATGCTTCTTTTTCAGCAAATCAGTCAGAGGTTTAGCCATAAGTCCATAGCTTTTGGCAAATCTTCTATAATAACCTGTTAGACCAAGAAACCCTCTAAATGATTTTAGGTTCTGTGGAGGTGGCCAAGATAGCATTGCTGATATCTTGAAGGGGTCTGCAGCTACTCCCTGAGGAGTTATAATATGTCCTAAATATTCCAGTTAATATTGGCCAAAAGAACACTTAGACATTTTAGCATAGAGACAATGTTGTCTAAGAGTTGAAAGGGTGGTTTTGAGGTGAAGTAGGTGTTCATCCAAAGATGTACTATAAATTAGGATATCATCAAAAAAGACTAGAATGAACTTCTTAAGAAAGGTTGGAAGACTTGGTTCATAAGGGCTTGAAAGGTTGTCGGGGCATTTGTTAAACCAAAAGGCATGACTCTAAACTCAAAATGGCCATGGTTTAAAAGTTGTTTTATAGGTATCACTTGGGTGGACTATGACTTGGTGGTATCCGGATCTTAAATCAATCTTAGAAAAGATTTAGGCACCATGTAATTCATCCAATAGTTCATCAATAAGTGGCATAGGAAATTTGTCCTTAATGGTAAGGGCATTTAACTTCCTATAGTCAACTCAAAACCTCCATGTATTGTCCTTCTTTTTTACTAAAAGAATGGGGGCAGCATATGGACTATGAGAAGGTTGTATAAACCCAGCCTCTAACATTTCTTTAACTAATCGTTCTATGACACCCTTGTACATATGAGTTACTCTATAGGGTGCTTGAGAGGATCGATTAGCATCAGGTTTTAGAGGTATGGTATGGTCAAGAGACCTTGATGGAGGTAAGGAAGTAGGAGCTTGAAACACATCTTGGAAGGAAGCAAGTAGAGTAGTAATCTGAGGAAGTAAAGTATTGTGACTATCAGTAGATGTAATGGAGAAAAAATGACCAACAAAAAATTGTGAACATTTTTTTATGAATCTGAAAAACTTAGAAGGGCGGACCAGACATAGTAAGGCAGAGTCTTCAACGCCCTGTAAAGTTATTTGTTTGTCATGGTATTGGAAGGACAGTTGGAGAGTTTGAAGATTAATTATAATATTGCCCAAGGGTTTTAGCCAATCTCCTCCTAACACCATATCATACCCACCTAAGGGAAGAACTCTAATGGACCCTTCAAAAGTGTTATGTTGCATCGTCCAAATAAGAGGTTGACAAATGGAGTTGCTAACTAAGTGTTGACCATTGGCAATTTTTACCATCAGCTGAGGTGTTAAACTGTAGGCCAGTGGGTAGCTTTGATAATCTGGTCAATAAATGAGTGGGTACTATCCGTATCAATGAGGATTGAGATAACTCTCTTTTTTACCATGCCTTGAAGAAGAATGGTATTGGATGAATGGCTACTATTAAGGGCATGTATGGAGAGTTCCATATCTGAAGGGTGTTCTGTAAAAAGGTCTTCAGTGGTGATGACAGTTTGTTCATTATCCTCAGGGATCTCCTCCTCGAATATCATCAAATACAGATGTTGAGTTTTGCACAAGTGTCCAGGTCTATAGACTTCATCACAATTATAGCAAAGCCCTTTTTCCCTACGAAGCCTCATTTGAGTTGGTGATAGTCTTTTTATACGTAGATTGGATGCTGGAAGTCTGTTGAATGGTGAATGGTTATTGATAGAAGGTTGAGATGGAGGCTGTATTGTGATTTTGACCCAAAGGAGGAGTAGGTGTGTTCAATGGTTTTGTCCAAGGGGTGGAAATGAACTGTTGTGGTAAGGTTTACGATGGAAGGAGTTTGTTGAAGGGGTGATGGAGCAAGATTCCTATAACCTAGCCAATGATAAGGCTTGAGCAAGGGAGTTGGGTTTAAACATCTGAACCCTTGTTTTAATCTCTGGTTTCAACCCACTTAAAAAACTTAGGATTAAATAGGACTCGGTGAGGGTTGGATTATGAAGAATCATCAAGAACTTGAGTTCTTCAAATTTATCAAAATACTCCTCCATAAAATTTGTTTGTGACAACTTATTGAAGGTATCCACGTAATTATCAGACACTGGATTTTCAAAACGTAGACATAAATCGTGAACAAACCGACCCAGTGAATAACAGGATTAGCAACTTGGTAATCAAGAAACCACATATCTGCTTTAAGATCTAAATGAATCGAAACAAGAAAAACTTTAGACTGATCTACAACATTATGAAGAGTAAAAAACCTCTCGCATTTCTTGACCCATGATCTAGGGTTCAGGCCATCAAAACGAGGAAAATCCACTTTAGGAAAACGAAACTGGTTACCTCCATAGTCATTGGGCAGGAGGGAGGGTGTTCTTATCTGGTTGATATTCGCTCCGGACATCTAAGATTGGCTGGATTCTCCCTCTAAATTCATTGTCTGAGAGCCCTGCATCAACTGGATTAGTTGATCCACCTTCGCGTCCAATTTCTTTCCTTGTGTTTCAGTGGTTTGTGCCATATGCTTCATTTTTGCCTTGATCCACTCGATCTGGTTGCTTGTTTTAGTCTGAATCTTATTTGTTTCCTTCACAAAATTCTCCATCTCTTGAGCTCTTGTTTCCATTTTAGGGCTTGGAACGAGTGCTCTGATACCAATTGTCATGAACCAACCAATTCTCCCAAAAGCCCGAGCTGTCCAGGAAGAGAAGGTTAATTACATGACCTAGGATCGTGACACAATGGTGGGTGCTTTTGTATCATTGGATTGCACAAGTCATGAGAGAAAAGAGTAATAGTGTTGGATTGCTAAAAAATAGCAACCACCCTACATACAAGATTGCACTTCTAGTATGACAAAAAAGTCTTTCAACAACAGTCTTTTGCGTCTCTTCTTTTGAGGAGGATGTGATTATTTATTTATCTTTTAATTTGCCTACATCAGATACAAGAAGATGAGTCTTGTATGTCAGGTTTGCAGTTTTTTTAAAAAATCTAACTTTTTGTATGTGCGATGATTGTTGTTCATTTCAAAATTTAGAAACCAGCATTGATAATATGAAAATTTCACATATAACACCCACTGCAGCGTGAATTTTCCAAGGATGGCATCTTCTATTGTTGTCAAGTACATGCCATCCTTGAATTTAGAAATCAACAACAATCACACATATGTTTGAAAAAGTAAACCCGACTTTTCAAAAAACTGCAAACCAGACATACAAGACTCATCTTTTCGCATCTGAGGTAGGTAACTTAAAAAATAATAAAAATAAAATAAAATCATCCTACTCTCCTAAATAAGCGATAGTTGCTCAAAAACTTTTGACATTTTTGTCATACAAAAAAGTGCAGTCTTACGTACGTGTAGGGTGGTTGTTATCTTTTAGCAATCCACCACCACAGCCCATTTCTCTCAAAACTCATGAATTGTGCAATCTAGGTTGACAATGGTAGCGGATGCTCTTAGTGTGGATTGACCAAAAATCTAGCCAAAGTTTCACAGGGCACAGATCATTTACATCATGCGAGAAGTCTCGCTATAATCAGTTAAGTTTTACTTTCTAACAGATGCATCATTTACACCATGCGAGACTTTTCTCGCTATAATCAGTTAAGTTTTACTTTCCAACAGATGCAGAAGAGGAATTAATTTTGTACTGTAATATTTCTGAAGTCATAAGGAGATGATTTTAAGGTGCCATAATAACTTGCATGGTGATAGGAAACATTGGACTATATTATCAAAAACCTAACATACGTAGATATTTTCTTCCATACCCATCACAGATATTAGTCAATGTACCTGATCAAGCGTCAAGGTTTCGGGGTCAACCATGCCATCCAGAAGAACAACTTTGTGCGCTTGAGAAACATATGCTAGAACCTGACAAAAGACGAAGAAAATTGAGATACCTCAAGCAACCTCTCGAATATGAATCACTGCACAAATTTCCTACATATATCCTATTCAAACCACATCTAGTAGAAACACCTACCAATTAATTTTATCCATGCGACATAGTTTGGAATAATAATTCGAAAAATAGAACCCAGTAATGGTAGATCCAAAAGGAAGGATAACTCCCACGTATTCCTTGTGGTGTAAAGGTGGACATGTTCAAATGTACAAGATAATTGAAGACACCATATACACATTCCAATTTCCAACCTATGTTACATGCGCTCCACAAGAGTTAATTTATACCACTATCCTGAAGTTGACAAAAAGTGGTAAATTACCAAAATGACAACACACCTCAGTTCCTGAATATGCCTTGAGAATAATCTTTGCGAGTGCTCCAGCTGCAACTCTCCCAATGATTTCTCTTGCTGAAGATCTGCCACCACCCTAGCAGTTAAGCCCTCAATAATAAATTAGGTAGGTAACCTATAGAAAACAAGTCTGTTTGTGGGAAGTACACGTCACCTGGACAGATCGCACTCCATACTTGTAGTCATAGGTTGCATCTGCATGAGAAGGCCTATAAGCAATAGCCATTTCACTATAGTCCTGAAAAGATTTCAATAACGTATGCATTATTTAAACCTCCAAGCTCAGATGGATATTCACACCCCCCCCCCCCCCCCCCCCCCCCCCCATTCCTTAATTACACAATAAAAAAAAATTAAAAACTGTCAAGGTAAATCTTTCTTCAAGGTTTTCTGTTGTTTATTCCCCCAAAAATGTTAGGTAGAATCTTTCATGGCTATTCACTTTTGTTTATTCCCCATTCTAGCACTTCAGTGATGTAAGCAGATGTATGTGACAACCTAGTGAATTTATATTATAGGGTTTCTAGAATATGGAACTGCCCTGTCTAAACGCTAACATGTTATATTCACTAACATATGGAAGGAGGGAAACATTCAATTTAGAACTCCCGTGTTTCTTGTTGAGATTTGCTTAACATTTGACCTAATATCACTTAACACCAAAGTTCTATATACTCACATGTCCTCTCTGATCAGTATTTGGTACACTGACATTCGAAAATAAAATGGAATCATAACTAACCATCAGCAACACCAGAATATAGTCGGCATGTATCAGTCTCCTTTCTCGGAGTAGTTATTCGGCTCTGACCAGGTCTTCTATATATCACAATAAACCCCTTTTGATCAATCACATACTTTATAGCGACAGGCAAAATCATTTATTGAACAACTATAAGCAACAGAATCAACAAGAGATAGTAATTTACATCACACACACTACTCCTTGCCTTCCAGGCTAGATATACAAACAGTAGTATGAATTAATTATACACTGCATACGCACATGTGAACATATGCCCGATAACCATCAACATAATTTATAGAATTCATGTTAACTAACTCTACATACAATATCTTGAGCACCCATATAGAATCTAGAAAATATCTGAACAAGTATTCAAGTACCTTCTGCCAAGATCTGCTTGCATATCAGCTTCCAAGAGAGGAACTCTGGGAGGGCATCCATCAATAACACAACCAACACCACCTCCATGAGATTCACCATATGTTGTAACACGAAAGTAGTTTCCGAGTGTACTTCCAGCTGCCCGTACCACTGTTAGTTGAAATGAAAACATAGAGATTAAGTTATGCAAGAAATAAAACAAAAATCTACACGTGAATGATCCAGGATAAGGCACCTAATACACCATAAGGGCATAAGCGCTGCTATACAACCATAATAACCAGTAATGAACTCCAACTCTAGCAACCCAATCTGTTATAGTTTCACATCTCAACATTTCTTTCCATGTCTATTAGGATATTGATGCAGGGGCAAAGCATACTTAATTAGTATTTAGGAGTTTTGTTTTATATCAAGCTGTATTAGTATTTTAGTAGTTATTTTCTTATATCCCCTTAAGTTAGGGTAATCTTGGACATTTTTTTTTTTTTTTGCCAATGGCATGACAGCTCAACGGTTAGAGCTTGGCGGATGGTACCACTAGGTCATGGGTTCAAACCCAGCTTAACCCATCTTTATGGGTTATGGGATCCTATAAAAACTCTGCTTGCCTTTCAAAAAAAAAAAATCTTGGAAGTTTTTTTTATAAATAGTGTTGAAAAAGGGATTCGTACTCATTTTTTATATTGATTAATTGAAATTCAGCTTTGTGCTTGTTGGTCTTCCTGTGTGGAAGATTGTTCATCATTAGTGCTTCAATCGATTCTCCTTTCCTGATCGACTGACATCAAATGTATAATTTAACTTTCTTTTCATTTTTTGAAAAAGATTAAAATTTTAATTAGAGAAAAAAGGAATTATACACCCCCCACCCAAAAAAAATAGCCCTGTTGAGCCCCTACTCTAATGGTCTCTTGGCATAGAGAAATCCTGCCCTTCCTTAAGCTGCAACATCCCATAAGTCCATGTGCACAATAATCTGGTTAGATCAAATTTAAATGGAAATCTCCAAATTGCACCAACCCCAGCCCACGGCTATATCAAAAATCATAACCTAAAAGGCTGACTTATTTCTGATTAGAATATAAGATACGTACAAGACAGTGATATAAGTTTTGAAAGAAATGGGAAATTATAACTTTTGCTAGGTACTAGGCAAAAACTGGAAGAAAATACAAATAGAAATATGGATTAAATAAATTGCAAAATAGAAAATATATATCAGAGCTCATAAGCTTGACGAACCCATAAAAAAAAAAGGAAAAAAGAGAGGAGCCTTATTCTAATGGTCTCTTGGAATAGAGAGATCCCAGCGGACCTTCCTTAAGCTGCAATATCCCATAAGTCCATGTGCACAATAATTTGGTTAGGTCAAACTTAAATGAAAATCTCCAGGTTGGACCAACCCCAGCCCACAGCTATATTAAAAATCACAACTTAAAATGCTGACTTATTTTCGATTAGAATATAAGAACGTATAACAACTCAAGCAAAAGACAGTGATATAAGTTCTGAAAGAAATGGGAAATTGTAGCTTTCACAAGGTACTAGGTAAAAATGGAAGAAAATACAAACAAAAATATGGATTATGATAAGTAGCAAAATAGAAAAGCATATATCAGAGATCATAAGCTTGACGAACCCATCAACAACTAGAAAAGGATGCATAAGAGAAAATGCCATGAAGGCCATCACAGTCAACTACAACATAAATTAACCAAATGCACAATATTGATAGAGCATAAGGATAGACAATAATACAAAAAACAACTTCGTGGTAACACATGACAGTAACCTTGAAAGCCCCAGAGCATCCCAATTGACAAACAGGTTCTAAAAGAAATCTAAAAGGCAACAAATGAGACACTCATCCTCACAAAGTAAACAAAAACTCCATAAACTCCATTATCAGTTATCACCAGACCAATATCCGATGTTTTATCACAAAAATCCTCATATTCCATTATTTCCAAACTGTCGAAGAATCACTACACCAAATTGGCATTTTTGTAACAACTCAAAAAACAGTATCACTTTTGAAGTGTAACAATCCGCCTAACAATTTTACACATTTTCACAAACAAAATGATACAATAATTGTATCACCATGAAGAGTATGGTTATAAAAGTGATACTATTCATGGTGATCCAACTTATTGTATCATTTTTTTTGTGTTACTGTTTTTCATTTTTTTTACTAAATTTAGTTTTGATTTGAAATTGTTTGGTGAATTGTAACATCTCAAAAATGATAATGTTTTGAGAATTGTTACAAAAGTGTCAATTTGGTGTAGTGAATGTACAACAGAAAGCAACTTCTATGGCTTTTAACGCTTTGGATCTCTCTTCTTCAATCATCTTCCACGCTTTCTCTTCTGCGTACTTTGAGATTTTGGTATGTGGCGCATACACAATACGAGCGCTTCAGCTCTGATGCCAAATAATGGTTTCTAAACTAAAGCTAAAACTACAACTATGATAAACCCTAATATAAAAATATAAGAGAAAAATAAACAACTTAGTTTCATTCAATCAATTCACCACCTACAGTCTTTAATTCTATGCCTTATTTATAAGCTTAGTAGTTTCCTTGGCAAACAATCTAATCCTAAAATAATTTGGCTAATGCCTTATTAATATGATCTTTATCATATCTAGCCCAATTAACAAATAAATATTATCCAAGTACCCAATTACATCAAAATCAAACTGCAATGAATTGTTAAACTGTCTACCAAACCAAGCCACTTTCCCTTGCTTCCTATCACATAAAGCAAAGAGTCTTGGGAATCAATTTTTGAAATCCACCTCCTTTCCAGAACTTAACCTTATAACCTCTTCCTATCACCACCTAAACCCTTTGGATAAACTCATCTCTATAATTAGAAAATGTTCTCCAAGTTCTTTTTAATCAGCAAAACAAACCAAAAATTATATTTAAAAAAAAAAAAACAAGGATCTAGTAAAAGGCTCACTAGACCTAGACCAAAATTTTACATCATATGACAAGAGCTCCCCAATCAAACATACATGATAAGTACTGAGTATCTTTTATATTTCCTAATTGTACCCCCAAACTCACAAGTTAACTTTCACTCTATCCACAGGGTATCCACATCTTTATAACTGTTCCTGAAAATTTATTTTTTTCCCTCCAAATAACCCAAGCAAATGCATGAAGAGTTGTTTCCCATATCCACTTCCCTACTAAAAAGAGGGTAAGGTTAGTGTACTTTCCTAAAGTTCACACCTAAGAGGCAGAAGGGAAAGTTGATCTGAAATATCTGCATAACATTTCCTCCAAATCAGATTAGAAAAGTTGCAACTTAGGAGGAGGTGATTATTGTCTCTTGAGATGTTCCATAATCCACACAGGATACAATGGTTGGGAGTAGTCAGCCCTCTTTTGTTCTCCAATACTCCAAGTACTATTGCCATAAGAACCCATCGGATGTCTAAGAAGCCAACTCATACCAACTTAATCATATTTGGGTTTATTAACGTGTTGCCATAGACATTCCATTTTCGCACCATATTTTTGCAACCATTTATACAATATTGCCTTATCATCACCTGAAGAGGTCGAGTGCCCGAACCACACACCTTAAGGCATGCACATCAACTCCCAGTTTAAGGCATGAAAGCCTTTATCTTCCTCAACCCCACACCAAAGAAAGTTCATAATCATCCCCTCGATTCTATTAGCATCCGAAATGGGCACATGAAACAATATGTAATAGATAGGCATATTGACCATCACACCCCCATTAAGTACCACTCTACCACCTTTCCAAACGATAAGTCTCTTCCAATCCATTTCCACAACTAGATGCCATAATTGCTTACTTTTATTTTTAGCCCAATGGGAGCCCCGTATAAATACCTGATGATTCCCCCATTCCACTATTAGCTTATAACCAATACCTCAGTAGTAAAACTTGATGTTAAAACTTGAATGGGCCTTTAAGAATAGAGCATCAGCAAAACTGAAAAATGAGTGACCCTTGGTCCTCCCTAGGCCACCTGAAATCCAGTGTAGCAACCCCGCCTCAGCCTTTGCTATGGACCTGCTAGGTGCCTCTACTGCAATTGCAAACAAGAATGGGGAAATATGATCTCCTTGACAGATTCCTTTGAAAATTTTGAAAAGCCAACTAATTATCTGCCAACCAGTCCCGAAATACACACTTCTTAATACACCTCAGCCATCTCTTCCCAAAACCCATTTTCCTCATACACTGAAGAACAAAACGTCAATTCAGATGGTTATGCCTTTTCTGAAGCACTCTTACATAATAACCCTGACACCCCACTTCTCATCTACGAACTCATTAGCTACCATTACTCCCATCCCCACCCATCAAGGATCCTTTCTATCCTTAACAAAGTCCCTTGCCTAGGTACGATAATAAAATTATTAGCTAGTCTCTTTTATATTAGAGGGTTGTGTTAGATTGGTATGTAAGTACAGATCCTTGATCAAAACTAGAACTTTACAAGGATAAATTGTTTTAGAACTTTTTTAACAGTTCAATTAAAAGCTAGCCCATGTCCAACAAACAAATCAAATAATCGTGCTCCAAGCGTAAACATCAAGAGAATATGTAGATAAAAAAAAAAATTCAATGATGATAAAGGAAGTGCATTGAATTGAATTGAGGAGTGTTGACTTACCGAGGAGACTTGTGGGGGTATTCAATTCGGGATTTGAATGGACTTTGAAGAATTTTAAATCTCGTGGATTTTAAAAGGTTTCAAATGATTTTATAAAAAATCCACTAGATTTTGATGAGTTTTAAATGATTGGATTTTTTAGATTTTATAAAAGTTTGTTATGGATTTCTATGAATTCTTATAAATTCAATAGATTTTTATAAATGTGTTATTAGTCATAGGAAAAAATAAAAAAACATCACCTACATTGTTATTCATGCCAATACAAATCATAAAACATATCTCAAAACATCAATTAAACAATTGTTTGTATGTTACGAGAATTTTATTTCAAATTAAAAAAAAAATCAAATACATTGAAGATGGTCTAAAAGTAATACAAATAACTACTTTACTTCAAATTGTTATTCCCGCCACCGCCACCTCTCATCCTCCTCATCCCCCCCCCCCTTTTTTTCTTCTTCTTCTCTATCAATCACCACCTCCACCTCTCATCCCACCTTCACCCATTTTCATCTTCTCATTCTTAACCTCCTCCCCTTCACCTTTTCTTCTTCTCTGTTCTTTTCTTTTTTTCTTCTTCTTCTCTTCCTCCCCCATTTTTTTCTCTCTTTGTTTTTTTTTTTCTTTTTCTCCTATCTTTTTTTTTTCTTCTTCTTCTTTTTGCCCTTGCGAAGGTTTTGGCAAGTGGGGAACCTCCACTCACAGGAACCTCCGCAAGAGCGAAGAAGAAAAAAATGGGAAAAGAAGAAGAGATGAGAAAAAAAATGGGAAAAGAAGAAAAACAAAGAGAAAAGTAGAAGAAGAAATCAGAAGGAAAAAAAAAAGAAAAACAAAAAAAATATGAAGAGAGGAAAAATAAAAGAAAGAGAATGAGAAGAAGAATAATAACAAAAGAGAAGAACAAAAACAAAAGAGAAGAGGAAGTGCGGGTGGTGGTGCAGCCAGCGGTGGTAGGGCATGGTGGTGTGGACGAAAGTTGTGGGGCGAAGTGGTGCTGCTCTTGTGAAGAGAGAAGAGAAGGGAAGGTGGTGGTGTCTTTGAGCAAATCACAAAAAAAATGGGATGGTGGCATCCTTTAGTGAAAATGGTGGTGTTATTTAACAATAGCCAATACAAATCCGTTGAAATATGAAGGGGGGTTGGATTTGGAATAACTCTTGTTATATATACTTTTCACTCACAAATCCTTCAAAATCCACAACTTTAACAAATTCATTAAAATCCACTACTTTTTGAATACCCCCTGATTTTGGTGGATTTTTGAAAAGCATAAATTAAATACCCTCTGATTTTGATGGATTTTAAAACAATCCTTTAAAATCGGTATTTGAATACCCCTAGATGTATCATTTTAAATCCTTAATTGAATACCCCTGAATTTTAATAGATTTTAAAAACCAACACAATCCATTAAAATTCGTAATTGAATACCACCCCCTTAGGAGAGGGAGAGATTTTGGTGGAGAGAGAAATAGAAGAAATCTAGGCAGAAGATAAGTTGCGGAGCTCTGAAGAATAGGGGAGGAAGCCCAGGGCAGTGGTCGGAGGCGGCTTCAGAAACGATTTGGAAGTGAGAGACGAAGAATATGCCATTGAAACTTCACTTAGACAACGAGACGATCTCGAAATCGAATCAGAGAAATAGAGAATTGGAGAATTTAATAATTCAAGTCCTACCAACCACCCCACACTTCGAGATGGACATAAAAGCACCACACGTTATGCACATGGGTAAATGTTAATGTTAGACACCACAAAGGGACAATTTTCCGACACTTGAATACTTCAACATGGCCTCTTACTAAGGCAAGAAACTCGGATCATGCTAGAGGCCCAGTTAGACTTTATGCATTATGGAAAGAATTGTTAAGACTTAAAGAGTATACATTCTGGAAAGAATGATGGTAGACGTGGTAGTATCTGCACTTGCATCCCCATCTGCAACTACTAGCTATTATCTCCTCTATTTGCTTACATTCACCGACTTTGATAACCACAATGTTCTTGAGATGGTTCAGGTCATTGCTGGAAAAGAATTTCCTCAATGAACCCACACAACACTCAACTTCGATAAAACCACAAGTCGCCTTGAATTTTCAGTCATCAAAAACTCCAAAATTCTCAATGTGTATTTTCTTCTGTTTCAGAACAGCATTGTATATGACACTAGATTGAGATGATTGTGCATGCATATCAAGTTTTGTTTAAGTTGGTTATGTTTTATAGTCTTCTTGTACTAACAATCGGCTTAATTGGTTATTTCTCGTGCATAATTACAAATCATGAAGGTTGAAAATCAAGAAAAAACCTGAAGAAATGTAACTTCTCAATTAGTTCTAATGATACACAAAAAGGTTAAATTCCTGAGCCATACACATGTCATGATGATCTCGATGAATTACGGGCCCTAGTGTCAGACCAACATTGATCCGAACCAAGCGATTCTAAGCCCGCCTGATCCAGTCCGTCGGACGGACCCAAACTCTTATAGCATGCTAGGCCCATACATCTCACAGCTATCCTCAATACCTGTAAGTCCTACTAAGGCAAGTATCTCGATGATCGGCTTCGGATGGGCAACTACAACAGCTAACTGCTTCCAACTAGGAAGCAAATACCATAGTACATTCCACGCAGGGAAACTTCCTTCTACGGATTGCTCTTGAATTTGGAACTATCTCCCACGTATTTAGGAGCACAAGGCTAACAAAAAACTTCCCTCCTACAGCACAACTCCCTCCTACAGCACAACTCTTAATTAAAGAATGATCTCCATGAAAATCTTCTTCCTAAACTACGCCTTCGATGGCCTGGTAGAACCAGGACTCGACATGAGGTTGGTAAGCCATGGTACGCTACAAATCTCCTGTTTACAGCATTACGCCTTCCTCAGATTCCTATCTGACTTTAGCATCGGAGTGTCATCGGCCACCACAATGGTGGTCCGTGGCTCACGTGTGTTACTTGTGCAAGTTAGCGGGATTAAGTGAAAGCAAGGAGCAGAAAAACAGCATCAATTTGGCGTTGTCCGTAGGGACAACAGAGTTCTTAACTTTTCACTAGCGTCGTTTCCTTTCAAACCCCAGAGAGATGGTGACCACTAGGTCATGCAACAACGGAGAGCAAGGGAATACGTCAAACACTCATGCCAGCGCAGTATCGTTACTTTCAGCGGCTCCGATCATACACTGACTGCAGACTCACCCCCCCTCGCCGACAATAGCAACGACAGACCCCCAAATCGATAGGTTGTCATCTCAAATACAGTAGATAGCCAAGAAGGTGGAGGCTCTCACGCGACAAAATCCACCACCTGCTAATGGAGACCAGGAGCAGCACGTGCCTCCGTCTCCGAAGGATGGCAGGGAGCAAGCACAGGAAAGCCAAGCCTCCACTAGTTCTCAGTAGACTAGCGGAGGCTGCACAGCTAACGTTGAGCCCGCCGCTAGGGTAGAAAGACTCGGCCCTCAGAACCCTCTTCGCAGAGGGGCGCACAACCCAAATGGACTGTACTGCCTTTCCGTCCCACCATTTGTGGACCGGATCATGAACGAGGCCCTTCCGAGGAAGTTCACTCCCCCGAAGCTCGACTTCTACGACGGAACCATCGATCCATTCGACCACCTGCGCCATTACCAGCACGTAATGGCCCTCAAAGAAATATCAGAGTCGGTGATGTGCAGAACCTTTCCCACTAGTCTGAAGAAGTCAGCACTGATGTGGTTCCACAGCCTTCAGCCGAGGTCGATCGACTCCTTCAAGACACTGGCAAAGGAGTTCCTGACGCGTTTTGTAGGGAGCCAGCGTTTTCAAAAAGGCCCGCACTACATACTCTCTCTAAAGCAGAGGTCCCACGAGACTCTCAGAAAGTATGTCACGCACTTCAACAACGAGCTGACTCTCATCGACGGATGCAGCGGCGACACGACCGTGACAGCCTTCACTGCGGGCATCAAGAAAGGAAAGCTCTAGGAAGACCTCACCTTAGAACCCCCTCTGGACAAGACATAACTCTTCAAGAGCGCTCAGAAGCACATTACCTTGGAGGAGCTGAGAACCATGAAGAGAGAAACCGAAGGCGAGAAGAAGCCATCCGCTCTTAAGGACAAGAAGGAGGAAAAAGACGCAAGGATGAAGAACAAAGCAAGAGAAAGCACAATGACAACAGGTCAGACCCTAGTCGGTTCAGGCCAGAGAAAACATAAAACTACGTTGGATCCAAAAATATGACACCCCTCAATTCCAACCTGTCAAACGTACTAAACTCCATGAAGAACTAGGAGGATCTAAAGTGGCCCCCAAAGTAGCGCAGAGACCCCGCCAAGCGTGACAATGGCCAGTACTGCGTGTACCACAAGGAAGGTGGCCACAATACCAATGACTGCAAGAGTCTGAGGTATGAAGTTGAGTACTAGATCCGTAGAGGCAAACTAAAGGAATTCATGAACTCTGAAAAGCGGCCAGACTGAATCGGAGATAGGGGAGTCAGTTAAAGAAATAAAGAAGGAGACCCCAGGGATAATCTATGTCCTTCATGGAGTCGGACCAAATGAAGATCAGTCGTACATGTCTCGCAAGTGGACCTTACTAGAGATGCTGACACAACCCGCGGATGAGGACAGACACATCTGCCACTCGAGGATTCAAAGCTCCATTCCCACCTTAAAATTTATGGACAAGGACCTCGAAGGAGTCCGAGTGCCACACAACGACACCCTAGTCATCTCGGTCTCCATAGCAAGGTGGGAAGTAAAGAGAGTTCTGGTGGATAGAGAAAGCTCACTCAATGTCTTATTCTATAGCGCGTACCGCAGCATGGACTTCAAGGAGGAAAACATGACACCCTCGGATCACTCGCTGATTAAAATCAGCGGGGAGAAATGTTTCCCCCTTGGAAAAATAAGGTTAATTAGCAACAATGGCAGGGGAGCCACAATTAAGAAAGGTCATGTTTCTGGACTTCATGGTAGTAGATGCGCCATCAACCTACAACCTTATCTTGGAAACACCATGGCTCCACCAGATAAAAGCAGTATTTTCCACCCTTCACCAGTGCGTTAAGTATATCGCTAACCACTCCGAAGGGACAATATGTGGAGACCAACCTACGGCATAAGGCTGCCATTATGCCACACTGAAATGGATAGAATGCTCCAAGCTCTGACTACATCCTGTAGAGCAGCCTGAACCAGAGCCAGGCCAAACGACGACAGAGACGTCACGTTTAAGTGGTACAAGAGCAATAATTTCTTCTGCCCAGCGAAACGGAAAGGCCATGGTAAGCGGGAACACATCCCTTCGACATTCCGTCGGTACAAAGACTCGCCCCTCTACAAGGTTTGCTCTCCAGTAACCTTTGAAGCTCCTCGACGATCCGCTGAACGATCTACAAGAGCAACCCGAATTCACTTCAAGGCCAGGATCAGTTTCTCCCCGTCAATAGTTAGTCTATTTTCAGTTGTTTCCATTTCCATAGTCAATGTAGATTTTTAGTTCTTAAAGACTTATGTGATTTGAAATCATTTAAGAAATAAAGGAAGAATTACGAAAACAAACTCTATCGATTATTGGAAAAATGTAACAACAAGCGCCTTGGGGCGGATACAAAAGACTATATACTACAAGCATTTCAATACAGTGTGACATGAAGTAAAAGACATGTTTTACTACGTAAAGGTATCCGAAAGAAGACCGTGCAGACCCTCCGATGCGAGCAATCAACAAGTGACTGCAAAGATATGCGAATGGACTTCACTCGACTTATTCCCAAGATCAGGGACAAAGTGTCAGAGGGAATTGAAAGGACTGAACGATCGATTGCTCCGTCAAATCATCCCAGGAAAGCACCCCTACAACAGCTTTGTAGACCTTGCAACGGATGAATGACCTCCCCAAAAGGTATCCTACCTTCTTGATGACTTCTTCGGACAGTTTTCGGCCTCCTGAAGAAGATAGAAGAAGGCGGATGAGGATGGCCACAAGCGACGAATCAGTCAAGGTCTCACAATGTTGTCAAGCAAGGACACTTTTCACATGCGTGGTACCCGGGGTGACTAAGAGCTACCACCATCGAAAACATTGTGCATCCACTAACACTTCGGTCAACCATGAATTAGCAGCGGGAACTGCATACACGCGGACACAAGCGACACAAAGTAAGACCAAGGTGTCTCCCTTGGTAAAGAATCTGTACTACGTTTTCGCAATATGAGAAGAAATTATGAGTTCTCAGCAGATCAACTACATGCCTACCAAGAACAGGTGACCACGCATAACAACAACTATCGTGATGCCTGATCATTGCAAAAGTCAGAACATTTGAGGACTCCATTGCTAGAGATCTCCCTTCGGCCTTTGGAAAACTCAAAGCATCCTCATCAAACAAGAAAATTACAGGAGATAAGCTCTGTAAAATATAGTGCCTACAACGATTGGAAAACACCATTATATAGGCATAATGGTTCACCAAACGGGCCTCCTGCATTAACTGCCAAGCATCGAATACCGTGTGGAAAATGAGGAGACGGCGGTTCCCAAGGAAAGTGCGCAGACCACGTTCGTTCAATTAATGATGTTGCATCGATTGAGGGAAAATAATCGGTATTCAACCGTCTCGCAGCTTACGCCGTACACGTGTCACTGCGCGATCTACGCCATACACATAGCGCAACCGTACAGGAAACCCTAACTCTTCTTTTGTGAGCCCAAAGGCTCGATCCACTCGGCCCACCATTCAAACAGTATTCTGCTACATGTTTGGCACGAGCGCATCCAAATCAGCCTTGATGCACGGATCGTACCTACGAATCGTTGTTTGTTTTAAGGTAATGTTTTCTACACAGTGCGCGACACTAGCAGACATGGGTTCGCACACCCTCAAATGGGCGGAACCCCTCCCCAACCGGGCAAGCTAAGTCAGCCAAAGCTGATGACGACGGCTTCTAGTACGCCCCGACACCTAGTCCGCCCAGCACGGATCCTGATGATCTAGGAAATGGGAGTTTAATCAGCGTTATCATGCCTGGTGATGACGACTTGCCAGGGATCATTGCCCCCTCCGCGGTCGGTGATCGCCGAACCCAATCAGGTAAGCCTAGTTGGTGACGACTGGCAACGAAAGCTTCTAATCAAAACCCAGACCTGTAGCCCCCACTGCGCGGGCGTAGATGATTTGGAAGGTGGTAGCCTAGTTAGTCCCGAACTGATTCTAACGGTTTGCCACGGGACCACTGCTTTTCAGCGTGGCCGCCGAATCACCAACCCTGAACTTGTAGCCCCCACTGCGCGGGTATAAATAGTTTAGAAGATGGGAGCCTAGTCAGTCTCGAACTGATTCTGACGGCCCACCATGGGCCACTACTTTTCAACGTAGCCGCTGAATCACTAACTCTAAACTTGTAGCCACCACTACGCGGGTGTAGATAGTTTAGAAGATGGGAGCTTAGTCAGTCCCGAACTGATTCTGACGGTTCACCCTGAGACCAATGCTTTTCAGTGTGGTCGCCGAATCACCAACCCCTAACTTGTAGCCCCCACTGCACGGGTGTAGATAGTTTAGAAAATGGGAGCCAAGTCAGTCCCAAACTGATTCCGACGGCTCACCATGGGACCACTGTTTTTCAGCGTGGTCGCCGAATCACCAACCCCTAACTTGTAGCCCCCACTACGCGGGTGTAGATAGTTTAGAATATGGGAGCCAAGTCAGTCCCGAGCTGATTCAGACGGCTCGCCATGGGACCACTGCTTTTCAGCGTGGCCGCCGAATCACCAACTCTGGACTTGTAGCCCCCACTGCGTAGGAGTAGATAATCTAGAAGATAGGAGCCTAGTCAACCGCAAACTGATTCTGAAGGCTTGCCACGGGACTCAGGCGTTATTTTAGTAGCATACAACTTAATACCTTGTTTTGTGATTGTAGTATAGAATAAGTAGGGATCGTTCTGGACCGAGGATTAGAGGGTTTGTCAACTAGCGCTAAGAATAACCAAAAGACAACTAACAACCTAATTAAGTAAATATTGAGATTTTCTAAGTTAAACTATGAAAATAACTACGAAAATTATTGTAAAAATAATATAACTAAAAGGGTGGCAAAGATGAGAAAATAGCTAAGGGTTTATCTCCACACACCAAACATATGCTCATAAATCAATATTCAATAATGACTTGCTAACTCGTGAGAAACAATGCTCAAGATTAACCGTGATCAGCACTACATTAATCTTATTATTTTCCCTAGTTCATTGAATTAAACTTAGCATCGCTTTCAAACTATTCTTATCATACTATCTAATCAGGAATCAAGTTAGATAAACAATCCAAGATCATTAAGTTTTGTGGAAAATATGAACACTGACTAGGCAATTACAAGTATGATCAGCATCTCGTTCTTACCTAGGTTTTAACTTAACCTTACCAATGTTCCTTGGTATTTACTACTTATGAGTACAATATTGTATCGATTAGGTGAAACTCTCTTATACTCTAGCCCCAAATCCTAGCATGCTTACTAAGTTGGCCACCTTAACGAACATACAATGAAAAGCTCTCTATAAAGCAGTTAAGAAAAACACAATCACTAATAACAAGGAAGATTAAATTCAATTAATTTATAAAACACATGTTCGGGGCTTCAAATCCACCCCTAACTAAGAGGTGTTTAGTTGGACATATTAATTATGTTCAAACAGCAATCCATAACTTATTATCAAACTAAAAATAAGAAAAGAGATGTTTAGAGATGAAAAACGTTGTCTCCTTATCCGTGGTGGCGGAGAAAGTCTTCTAGGGTGCGAATAGCGGAGATGAAGAGAAATAACTCTTCTTCGCGATCTGTTTTCTCTTCGTTAATATGATTTCTGCTATGTAAGAGAGAAATCAGATAGACATAAAGAGATGAACGAGGGTGGTCAGCCGACGAGAGGAACTGCGAGTGTGTGGCGACAGAAGGACGACGATCGGCTGATAGAGAGATAAGGTGAGAAGGAGATGAAGAGAGAAAGAGGGGTTAGGGTCTGGCGATGGTGATCGATGGTCGTCTGTGAATTGGTGGACGAAGACCGTGATGGTGGGTTGGGGATGAAGATGATTGATGTTGGTGATGGATTGTTGTGTTGGTTAGATTGCGATGAGGGATTCTAATGGAGAGAAACGAAGCGATTGAGGGGCGGTGTTGGTCTGTTGGTCGTAATGGTTGTGGAGGATGATGGGTCTCGATTGGGTATAGGGGATGATGGGTGTTGGTGGTGGTGTAGCTGACGTCGCAAGGATGGGGAGGCTGAGGATGGGTGACGGCTTGTTGTGGTTGCAAGCGTCATTGCTTCAGGGCAGGTATCATTCCTTTTATAATTGTTTTCTTCACGGTTTCCTTATTTCTTTGCGTAGTTTCCTTTTGCAATCAGTATTTCTAAATCGTCAATTTGTTTCACTTAGCTTCTATTGTGAAATCTTGTTATTGGAAACCTACACAAACACAAAAATAGCAATTAGTAGCATAATTAACAAGAAATAACTAAAATTTGTCTTCTTATTTTAAGATAAAATAGCAAATCCAAGAAACAAAAATGACTCAATCTATACTTTCCAACAGTTGTCTCCGAGATTTTCAATAGATCATGACATTTTAAGATTCTTTGTAAACACAATATTAAATCCATATCATTCGAAAATTAATACACGTTCATAGCAATTATATAAAAATTCACAATTAAATCAATCTAAGTGACTGTGAAACTCGAGCGCGTGCCAAGAAGAATTAACCCGAAAATCTCACTGGGTGCACTCTTTCTTTTTCACTGATTGTTTGGTAAAATCACTCTTCTTATTCTAATTAGATGTGAGAGGATTGATGTAACAGGGAAACAAATAGCTCACATATGATATAACAAGAAAGGCATTTTTGACATTTTTTCTTTTCAGATATATGATCTCATGGAAGGAATGTTACTACTCAAATGCAATAACTAGTGACACCATATGCTCATATCTCATTCGAATCTCCACATCGTGACATTGCAAGACACACTCAATCAAAAGGTCTTAATTCAAGTTGTAATGAGGCCAATGGGTCAAGGGAAGAAAAAAAACGGATAAGGGGATTATAAATGGCTTAAAGAAATAATGAAAGCATACAATAAGGTTGGAGACATTAGCAAGGAATCACACGGTTCAAGACATAAGTATGAAAAGGAAGAAGTGTCCTACTGATAATGAAAAGTTTCAGCCATTATTTTGTATCTTCTTAATGAAAAGAACTAGACTATATGTATGGTACAGAAATATTGAATGAATATAGACAATGACTTGTGCCCTTTCTGTAATTTTGTACTTTTTTTTTAGTACTTTTTCTTCTTGAACTGTCTACCATAAGGGTCTTCCCCCACACTTGCTTTTCAACATACCTTGAACCATAATAAAGTCTCTGCAAATCAAATTATGTTTCACTATTTTGATTAGGTTAGGGATAGAAAATGAGGGTAATGAAACAAAAAACTTAATAACAGACTCAACGGGGTTAACCTAAAGGAAATATATCATGGATTAGGCTTATTTGGCAATGGTTGAAACTAGGCGCCTTTATCATGTCAAGCATGTCATGCAATTCAATATGATGCTTTGAACGAAATTAATACAAGTTCTAGTGCTTAATTCTTAATTATGAAAGCAATCCAAGTAGCAACCAAAACAAACAAAATTGAGATCATGCAACGAATTATTATTGACAAATGAAATGAAAGATGACCTAACTAAAAACTTTCAAAATCAAAGGAACAATAGGCTCAAAACTCACATATGGGTTATAATGAATTAAACTCAATTAAGCATGCTACGAATACCAATTACTCAGTTGATTACATGTGAATTTACATATAATAGTCATGAATAAGCATTAACCAAATAATAATATTAGATCTTAAATCATGCTTATAAATCACCTTAAAGTCATGCAATTAAAAATCAAATCTCATCATTGTGTTGAAAAGTATCCTAAGACTCAAAACAACTATAATTTTTTAATGACACTAATACCAACAAAGAAAACAAAAACCAACATTTTTTTAAAAAACTTTTAATGGACTGACACTTAAACCTAAGAGAGTCCTCAATGTTAATAGATTATAGCACATGCAATAAAAGATTTAAAAGAGGAAAAACAAACTACTAACAAACAAAAATAACAAAAAGAAAATAGAGGAATAGAGAAAGCAAATCTGATTGGGTTGCCTCCCAAGAAGCGTTTGTTTTAACGTCATGCAGCCTAACGGTATCTCCAATTAATATTCATGGAGTGATACAACATCCATGTCATGCTCCAAAAATGAACTTATAATAAGTGTTCTCAAGCTCCAGATCATATTATAATAAGTTCTCACCGGATCTCCGATTGCGCATGGTACCTGAAATAAAGACAAAAAAGAAAAATTTTAATTAATAAAAAAACTAATGAAGTAATTAGCAATTTTACTAATCCCCGGCAATGGTACCAAAAATTGATGCGCTATTTTAGTAGCACACAACTTAATACTCTGTTTTGTGATTGTAGTATAGAATAAGTAGAGATCGTTCTGGAACGGGGATTAGAGGGTTTGCCAACTAGCACTAAGAATAACTAAAAGACAACTAACAACCTAATTAAGTAAAATATTGGGGGATTAGATTTTCTAAGTTAAACTATGAAAATAACTACGAAAATTACTATAAAGATAATAGAATTAAGGGATGGCAAATATGAGAAAATAGCTAAGGGTATATCTCCACACACCAAACATATGCTCATAAATCAATCTTCAATAATCACTTGCTAATTCGTGAGAGACAATTCTCAAGATTAACCGTGATCAGCACTGCATTAATCTTATTATTTTCCCAAGTTCATTGAATTAAACTTAACGTCGCTTTCAAACTATTCTTATCATGCTATCTAATCAGGAATCGCAATTTAAATAAACAATCCAAGATCATTAAGTTTTGTGGAAAATATGAACACTGACTAGGCAATTACAAGTATGATCAGCATCTCGTTCTTACCTAGGTTTTTACTTAATCTTACCAACGTTCCTTGGTATTTACTACTTTTGAGTATAAGATTGTAACGATTAGGTGAAACTCTCTTATACTCTAGCCCCAGATCCTAGCATGCTTACTAAGTTGGCCACCTTAACGAACATACAATGAAAAGCTCTCTATAAAGCAGTTAAGAAAAACACAATCACTAATAACAAGGAAGATTAAATTCAATTAATTTATAAAACACATGTTCGGGGCTTCAAATCCACCCCTAACTAAGAGGAGTTTAGCTGGACATATTAATTATGTTCAAACAGTAATCCATAATTAATTATCAAACTAAAAATAAGAAAAAGATAGGTTTAGAGATGAAAAATGTTGTCGCCTTATCCGTGGTGGCGGAGAAAGTCTTTTGGGGTGCGGATAGTGAAGATGAAGAGAAATAACTCTTCTTCGTGATCTGTTTTCTCTTCGTTAATATGATTTCTACTCTGTAAGAGAGAAATCAGATAGACAAAAAGAGATGAATGAGGGTGGTCAGCCGACGAAAGGGGCTGCGAGTGTGTGGCGACGGAAGGACGACAATCGGTTGAGAAAGAGATCAAGTGAGAAGGAAATGAAGATAGAAAGCGAGTTGTGGTCTGGCGATGGTGATCGATGGTGGTTTGTGAATTGGTGGACGAAGATGGTGACGGTGGGTTGGCGATGAAGAGGATTGATGTTGGTGATGGACTATTGTGTTGGCTAGATTGCGATGAGGGATTCTAATGGAAAGAAACGAAGAGATTGAGGGGCGGTGTTGGGCTGCTGGCAGTGATGGTTGTGGAGGACGATGGGTCTTGATTGGGTTTAGGGTTGTATGATTACGATGAACAGTGGAAGAGATGGATGATGGATGTTGGTGGTGGTGTAGCTGATGTTGCGAGGATGGGTGACGGCTTGTTGTGGTTGCAAGCACCATTGCTTCAAGGCAGGTATCATTCCTTTTATAATTGTTTTCTTTGCAATTTCATTATTTGAGTAGTTTTCTTTTGCAATCAATATTTCTAAATTGTCAATTTGCTTCACTTAGCTTCTATTGTGGAATCTTGTTATTGAAAACCTACACAAACACGAAAATAGAAATTAGTACTATAATTAACAAGAAATAACTAAAATTATATATAGAAATATGGTACTAAAATAGCATAATTATGCTCCTATCAATAACCACTGTTTTTCATCTTGGCCACCGAATCACCAACCCTGAACTTGTAGCCCCCATTGTGCAGGTGTAGATAGTTTAAAATATGGGAGCCTAGTTAGTCCCAAACTTATTTTGACGGCTCGCCATGGGACCTCTGCTTTTCAGCGTGGTCGCCAAATCACCAACCATGGATTTGTAGCCCCCACTGCGCGGGTGTAGAAAATTTAGAAGGTGGGAACCTAGTCAGCCGCGAACTGATTCCGACGGCTTTTCACGGGACCACTGCTTTTCAGCGTGGCTGCCGAAAACTCCCAAATTTGTAGCTTGATGCACACAAGTGTAGATGATTTGGAAGGTGAGAGCCTAGTCAATCACAAACTGACCTCGACCGCTTGCCACGGGACCACTACTTTTCAGCCTGGTCGCCCAACCATTTTTACTCGAACTTGTAGCCCCCATCGCGCGGGTATAGATGGTTCAAAAGGTGGGAGACTAGTCAGTCCTCGACTGATGTCGATGGCTCGCCACGGGACTACCGCACTTCAGCTAATTGCCAAATCCTTACTCCCTGAACCTGTAGTCCACGTTGTTCGGACATAGACGGTTCGGAAGGTGGGAGCCCCATACAGCTCACCACACGACCCTCGTTCTCTTTCAAAACAACGGCCGCCAAGACAAATCTAGTTGAGTCAGCGTCTTCACGCTCAAACAAACTAGCACCCTATTACTGGCAAAGGCCACTCGAGCCGATACATAGATCGTACGGTCAATGCCCAAATAAACACTACATAGTGTATCCGCCCGAGCTTACGACGCCTGACTCGGCACAAACGCTCTGACGTATACGCTCAGCCATCGCAATTCGCTCATAGCCACAACTGCAACCGACCAATCAGACAAGCAAGGCAAGCCTCAAGCAGCTTACCTTAGGGACAAGACACAGCTCGGGCAACTCGACCCCTAGCTAAATTTTCTGCAACATGCCCACTATCGAACGTTATTCTGAGTCATTTGCAATATAGAGCGGTCAAGCTCCCTACTACAAACATACAATTTGGCATCCTATTGATTAAACCAGCCTATGTTAAAGCAAGACGATAAGGCGAAATGAAAAACATGCAATAGAGACAACAAGCACAAAACGGATAAAATTGTCTTTTATTAACGGTCAAAAAAATGGGTACAAGAGTACAGAATTCACTCCTTATCAAGAGAATGTACAGAAACGGAAGATCTAAGCTTAGTGGAAGAAATAGCAGGAGTTGTGTCCCCACGCACCACGGCTTGGGCATCAGAGCCCGAACTATCCAACTCGTCCAACGACGCAAATGCAGCGAACAAGTCTACATACGACATCTTCTTCTAACGGCCGAGATCCCACTCCAGATGTTCTTCCTTCATTAACGCAAACAGCTCCAGCCTACCGTGTACAACCCAACGAAACTCGCATTTGCCTTGTTCCTGCAGAAGCTTTTCCTCTCGCGCCTTCGAGTCAGCAAATTCACGCTCCAATAGCTCCAACCTGCCAGTCAGCACATCAACCTGAGACTGCACTGTGGCCAGACTGCTCTTCACAGCACTGAGCTCATGCCACTCCAGTTCGAGCTGGTCCTCGACTTTCCTTGCCTCTAGAGCTTTAAACTTCACATTGGATTCCAGTTGTTGCTTATGAGCAGCCCATTCGGCCTCCTTCCAAGCATCCTCTTCAGTAAGATACCACAGTTCAAAACACACCTTAGCCGCAGCTTCCTGCGCAACCTCTACGTCTCGGCAAATCCGGCTCAACTCCTCCTTGAGTTTGTCTATCTTAGACACCGCCTTTGCTAAATCACGCTTAAGGGCCTCCAGACAAGCCTTCTAAGTCTCAGCAGCCACGGTTGACTGATCAAGCCTTTTCTCCTCAGTCTGCTTTTGCAACCGTTCAATTTCGTTGAGCGCATCAGAATACAGCGCTTGCATGTGGGAGAAGACACGCTCCATGGTGTATACCCTCTCACGAGCCACCTTGACTTCTGTTCCAGCAACGGCCACTTGGCTCAAGTGAGACATACCCAGCATAATGTACTTTAAACCCTTTATCCATCCACCCTTCCAGCATGTCCTCCTCGGGCTTCGAAGCGCTATCCATCAACCAGTTGTGACGCATGCTTATATGCTTCCTCGAAGTATACTCCACATCAACCTTCTAGTGCCAGATCTGAGAGCTAGTCCTCACCAAGTCTGGTGCAAACAGACTTATCCACGCATCCAAATGAAGCCTTCCCGGATCAAGAATCACGTTGGCACCACCCTTCGCAGTTGCCACTATTCCCAAACTCTCTTCCGCGGCTATTCCCTTGTCATGAACAGTCAACCCTTTGGTGCGAGACGGCTCAACAGGGTCCGGAAGAATAAGAGAAAGTGAATTATCCAAAGGACCCTCCAACACTTCTAATTGTGGCCTGGAACGATATGGTGAACAATGCGGACTACAAGAAACTTGGCCAGTGCCACGGCTACTTTCAACAGCGCACCAATGGGACGATCAAATTCTACAACCTCAGGCGAACCTTCGCTGAAGCCTTCTACTAGAACAGTCCCACGCGAATCAACACCGGTAGAAGTCGCCATTGCAACCCGCACTAGGCGCTCATTCAAAGCTTCGGCCTCTGCATCACTGAGATTCAACCTGTCTTCAACCCCTGCAAACCGTAGGTAATCCCTCTCCCAGCCGGACACATCAATCTTCGCCCTAACAGGCCGATCAGACTCGCGCACTTCTTCCCCTGGAGCGAGTCGTGCTGAAGGCAACCCAGATCGGATACGAGACCTCTTTGAACTCATAAAAGAAGCAATCGTTTCATACGGCTCCTCCACGTCAGACAGAATGGGAGCTTTGGCCCCAACAGCCTTTCTCTTTCTAAAAAGGGCCCCATCCTCCGACTTGACTCACGACGCTCGGTAAACAGTGGGGACCACGTGCCAGTTGTCCCACAACCTACTACGAATAAAGTTGGAGACACTTATGACATCCACCACATTCTTCGTCGACAAATTGCAAATGTCTCCATAGTGTTTTGTTCCTCTAGGATAAGGGGAGTAGTGGGAAACCTTCCTGCAAAGAAACACAAGCGATGATCAGCTATCCTGCAGTCGGGCATATCAAAGTCAAGAGAAAAGGCTGAATTTACGAAGTGGCATGAACTCTCGTTCGTGCAAACGACTCTTGCACCGGAAATACTTTGAATCCGCAGGAGCTAAGAAACATCATTTCTGCCATAACTTAAAATCATCAGGCAAATTCACGAAACAGGCCGACGACATCATCTTACAGACGGCATTACTCATCAGTTAAGGAGAGGTCAACAACTGGATTGCTCGGAGTCACGCGGACGCCATCCTCCTTCGCCCTAATAAGGATGATCCTATATCCATTAGGCCCCAACTGGACCGGATGAATCCCCAAAAGATCTAGGAATTCCAAGATCACATCCAAAACAGGAAAACGCATTCCGGTTTGAAGCATCCCTCGATGCAAACAAATGAACCCCGCCGGTGGCGACATTGGCGTCTGGTCACCCTTCAGGACATACAACGGCAGGTCCTCGGGGATCTCAAACTTCATACAAATTTCAACAAAGCCAGGCTCAGAAAGCAACATGTCTTCAAAGAACTCCAGGCCCTTGGCCAAGGTTGTGTCATAAATAAGGTTTTGTTGAGACGTGACGAAGATGAACGATCCTCTCTAATCAAAAGATGAACAGAGCGGTAGTTTCGAAAGCAAGGAAAATACAAGAGTCAGACTCTGCACTATGGATGACTTAAATAGGGTTTAGGTTTCCACCTATTTTCCACCGAACTGATACACGTTCAATTAATGCAGCGCGCGACTCAAGCAGCGATTCAAACTCAATCATCATCATGAGCGGCGTATCTTTTCAAAGAGATGACTTAGCAAGTTGATGTGACAACCCACTAACTCGAGAGAAGTAACTGATGATACATAAAAACGGTCACATACCTGAGTCATACACGTGTTATGATGATCTCGAGGAATTACGGGCCCAGCGTCAACCCAACATTGATCCGACCCAAGCGGTTATAAGCCCTCCTGATCCAGTCCGCCAGACGGGCCCAAACTATTATAGCGTGCTAGGCCCACACGTCTTACAGTTATCCTCAATATCTGTAAGTCCTACTAAGGCAAATATCTCAAGGATTAGCTTCGGACGAGCAACTACAGCAGCTCTCTACTTCCAACTAAGAAGCAAATACCAGAGTACATTCCATGCATGGAAACTTCCTTCTACGGATTGCTCTTGGATTGAAAACTATCTCCCACGTATCTAGGAGCACAGGGCTAACAGAGAACTTACCTCCTACAGCACAACTCCTAATTAGATAATGATCTCCACGAAGATCTCCTTCCTAAACTACACCTTCGATGGTCTGGTAGAACTAAGATTCTTGCACTATAAATAAGACATAAGGTTGGTAAGCTAAGGCATGCTACAAATTCCTGTTTACAGCATTACGCCTTCCTCAGATCTCTATCTGACTTTAGCATCGGAATAACATCGGCCACCACAATGGTGATCCATGGCTCTCGTGCGTTACTTGTACAGGTCAATGAGATTAGGTCAAAGCATAGAACAAAAAAACACTGCATCAAGTTCAGATTCAGTTTCTTTGCTATTTAAAGAACCTCTCAACTTGGATTGAACTAAGCTGATTATTTAGGCTCATTTTCAAAGCTTTCATATTTTATACACTATCAGGAACACAGGTTAGCTAAGATCCGTTATTTTGAGATTGTTAGATTGAATTTTAGAATTAGTTTCTGACCACTACCTAGCCTTCATGTTTTTGGCTTCTTATGCAGCTCCAATTTGTTTACTGACCAAGAATTCCGTCGTACTCTAATATTCCAGAATTCCCTCATACTCTAATATTCCAGGTTTCAGGTTTTTGTCTATCATATCATAATAATGCCCTTCATTAGTTTCATCAAGTTTGTTCGTAAGAAGATTCCAAACGGGTTTATGATGGTTGAAAGCCGCAGTTTGAAGAACAACTCCAGCAAGATACCAAACTTGAAGGTCCACCCTTGCTACCTTGTTCCACCCAGATGTTTGAATCAATCCTAAAGCTTATTAGGCCCCATAGATTATTCCACTTCCACAAAGGTTTTCTCTTTTGCCGTCAGAAACAGCTATTTTTCTTAGAACTTTTTGTAAAGGAACCCCATTGGGAATCTTGTAAAATAAACATGCAGATGCTATTGCAATTTGGTATATCACTGCAAAAGAGAGATTCTCATATATAAATCCATCACAGTTTTATCTTACTTGAAACGCCATTCAGTGTGTGCATAGTAGATACATATTATCTCCACATAGATACAATGGCAATACACACAGAACACATATTACCAAATCTGGGCCAACTAAGAAGCCTCAGTCATCGCTCATGCTAGTAATGATATGCGAAGCAAAAGAAGTTCATCAGAAAATAAAACAAGCCGCAATTCCTCCCAAGCACTGTTCTCACCAACAGAAAGTACTCCCAAATATCCTGCAATTGGCATCCAAAAATGTATGAGATAACAATTACAACAAAGCAGCAACAGTTTATATATCTCAAGAAGAAAAGTGAACAGAAGAGTGTTGTGCCACTAGCAAAACATTTTCAAGCAGTAGATAAAATGTGTTGTCTCAGCCAGTTCTGTAGTTCCACACATCACCGGTCAATTGGCCTTTAGGCAGAAGGTGCAGGGAAACCTAGTCTTTTCGCAATCTCAAATGCTGTTAAGCAAGCTCTCTTACATCCTGCACATGATTGGTGTAATTCCAATTCCATTTAATCGGCCACAAGTTTTTCATTGAGATGGACATGTCAGCATTTCCAAAAATGTTGCAGTTTGAACAAAAGATGCTTCCACAGCCATAGTTGTTCAGGTGGGGATCAGAAAATGTTTGGAAGACAGAATGCTTCCTCCGCTTGTTAATTTTCCAATGAACTGCTATTCCTGAACGTGGATATGCATGGGTTAGCCATGTTCCATTGTCGCCTGAAAGGCCTAAAAAGAGAGCTAGAACAGGAGTTTAGTGGTCCTCTGATAGGGTTGGGCAGAGCTCCCAGACACTTTCTTTCACATATGAAGCTCATTAAGTATAATTTTGTTGTTTCCGATATTGAAAGACCAAACAAAATTAGGAGATGATGAATATGCCACTTGATGGTCCGAGCGCACTGCATACTCCTCTTCGACTTGATTAATCACCAGCTCCCCACAACACCAAAACAAACTAGATGCAGGATCCCAGGGCAATACATCAGTCATGATGAAGTGTTTTTTTTTAAACAACAGGTTTGAACCAATATGAAAATGGATCATCCAAAAGAAGCTGGAGGAGTAGGAGAAGGAGAGACTTTCTTTTCTATAGAAGGTGGGGAATCTCACTATTTATGACCTTATCGAAGCGAAGAAATTCTGAGTACAAGCTACAACAATCTATATGGAAGGGAGATACTTTCAGTTAGAAATCGTTTGAACTTGTCATTGCATTAGAGAATTTTACTTACAGTAAGGTGCTATCTTCCATCGTTGGTTATCTCCTTTCTTCCACTCCCACAGAACAGCAATGGTTCCATCATGAACTCCCCCATGGTTTTTATCTCCATTCAAAGCATCCAAATTCAAACGAATGTTGTTTACCATCCTAATGCACCTGTAAGTATCACCCAGGTCCCTGCTCTCAGTCCACAGAACCGATTCATCGAGAACATTTGGGTTGTAAGGTGTCAGTTGTACCTGCATTAGCATAACCAAAGATAATGATCAGAATCACATGCCTTATATATGTGCATGTAGAGCATCTAAATGTATGCATTGTTGTGTTGGGCATATCTTGGTATCACCTTTATGTACACTTTATATCTCTTATTCTTTTATTTAGGATTTCATATAAGCTTCAACCGAGCAATTATATTTGATATAAGCCTTATTATAATCTAAACATAACTTGGAGTTTAGGTAATAAATGCAAAAGGCGTACTTAACTTGGTGATCTCTTCAAGGGTCAACAAATAATCTATAATCCCCTTATTGCAAATGAACTAACTGATTTGTTAAAAAAGTAAGTTATCCCTGGGTTAGTAATCAATTTGAACTTCGCAAAAGCTTTCAACAATGTTTATTGGCAGTGTCTGGACTACATGATGGGGAGGATAGGTTTCAACGTAGATGGAAAAAGTAATGGGATTTGGGATGAGATGATTGAAGGTATGGAGTCTAGGCTCAAGAGAAACATATTACAAAGATGTGCAAGCATATTAACATTGATGTTTACATTGAGACTAGCAAAATCATCAAATTATGCTTACCAAAATGGCCAATAATTACATCTCAAAACAGCATCTTTAGATTCATGAACACTAGTCTACACATTAAACTCAGATTGCTAGTAGCTCATTCATTTACACAAAATTTCAGTCTCAATTCTCAAATGGGTCCCAAACATGAAAAATACCCACTATTCATCCATTATTTGCCCTAAATTTGCATATGCTGAACTCCAAAGCTCAACATTACCAGTGCCAGTAGATTAGTTCCCTGTTACCTCACCACAATATTCACTCACAACAGGTGAAGAAGTTTTTCCCTCACTGGACCCAACTTTCTCCATATCCTGAACTACACTGTAACCATCCACAACTTCACCAAACACTATCATACTTCCCATCAAGCCACAACGTCTTATCGGTGGATATAAAATACTGGAAACCAATTGTGTTAGGTCCTAAATTCGTCATTTATAGCACACTTGGGCCTCTATGCTTTGCCTTGAAGTTCACATCCTCAAATTTCATCCCATGGATTGATTCTCTGCCTTGGAAGTGATGCTACTTCCAAAATTCACCCTTGGTAGCATTCCAGTCTGCATGTTTTCTCTTGTCCAAGTTCCATTATCGCCAAGTTGGAATAAATCATGCAAGACTTCCTATTGGGCTCGTCTTCCTTCACCAAGAAATTTCATTTTATCAGCTGGGAGAAGATTCATTTCCCGGTAGGTTGTGGGAGGATGTGTATTGCACATGTTTCACTCTTCAATCGGCTCTCCTTGCAAAGTGGTTATGGCACTTTGCGAGGATGAAGTTTATGGGGAGGTATAATCAATGTTACCTGGTACGGGGAACAGGTTGCTATGTGTTCCGGGAACAGATTCGTAATACTTTGGTTTCTATGATACAGAACTTAAAGGGGTAGAGAGAGTCTATACGTATGTAGGAGTTGCAATTTGTGTATTATTTTAACTCGGAACGGTAGTTCCGTACGACATCTATTTTATATGTAACCATTTGTTTGTATACTCATGTGTTATCCTCATTATTAATTATTATTATCATTTTGTGTATTTTCTTTATAATTTATTTCAATTATTTATTTTATTTAATATAATCTATTAAAAATTTAAATGTTTTGGGAATTCAAAACTGTTTTGGAAAACACCAAATTTGTGTTTTGGAAAATATCAAAGTCTTTAATAACTGTAGGCTAATTAAAGGACCCAACAAAAAAATCAACTAAGGGCCCAGCATCAGCAGTAGCGAAAATGATAAAAGAAGATAATCGGAGTTATTCCAATCCTTTCACTATATTATTCAAACAATGATTACAATATCTCAAGAACAAATCTCTTTTGGCTTCAACTTTTGCTACTTTTATAACAAATATTACAACTCTTGATGATGTTTAAAAAGCTCTCAAGAACAAATCTCTCAAGACAAACTCTCTTGAAGCTTCAACTTTTATCATCTTATTAACTAACAAAGAATCTCTTTGAGAACAAACTCTTCAAGAGGCTGCTTAACAAGCTCTCCCTCAAGAACAAACTTTTGAGGCTCTTTCTCAAGAACAAATCTCTTAAGAGCTCTAATTCACAAACTATGGATCTACATCTCTAGCCTTGAATTCTTGGATCCTTTGGATTTTCCTAGATTTCCTCAATTTTCCTGGATGTCTTGAACTTACATACAAAGACAATATATATAGTAGGGGTGGGCATCCCATCCCGCGATCCTGATTTTTTTTTGGTCCTTTTAGAATTGATCAAACCCATCCTGATCCAGAGTGGGATGGAATCGAGATGGAAATTTTCAATCCCGTCAATCTTGTCTCATCTCGAACTTATTAATTTAATGATTATTATTACTAATTTTAACATTTATTATCTCAATTTTTTGTGTCAAATTAAGACCTAATCCATTTCAGTGTGGTACATGTAGGAGTCGGGGAACCGCGGTTCCGAACCGATCCAAACCGAACTAAGCAAAAAGATCTAGTTTTAATATTGTACATTATGAAACAAATGGATCAAGTCTAGTTCCAAACTTATTTTTCAAACGGTTCAGTTCCAACCCATTTGAATAAAAAATCTTTTTTATGTTTATATTACTTTTTATTTTTACTGCAGAGCAAAGCTCACGGCCTCTCATGTGCACATCTCCCTCTCTCGTCCTCTTTGTTGAGCTTCGTCTACATCTCCCTCTCCCTCTCTCATCCTCTCCATCTCCCTCTCTCGTCCTCTCCATCCCACAGTCACAGTCACACATTGATGCATTGTCGCTTTTTCCCTCTCTCATCCAGCTTGTTATGGAGAGGACACAGTGAAGAAGGGTTAGAAGGAGATAAATTGTCCGACACAAGGGCTGGTGTTGATCGAATTGGGTGGGGCAAGGGTTTTGGTTTGGAGTGGAGTGGTGGATAGTCATGGCTGGTGATGGTGTTGAGTTTCTTCTTCTTCGTATTGTTCTTATTCTTCATCGGAAGAGCAGTGTAACCTAAGGTGTCTTCCCCTCGTAACCATTGCATGAAACCTTCTTTGAAGGAGGTTCCTGAAGGGGATTGGAATGGTTCGAATTGAGATCTAATGAAGACGCCATCCATGATTGGAATCCTTCGGCACGGCCACACACTCTCCATAGTGTACCAGTGTAGTTAAGGCGTTGAGGCGGCGGGGAGGCGGACGAGCTTGAAAACGCCTCAGAGGCGAGGCGGACACCTCACTTCACTGAGGCGGTCTTTCACATTTTTAAAAGATTTTTTTTATTATAATAAATTGAAACACATTTAGATAAGTAATATTCATCATCATTTTGATAACTTGCATATGCCAATATGTACAAAAAGTCATACAACTATTTAGAATTGAAATGGAAACATAATAAATTTGCATAGCATAGCAAAAAGATGCACTACATAAGTGTACTTAACTTGCCTATCCACTAAATCACTAAAAAAAAAAATAAGAAAAACATCAAAGCATAATGTAAACTAGTTCATCAATTTCTCATTGGTTTAACTTTGGAAATTTGAAACAGTGTTTGGAAAAATTAATTGTTGAATTTGAAATGGTGTTTGGAAAATTGCAATTTGGTGAGGCATCGCCCAGCAGGTCTCATTGGTTTAACTTTGTAAATTTGCACCAAATGTCGATCCATATGCTGAAATATTACGATCCATACACTGAAATATTACTTATTATTGTTTATTGTGAAGAAAAAAAAACGCAACAGAAAAGATCATATAAAAAAAACATAACAGATCTTTAAAAAAATGAGTAGAACAAATGATATAAAAAAGGAGTAGAACACATCATATAAAAAAAGGCAGTAGAACACATCATATAAAAAAACACAGCAGAAACTGCAGAACAGATCATATAAAAAAAACACAGGAAGGAGAGGGAGGAAGAAGAGAGGAAACATACTTGATATGAAAGAGGCAACACCTAATTTGAAGGAGAGGGACCTGATTAGAAGGAGAAGAACACACAGCAACAACAATAGCCCCCAAGGAGTCGTTCTCTTGTCTAAAACTCTAAATACCCCCCTCTTAATCTTAAAAGACAAGTGGGCTACAATAGACTTTAGTTTTTAAGCTGTAAATGGGCTGAGGCGGTAAGGCAGACGCCCCACTTCACCACTCCGTCTTACATCATTTTGAGGCGTTTCTTTGCCAAAACGCCTCGAGGCGCGGCGTCCGCCTTAACAACATTGGTGTGTACCCGTGCCAACATCCTTCGGCCCGCACACTCTCCATAGTGTGTACCCATGCCGTTGGCACGGGTACCGTGTCATGCCTTCGCTTTCATTAGGTCGTGCTCTTTGCCAGACTTTCATATTTTCTTCTCTTTGTTTTTTAAGATTGAAAATCAATCGCATACACAAAATGAGTACATCAGATCCTTATTAAATTGGAAGCTGAGTATGAACCTGAATAGCATATGTACAATTTCATTCAATTGCAATTGTTCACAAACTTTGGTTATTCAATAACATATCAACTTGCACACAGTAGGAGTGAAACTTTTCATATATCAAATCTATCAATCTCTCGTTCATAGCAGAATGATATTCTACTTCCTAAACCTATTGTTTGTACTTGTTTGTACAGTACAATCATTCTACTTCCTAAACCTATTGTTTGTACTTGTTTGTACAGTACAGAACACACTAATGATTTATTACTTGATAAAAATTATTTATAAAATGTTCGGGGGTACATGACGACTTTACCCCAAAATTATAGAAATAAAATTCTAACCAGTGCCAAAAGGCTTATTAGACAGTTTAAAATATTTTCTGCAGTACACTGCCGAATCTGACGCACCAAGACCCAAACATGACCACCAAAAGACTCTGTCAAATGCCTCTAAATACACCTCGTATTGCTTCTGAAAAACTTCCCTGACTTCGCTACCAGAAACCAATCTCACAGAGTCATAAGTCAAAACCATCTAAATTTCTCCATTCATCAGTCCATCTGAAACTCTTAAAACCCCAATAAACAGAAATCACACAAATGCTGAACCTGATCCTTGCTGCATTTCGACCCCTTCCTGATGTATTCAATCCAACTTAATTCCTAAGTTAAAACAAAACTTAACTCACCCAGCACACATCACAGTCCAATACATAGTTGAACCCCACTACTTAAAGGAGTGTCAGGGCTAAATGGGATGTGTTTGACAGTAAGGTGTTCTGTTAACCCATCAACTTCCCATATGCTTGAAAACACATGTTTAAGTTAAAGATAGAATGTTTGGTCAATAAGTTAAATGGTCATCACTACCTCTAAACATCCCAGACATGACCCCAATACCATATAAGAGCTTGAAGCTTATGTAAGCTTATTACATAAGGCTGGGCACTCTTTCTTCCCGATTCTAAAGATTTTATCATTTATTTCCTCCACAACCAAAGACCATTAATGAAGCACCCAGAGAGTGTTCCACATTTCCAGGTATAAAGCTCCACATATCCAAGTATATCAACTATTACTCGGAACAGAGGCTCAAGCCATGCCGTAAGCTCCGAAAAAACACATGAGTGCAGAAGACCAGCTCCATGAAGCAGGGATCCACAACTCTGCTCCTAATGAAAAGAATGTGACACCTTGCAGATTAACCAAAATGCCAGCTTGTTTTGGGTTCTATTGAAATAAAAGAATTCTTTTATAGTATCCTGTTTTCATTGGAAACTAAAACCTGCTGCATCTGTAAAGAATTGAGTCCTTGTTTTCTTGGCACTTAAAACACTTTTATCATCTTCCTCGCAAAAACAATGCAGTGTTTTCTTTTTGGAAACTCGTGATTTTCTAATACCTTACTAATATGCACATTCACCTTCTTCCAATCTTCTTGATACAAACCTTCTTCTTCTCATCTTATACTTCATTCGCTCGGCTTTGGATCTCCCTCAAGCAACTCTGAAATCTCCCTCCAGCTAAGTTAATCTCTTACACTAAACCAAAAACCATACTTGAACACAAATTATTGAAATTGGTTTTTCATATCAACCCATTTAAACCAATAAACAACAACTTAAACACAAATTCTTGAAATGGGTATTTTCATATCAACTGATTTAAACCAAGAAACCACACACGGATCGAACCTTTCCATTGAGCCACATCTGATCGGACTCGAAACTCGGCCTGAAAACAACAGTGGTGGTGGTGGTGCAGATATGCTCAGGATCAAGAGTGACATTGATGGGGAGGATTAGGGTTTTGTCCCTCTTTATACTTGATCACGACATTGGTTGGTCTTGAAGAACCCAAAATTTGGGATATTGAATGTTCAAGAAACAAAGCTTCAAGTGAGAGATGCAGAGTTTCAGAAGCGTTGAAGATAGAGATGAAGAAGAGGAGATGAAGCAATCTTCTTCACGGTGCTTGGAGGGCGGTAACAGTTTGAGATTTCTTCACGGTCTTGAAAGAGAATGAGCTGGAAAAGCGGTAACAATTGTTGATGCTTTGAAGGGCGTTTTGGAGACTTCGGTCGAGATTTCTAGGGCAGTTTCATCCAAACGGAAGCACAAACTTACAACCAGGCAGCTCGTGAATTCCCGTTAGAGATAAGATATATATATATATATAGTGTTTGTTTTCTGTTGATTTCTTCATAAAAAGTACTCCTTTCTTTTTCTTCGCTATGGATCTGTTAGTAAAAATTCATCCTTTACTTTTGTCGATCTATGTTTAAAGGTCCATCCTTTTTCACGACCCACAAAGCTAATGGATGTTACAGAAGATTAGGAGGAGAGGATATGGATAAAGAAGAAGACAACCTCTGTATTTAGAGTTTCTTTATGAAGTCGTGAGTAATGCATTGTCCCTTATTATTCTCTGTTATTTATTTCTATATTTTTCTTTGTATTGTATTGTTGTACATCATCTACTTGTTGTTGCTGCCGCAGCTTGCTCTAATTTGTTTTTTAATTAAAATAAACGATTAACTAAAAAATTCAGTGAAACCGTTTGGAACCGTTTAGAACGATTCGAATTAGATTCGGTTCCAATGATCAAAATGAGGAAAACTAGACTGGACTAGAACCGTTAAAATTTAAACGGATCGAGTTAGGTTCTTCAAAATTTAGAACCGATCCGGATCGTGCCTATCCCTAGGTACATGAAGTTTTGAGGAATTGTGTGAACTTAACATCACAAATAATTATCTTATTGTTTAAAAAAATATCATTTTCATAGATAACTCCTTAATATGTATAATGATATAAAATAAATTATAGTACTGTTGAATTGATGACATAAATAAGAACATAAATAGAAACATACAAAAAATAGAACCTAACATATTCTGGAACAAAAACACTGTAATATGCTTAAAATGAGAATGGGTTGGTCTAATGTGCTTCGAAGAGCCATCCCACTTTTATTGGACTTGGACCTTTTATAGCTGCCTAGACTATACTTGAGCCTTGACCCTACTTTTTTAGAGATGAAATAAGTAGACATAATGGGAAGGGTTGATAATATAGTAATTATAGGATTATACGTTTAAATATGCACGGAAAAATAACTTAGTAATAAGTTCAGACTGCACAAAAATCCAATCATACTCATCCCGTTTCGTCTGAACCCATTTGGGATGGAACAAGGTCAGGATGAGGTCTTTCTCGTCCCGAAGATAAAGCAACAAGGTGGGATCAGGACGAGGTCCACCCCGTCCAGTGCCCACCCCTAATATATAGGCTAAACAATTTCAAACCAAACAAGGAAAAATTACTCCTAATAAGAAAGTGTATCCATATTATTTTCGTGTCCCAACAAGGAAAGTTTCTTGTTTCCCAACCAAACGAGGAAAACCTACTCTTAATAAGAAAGTGTTTCTTGTATCACTTTCCTTGTCCCGCAAGGAGAAATTTTCATTATTCTAATTTCCTAATTGATTTTAGGAAATTTTCCCTATCTTAATTGAAGAAGGAAACCTAATTCAGATATGAAATTTTTCTTGTCCTAATTCGTCTAAGGAAACTTTTGTTCAACCTAATTAACTAAGGAAACATTATCCAAATCCAAATAGGAAACTTTCCTTAATCAACCACTCAGCTCCTAAAAGAAGATACTCTTGTATCACTAACATTGTTGCAACCAGCTTAGGCTCTTTTAGAAACATCCAACTTTTTGTAGTCCAACAATTTTTTTAATTTATATATTACATTTCCAATCGAAAGGGTAGAGATCCATCAATCCATCAAGCTTCATGAGATCAACTTTACATCACTTATGTTTTCTGCATTTCCCGCAAAAGAATTGTTATAAGATGAATTTGGAGTGACATAATTGGGACACAAATAATGATGTGGATCTCATGAGACTTGAATACGGTTCCATGAGGTGCAAGAACATAAACACCATGAATGCCACAATGAACCATATGTGCTCGATCAAGTCCTCCATGAAGACTGTGAAAAGTTTTCTGAGAAGTGTGCGCAGTCGTGAGAGTTCTCAGATGCAGTTTTCCACGGCAATCATCATGGGGCCGAAGTTATGCTAGATATCGACCATGATGGGGTGGTTGTTCATGACAGTCAACATCCTCACAATGAAGATAATCTTGTTGGTCGAGAAAATTACCAAAAACGAGGAATGCCCTCTCGAAAGGCTTGACGAATTCTTGGGTTGAAAGACCATAAACACTACGACGAAATATGTGCTTGATCACGTCCTCCATGAAGTCAATAAATTTGTTTCGATTAATGAGGTCATTGATCGTGGGAGTTCTGATGGTGTGATTTTTCACACTACTAATGATGGGATTGGTGTTGTGCGAGATTTCGACCACAATGGAGTGGTTGTTCATGGTACTCAACAGACCGAAACAAACCTGATCTCGTATGCATCAATATGTCAATTGCAACCCACTAGGGATTGTCCCTATAATTTGTCAACCATCTCCCCTATACACAGAACAAATGGAACTGATTGGGCACAAATGGTGTATTACTCAACAACTTGACAACAAACCTAATCCCGTCAATGCCGATATGTCCATCATAACCCACTAGGTTGTCACTATAATTTCTCAACCACCTCCTGATATATACAAAGCAAATGCGATTAGTTGGGTACAAATGCTGTGTTACTCCACAAACCTCCTGGAAGGATTTGTCATTCTCAAAAAGAACTACAATTGATTCGCTGACCAGTTGTATGATCAATGGGAAATGATAGGTTCCCTGGAAGGAGTGACAAGGGTGCCAACGTTACCATGTTCCAAGTGCAACCAAATGTTCAACAAAGATGTTGGTTTGGGGAGTTTTCATTCATCAATATGGACATTCCATACCTCCCCTTTGATCCTTACCCTTCCCTAAAATAGGATCAAGATTTAACTAGAAACATCGGAATTTAAAAGATATGTGCATATCAAATGGGATAGAAGACTGACTGAACATATAGCTCTAACCAGAAACAACTTACAGGGTGAGTGGCTCCAACAGAGTGCTTTAGGGCCTGACCAGCAGCCTGATTCACCAAAGCAAAACTGGGGAACCCCTCTTCATCCTTCACCTTTGTGCTGTACTTCAAGTCCTTGATCCAGTGCTGCGAGAATTACAAACCATATAAACAATAAATCAAACTGAGAAAATTCCACATAACAGAGTACCCATATCAAATTAACCATCGATCAGGCAGATAAACAAACAACGTTAACATCATAAATAAATAAATAAATAAATAAGAGGCAAAGTTAGAAAACGAGATACCAACTGATCAAATTAACCAGAACCCGAGATGGAATTCCAACATTAACAAGCATATTAGTCAAACATCAAAAAAAAAAAAAAAAAAAAACTCAGATAAAAATGTGTATACCCATATCAAAAACAGTAAAACCTAGGAGGTATGTATGATCCATACCTGAAACCTGTCACTTGGGTCGGATCGAGCAAGAATCACTTTCCCATCTCTAATGGTGAGAGAGTAGTTGACCTCTGCCTTAGAATAAACCCTGACAGTGGGTTTATTAAGCAGCTCTGAAGAACCACCTTGATGGCTCTCATGATAGACAGAGGGGGGAGGAATAGGGCCAGAGCCTCCATGGTGGTGATGTTGCTCATGATGGAGCTCATGAGGATACTGGGGGCGATCTGGCTCATATGCTGGGTTGCCGTACTCATGAGAGACATGTTGCACAGGTGGATATCCAGGTGCTGGGCCATAGCCATAGGCAGGAGGAGGTGGTTGTGGGTAGCCACCACCCATGGGGTTCGGATTGAACCTGTCAGGTTGTGGATCTTGGTAAACATTGTAATGTGGAGGAGGAGGCTGTTGGTATGGTGGTGGTGGGTAGCCAGCACCTGGTGGTGGTGGGTAACCAATACCTGGAGGTGGGTAGTTGGGGGGTGGTTGGTGGTGGTGGGATGGTGGTGGTGGTGGGTACTCTTCTTCTTCCTCCCTGTTATGGGGTTTGTGGTGGCGATGCCCAAATGGGAATTCCATAGTGATCTGATGAGATGAGATGAGAGAAAAATGGAGATGGAAAGACAGAGGATGATGGTTGGTTTGGTTATATACGGAGTAAACAAGGGAGATGACTGATATTCCCATCAATATCCTTGTGTTTATTCTTTTTTTTGGAATTATTTAGGGTAGAATTGTCTTTTGTTAGTAATTAGCTTATAATCAAAGTCATTTAATGCGTTCAACTACTCGTTGGAATATCTGGATTGTGCACACGTGTTGCACAAGATATGAGTAGGGTTTGTCAACACCTACACAGGATCTGCTTGTTTGTTTGTTCAACGAGGAGTAGGAGGATTGTCAATGAGGGTCACAAGCTATCAACACGAAAGTGAGAGATAGAGAGTGTGTTTCATTAGTTCATTATGTGTCATGTTTGAAATGTTTTGGCTTTTAGATATTCATGCTAATGTGATGGGGGGCATAATCAATTTTTTTAGTAAAATCTGTAGAAGTTACACCTAACGTTGATAATCTATCTTATAATTCAGATAAGTGTTTTATTATTCACTGTTGACTAAGACAGAGTTAAATCATAAACATTTGAGATAAAATATGGTTATGATTGAAAGTTGTAAAATATATTAAACTAAAGTATGCTCCGTGCCATTGGGCACTCCACGTAATTTTATTTTTGCAAAATATTGTGTGATGAACTGTAAGCCTATTTTAAGGTAAAAATATATATTATAAATTTTAGAGTTAGACTCGATCAAATTTGAATCAGTTCTCCCTCAATCTTTGAATTCGCCAAAACATAAAGTTTAGGGTATTTGTTAAAATGTGCATTAAGATGCCAAAATTATGTTTTTTTAGTATGATCGGTCGATTTCATTGCTTTGAAAAATATTAAAGACGTGAAGTACATTATGCGCTTTTTTAATATAAAATATTTTTAAAATTTTAGCGCTTGTATTGATCATTGATTTTGTTGGAAAGATTTTCAAAAATGCATTTCAACGATAATAAGTTTACTAAAATCTGACAACGATTTAGATAGTCATGATAAGTTTCATTTTGCTAAAAAGAAGACACATTATTTTCTCTCTCCGCCACATGTACATTCCATCAACTTTTTTCAAAAGTTTTATTTATTTTGTCATTCTACATGTTTTATATTTACAAATATGTCATAATAGGAAATGAATCTCAACCTTCAAATTCAATACATTTTTCAACTTTCAATCCTAACCATCTTTTATCTCTAATTCTTTGATTTGACTTTGTCCCAGTCAGCAATGAATAGTAAAACACCACTCTGAATTGTAATATAAATTAGAGTATGCCCTGTGCCGTTGGCACTCCATATAATTTTATTTTTGCTAAATATTTTTTACTGAACACCTTTTTCACTATCCCCATTTTGGCTCTGAATCAGTATTGAATTGTAAGCTTATTTTAAGGTAAATATATATATTATAAATTTTAGAGTTAGACTCAGCCAAATTTGAATCAGTTGGGGAAAAAATTTAAACGCCGACAATGAGTTTTCCCCCAATCTTTGAATTCACCAAAATATGAAGTTTAGAGTTTTTGTTTAAATGTGCATTAAGATGCCCGACTCATTTTTTCTAGTATGATCGGCCCGTCTCATTGCTTTGAAAAATATTAAAAACGCGAAATACTTTATATGTTTTTTAATTATAGAATATATATTTTTAAATTTTAGCGCTCGTGTTGATCATTGATTTTGTTGGAAATATCTTAAAAAATGCATTTCAACGATATTAACTTTACCAAAATCCAATAACGATGTAGATAGTTATGATAATTTTCATTTTGCCAAAAGCAAAACACAATATTTTCTCTCTCCGCCACATTTATATTCCACCAACTTTTTTCAAAAGTTTTTCATTATTTTTGCCCTTCTACATGTTTTATATTTACAAATATGTCATCATGGGAAATAAATCTCAACCTTCAAATTCAATACATTTTCCAACTTTTTAATCATTTTTTTTTTTTTTTTGAAAGGCAAGCAGGGTTTTTATAGGATCCCAGAACCCATAAAGATGCCGCAAGCTGGGTTTGAACCCATGACCTAGTGGTACCATCCGCCAAGCTCTAACCGTTGAGCTGTCATGCCATTGGCAACTTTTTAATCATAACCATCTTTTATCTCTAATTCTTTCGATTTGACTTTGTCCCAGTCAACAATGAATAGTAAAACACCACTTTGAATTGTAATATAGATTTTAGGGTTGAGATTCATTTTATATGATAGCATATTAGTAAATATAAAACATGTAAAAGAGCAAAAATAATGAAAAACTTTTGGAAAAGTTAGTGAAATGTACATGTGACGGAGAGATAAAATATTAATGTTTTTCATTTAGCAAAATGAAAATTATCATAACTATTTACATCGTTGTCGGATTTTGGAAAACTTAGTATCGCTGAAATGCATTTTTGAAGATTTTTCCAATAAAATCAATAATCAATACAAGCGCTAAAATTTTAAATATATATATTTTATAATTAAAGAACATATAATGTATTTCACGTCTTTAATATTTTTCAAAACAATGAATCGGGCCGATCATACCAGAAAAAAAAATGAGTCAAACATCTTAATGCACATTTAAACAAAACCCCTAAACTTCATGTTTTGGTAAATTCAAAGATTGGGGGAGAATTCATTATTGGCATTTAAATTTTTCCCCCAAGTCATTCAAATTTAACTGAGTTTAACCCTAAAAATTTATAATATATATTTTTACCTCAGAATAGGCTTACACTTCAATCAATAATGATTGAGAGTGAAAATGGAAATAGTGACAAATGTGTGTTCAATACAAAATATTTGGCAAAAATAAAATTATGTGGAGTGTCAACGGCACGGGGCATAATCTAGTATACTACATGGAGCACAAGTTTAATGTATAACACTCTTATTTTGGAGTTTTTTTTTTTTTTTACGGAAAATGACTTTTAAGGCCTATTTTTTCACAAAATATACAATTTAGATATCCTAGTTGATGTAATGGCTAATTTGTGTCTAATTTTATACTTTTATGATCAACAAATACTATTTCATTAACTCGTGTTAATTCATAAACTTATAGGACATATTTACCCTTTCTAAACAAATAGAAAACCTAATTTTATATTTTTGTGACCTACAAAGACTCTTTTATTAATGATTCTAATTTTTTTATTTTACTTTTTTTTAACCCTTAACTCCTCCCACCCCATTAATCATTATTTTATTTTTTTTTAATTCTTTTATGTTATCTTGTTATTTAATTGCAGTTTGAACAATTATTTTATAACATTTATTAGCTACAAATGGCTATATTAGTATTTTCATGTTATCATTTTTTTTTTATTCTTGAATGTTTTGTCACTCTAAATGTATTTGATTTGATTAGTTGTGAAGGTATATTTGAGTTTGAAGAGCAAATTTTTTTTGTTTCAATTAATGGATGTTTCAATTTTCTATCACTATTTAGTTTACATGAAACATTTTACCTCTGAGGCTATGATCATGCTCTGTGGTAGATAGCTTGTAACTAAATAGCGACAGAGAATAAAATATATCACTTTACATGTACCCGTGCATTGATGAAAAAGAAATCAAATTTCGATGGTGGGAAAATTGATTTTATTAACTATATTATGGAATAAGAATCAATGATAATTAAAACCAATTTTCTAATCATCATTAATAAAGGTAATGCACAAGTACCTGTAAACTTTTCTAATCAAATTTATGACAAGTTAATCAAATTGATTTTATTAAATAATTAAAACAAATTTCTAATCATCATTTTACATTATGAAAAGTTTATCAAACCTTAGCATAATAATTTGATTAACTTGTCAGTCAATGAAAAATTATAATAACTTATAATTAGTGGTTCATAATTAGAATCATTAATATCGATACCTACCTGCGACATGGGGTGGGAGGGGTTAAGCGTAAAATAAAAATACGAATTAAAATTATTAATAAAAGAGTCATCGTTGATCATAAAAGTATAAAATTAGGTTTTCTATTTGTTTAGGAATGGTAAATATGTCCTATAAGTTTATGAGTTAACACGGGTTAATGAAATAGTCATTGTTGGTCATAAAAGTATAAAAGTAGGCACAAATTAACTATTACATCAACTACGGTATCTAAATTGTCTATTTTATGAAAAAGTAGGCATTAAAAGTTATTTTTTGATTTTTTTTTATTATTATATTTATAGAAACACTCTGGAAGGGAGGGGATTAGGCGCACTCTGACTGGCCTATTAAAAGTGAATACCAAAAGATAATTTGGGGGGAGGAGGGGTTGAGTTGTGTAATAAGCATTACGCCTTGAGAAACAAATGCATGCTTACTATTATGCATGTTGTATGGATTAGATCATACTCATATGACCATTTACACCAGCCTGGAAAAAATAACATTAATTCTTAAAATGTACATACGGAGTACTCAATTTTCCAAGCAAATCAAACCACGAATATCAATTGGTGGTTTCCATATAATTTTTGAAATTTCTGCAAGACAAGCCCTCTAACTGCGAATTTGTTCGCTACTGAGTTAACTTCTCTTAAAATGTGTGTTACTTCAACATTCATCTCTTCACATAACTGAACATTTTTTTCTCCACCAAGGGGATACAAAACCAAGAAAAAAAGTCAATCTACACCTTGACACTTAAAAAACCTCTAGTTTAAATAATGAGATACCAAACTAAATAGTTCTAATTTATTTGAGCCTAATTCCCTAAAATAAGAATGAAATCTTGCAAGGAAATCACCCCTATTGTTTCTAATAACCTCTCCTCTAGCAACCACGTCATATCTAGATAAACCATCTGCATTTAAGTCTACCTTTAACCACATTAGGTTTGTTCCATTTAAAAATCAGCGGAGGAGAACTGTGCACCACTTTAGCCTCTAAACCCCAGTTTTGAATAATATTAAACTTGTTTGTTTACCCTCTTTGGTTTGGTTTTAACAATCGATTAATGTCTCTAATCAACTTGTTAGTTGTCATAATAATGTAAAAGGAGAATACATTCTCAATTCATACTTTTTGGAGTTTCTTTCCAACCATATTTCCTGACAAGAAATAAAAGGAATAAGGTTTAGAATCATACTAACTTGAAAGTTCTTACTTATAAGAGAATCTCATATTCGAAATAAATCACTAATTGTGTTATAAACGGATAAACAATTCGCTAAATCAAGTATAATTTACATGAAACATTTATCTTAATCGAGACCTTTTTTATATTCTCTAAACATATTCCAGCAACACTGGGTACTAGCTTTATCCATGGACAGAAAATGCCCTATAGAGTCCCCAGTGAACTTGAGTGAAAGAAATTGAGAAATCTCCGGTAATTCAATCCAAACAGGGGCATAAGCTAAATGAGTTTTGTATTTATAGTCACTATTCTATCTAAATAATTTGAACCAGAACCCTTTAATGTGAAAATTTTCTCTTGATAATGCATTGATCACAACTTTCTCATTGTCAAAGCGAAGTAGAATAAATTTGTAGTCAATAGCGCTCGTTGTCACTTCTCCAGGGGATATCCCAATAGAGGTTGATATGGTTTGTGCTTGATAATGGTTATCTATTTGCAAACTTCATTATTAGGGCATTCTTCAATAATCATCCTGATTTTGAATTGTTGTTTGGAGAGCATGTAATTGTAGTCATACCTTCTTTCGCGAAAGAATAATAGTATGGTGTGAAATTTTTCAGTGTTTGGGCTCTAAAACTCACCACACAATAGTTTCCTCATAATTAATTACTTGTTAGTGAAAGTGTTCTTCAATAAAAATGTTTCAACTATGTTCACAAATTGCGTTAATAATTAAGTTAATCAAGAGGCATTTGTATGCCATGCTAGCATACGAATTGAAAACCATCATACATGTGCAATTTGAAAAGAAAAAAAAATGAAGATTAAATTGCTCAAAAAATTCAAAATACGAAGAAACAATGTAAGACTCATGCGATCACGATATGGAAAATTTGGGATAAGTTGGTTATTTGGCAAAATAATTCTTCCAATTGATCACAATTTTTGTATCTTTTGCATTCAATGTGATTCCTTCCAATACGTGAACCGCCATGACATTTTTCACTTTGTTTCATGTAAGACTATCATATATTTGACAGGAATGAGAGATGGTGTACATTGGCTCAGGCGATGAAGAATAAGGCATAAAACACATAGATGATTGCGTTGTCATACACTTGTATATCTATTTGTACCTATAAGAGTTATGGTAGAGTGGGTAGAACTAGTAATGTAGATACTTTTTTGTCAATACAACAAAAATATTTGGCATGTAGAGATGTTAACATTTGAAGTTGGTTGAAAAGACCATTCATGTGGGATTGATGAAGTAAGTTTCACGTGGATGCCTCGTCTTTGTGTCGTGTTTATTTTATATTTGTTGTGTGCGATTTAGGAACCTTGGTATGACCGAAGTACATTACTAACATTCATTTTGTATAATGCTCTTATTATTCGAATCACACATCTAGTAAGATTTGAGATTATTATCTTTGTGAGATTCTTTACATAATTGGGTAAGAGATGACTCCCATGTTTCATATTTTCCTGGTTTCTTGTAAAAAAACTCATTGTTTATTAGTCCATCATATCAAATGAAAATATGTTTGAAGGAAAATCTCAACTCACCTCAATGGATGGCCTAAGCCCATTTTTGAAATTTTTGTACAATCCACTGCCCAAAAAGAGTTTATGTAATATGTGGGATCCAAAAATAATCCTTAACCCAACAGGATAACGAAGTCCAAAGATTTAGGTTGTTCCCGAAAAGCCCGAAAATTAACCATGAAAGTTACAAATAGAGAAAGCCCAAGTTTGGGCCCAATATAGCTCAGTAAAACACTTTCTCTCAGCAGAGGAGTAGTGTTCAACGCTGACCACCATGCTCAACTGAGCAGACAAGCTTTCAAGAGAGGTGTTTCCAAACAGGAAGTTACAACCACCAACAGGAGGTGGGAGGTTACAATTATCTGCGGAAGTTAAAACTACCCAAGAGAAGTTACAGCTACCATGGGTTCAGTCGCTTCCGACTGGACAACCACTGGTAGTAGGTCTACCACCACCAGCTGATCATCAATTACAATTTTCTACCCAATAGCCGAGCCCAATGAAAATGAAACAACAAGAAAATCTCGCAGGTCAGATCGCCAATTTGAGTATAATAATGGAGGACCAAACTCGGATGGTAGAGCGATTATTGAGTATACAGGCAAGGCAGAAGATACATCGTCATCTGCCAATAGACTATGTGCATGTGAGTAGAAGTAGTCATCTACTGAGGGAAAATAATAAATATGGAAGCATTCATTCAAGATTAGGGCCACGAGCAAATGTGCCCTCTAGGCTCGGGCCTCAAACAATAGTCTTATCAAGGTTGGGCTCCCAAGCAACTGTTCACTCAAGGCTAGGGTCACAGATGACGCCTGATATGAGTGTTCGGTGCAGAAGACATAATCTCGATGGATGTGAACAACGCAGATGATCAGATCTGGATCATGATATTAACCTGTCCCGAAACTGCCATGTCACTAAGCAGCATAGACTACCCTACCATGCAGCCGATCAGCAGGATGCACTCAGGCCCTTGAAAGCTGACGATGTAGCACAAATTATCAATGAGCAGTTGAGGAACTCACGTGTCATGGAAAATCCAGATGATGCTTTGCGCGGAGAGGTGGCCTTAGTAAACACTTCACCTTTTACAAATGACATTGAAGGGGATCCTCCACGGATAAAGTTTACCATACCAACCTTTACTCCTTTCAAAGGAGTACTGATCCTGGTAGACACTTGAAGCATTTTCGAAATGTCTTGACTCTACACGAAAATGATGGCACACTTATGTGCAAAATATTTGCTATGACTTTATAAAGAGTGGCCCAAGATTAGTTCCACACTTTGACCCCTTGGTTGATCAACAACTTTGGGGAGCTCTCCCTTGTTTTCACAAAGGAGTGTTCATCCTATCGAACCATCAAAAAACATGTTGACCACCTCTTCAACATAAAGAAAAATTCAAATGAATCTCTCCGAGACTTCATCAAAAGATTCAAGGCAGAAAGGGCGAGCATAAATATGTGTGATGACCAAATTGCATCTTTAGCTTTCAAGAAGGGTTTGCCCGCAGGTCACCTATTGTATGGCAAATTGACCATGAAACCAGGCAAAACTCTTGCCGAAATCTTCGCTATCGCAAAACGCTTTGCATTGTGGGATAATGAAAAAAATAGTGCTAAGGTACCAGATATACATGAGAAACATAGTCAACCTGCATTAATGAATGCAGATCAGAAGAATGATAAAAAAAATAAGGGTGATAAGCGTAGAAGACGCTCCCTAACAATAGACTCCTCAGCCAGTAGATCATACACGGATTTCACCATTCCGCTCAATCAAGCTCTCTAGCGTAGAAGACTCTGATGATTGTTGCAACCGATCATTTCACAAAGTGGATTGAAGCTAAGGCGTTCTATCTTTTTATTTTTAGCTTTTTAGAAGAAAAAAAATGCAATGTACATATAAGAAAAACTTGATTGTATTTTATCTCTTTATTGTATTTTATATATTCAACTAGAGACTCCTCATCCAGTAGAACATACACAGAGTCCATCGTTCCAGTCAATCAAGTTCTCCACGAGAATAACCAACCTTGGCTGAAGAGACCGCCACCAATGAAAGGAGATCCTGCAAAAAAAGTCCAAACAAATATTTACATATACTCTAGTATAGAATATGTTATTTTGTTTCTCAGCAGAGAACACACCTTTTTCAGTTGAAATAGTGAAATATGTGAATTTGTTCTACACGTCCTTTAACAGAAGACATTCAGAAATACAAACATTTATGTACACCTCAGTAGAGGATGACACTCTACGTGAATGGGTACTTCAATGTATAAAGGCATCTTACTCAAAACTACTTAAATCCGTTTAAGTTTAGTTGAATGGTCAATAGACCACACAAGCAAAATGCCTCAGCAGATGATCGCACCTCAGTAGAGAATGTCATTCTCCATGAGTGGGTAATTTAATGCATAAAAACATCTTACTCAAGACTACTTAAATCCGTTAAAGTTTAGTCAAGTTGTCAACAGACCACACAAGCAAAATATCTCAGTAGAGGATGACACTCAGTGAATGGGTAATTCAATGCATAAAAATATCTTACTCGAGACTACTTAAATCCGTTTAAGTTTAGTCAAGTAGTCAACATACCACACAAGACAAATGCCTCAGTAGAGGATGTCACTCTCTGTGAGTGGGTAATTCAATTAATCAATCACTGAGCATAAAAAGCATCTTCAGTTTTGTCAATTGGTCAGCAGATCACACAGTATTTCCATGCAGTTTCCAAGACAAATAGATTTGAATCCATGATTAATTTTCTCAAGTTATGCTTAAATTCCGACTTAAGCATATTGGAAACTCATGAAAAAGGCAAATCTAGTTTTTGTGCCCTTAATGCAAATATTTCTACGTCAGCAGACAAACAAACATGCACAAAGTTTGGGATCATAAAAGCAAATAAGACCACTACTTGACATGAAGTCACTATCAACTCCAAAATAAATTCAAAGTCTCACTAGTAAAGCAACAACTTTGGATCAATTCTTGAGTAGATCAGCAGATAAGTCCAGGAGATGACATATACATCTACTCGGTAGTTTCAAATGTAGCAATTAGCTCAATTCTCGTCAGTGAAAAGTTGGGGGCACAATGTCCTCCCGGATGCTTGTAAAAACTCATGAAATTAGCGATAGAGTTGAGCCAATACAACTTGATTTACCGGCCGAGAACAACTTTAAAGGCTCAAGCTTTAGCATAATTCATTCCCTCCTCAACCGGGAAAACAAAGCCAGCCAGCAGACGGTGTCACATCTTTCAATAAATGAAGTCTCCTCAACTCATGCTGAAACAAGGGCAGGACAACCCAAAGATATATGGCATTTATATGTGGTTGTGTCATCAAATCAGCAGGATGCCTTAGCAAAACTTGTTTTATTCACCTAAGGATGATCTTATATTTGGACAAAGTCCAAGAGCCCATGAAATGACTATGTATGACTCATCCGGTAGATCACCTCATCTGCAGCAAAAGCCTCTACATGTAGATTATTTTGTCTTCAGCAGACTACATTTCAACAATAGCAGAAGCCTCTACATGCATATCTTTTACTTGCATCAATAGAGACAATAAGTCAGCAAAATCAGGGACATTCTACTTCTATTTTTGGTGCGGCTCCTCAGTGAAATACATATTCTCTGTTTTTAAGTAAGAAGGAAAAGAAAAATGGTCAGCTCAAAAACAAAGGAGATGAAGGGCATTTGTGGGAGCAAAAAATAATCCTTAGCCCAACAGGATAACAAATTCCAAAGATTTAGGATGTTCCCGAGAAGCCCGAAAATTACCCATGAAAGTCACAAATAGAGAAAGCCCAAGTTTGGACCCAATGCAGCCTAAGTTTGAGCCCAATACAACTCAGCAGAACATTCTTTTTTCAGCAAAGGAGTAGTGTTCAGCGCTGACCACCATGCTCAGTTAAGCAGACAAGCTTGCAAGAGAGGTGTCTCCAAACAGGAAGTTACAACCGCCAACGGGAGGTTACAACTATCTATGAAAGTTACAACTACCTGAGAGAAATTACAACTACCTAAGAGAAGTTACAACCGCCTACAAGCAGATGATTCACTCATCTGCCTTGTGTCTCACTAATCTGCCAGCAGCTTGCCTCCATAAATAGTCAAACACAAAGCCATCTGGAGGTAACTTTTTTTTTCTTGATTCACAATTTTCTCTTCAAATATAGAAAAATAAATATTTTTCAAAAGGCATTGTTCTAACTTTGGCATCGAAGTCCCCGTGACAGGCACCACGCCGGTGTCAAGAACTATTCTCTATCTTATGCAGATTGTTCTGCGTGATCAGCACGTGATCCGGTGAAAATTTGCATCCACATAATAGCTATTAGGGCAGAATTATCCTTGAAAATCTTAGTCTCACATTGTATTTGGTAACTCTCCAATTGAGATAATGTTGACTATTTAACTTTAATTTTATGTTATTTATGTCTAACATACAATTACAAAAGATCCTACAATAAACTGAAAATTTTACTCTTATCCTAAATGAAACTACCACTGAAGACGTTCTTAGCCACTTCCCTTAATGTTCAAGAACATCTGCAATGGGTAGGTATTTACTTTTTCCTTTTTCAAACCATATAGGTATCCAATCATAGCAACTTTGAACCTCTACGGAGTTACCACACAACTATTTCACCTGACTACTATAATAAAAATGAACCTCCGGAACAGTGCGGTGAGAAAGTATGTCCGCAATTTTCCTTTATTTCCCAAAACACCCTTGCCCAAACTATGAATACCCGAACACATCCTTCAATTTCAACTTATAACTAAAATTTGTCTTCTCCATACCTCATCATAAAGTCATCTCTACCAATCTTCAACAAAGACCAATACCTCTCTCTTCTCTCTCTTACAGAAAAGATTTCAATCATAAATCTCAAGAATCTCTTTCTTGTGTTTCTCTCTACCTGTTCAAAACCCTCTATTGCCACCACCGGCCGCCCACCCCCACTCATAATTATAATTTCCCAACATATCCCTCTTCGATCGCATTACCCCTCTATCTGATCGCAGTGCATCATCGCCCAACCACCAAATCTTAAGAACACTGCAATGAGATGCAGTTGAAAGAAAAATTGGGAAGAAGAAGAGAGATTGACGTGGGGGGATTTGTTGTTTTTTAAAGTTCAATTAGAAAATGCCCTCATATCCAATAAAATTTATGGCATGTGTGTAATTAAACACAGGTGCAAGTGGGGGTGTGGACCCATCACATCAATGGCGTGCTTTAACTCATTGGTGGATATATAGAATTGTACATCAGGTACATCAATGGTTGATACCATATTGTTTCTTTTGTTATTGTACCTATACTCTCCTACCTCGAGAAAATCAAAAGGTCTAAATAATATCATTCATATTTTAAATGTAAAACGTAAATTCGAAAATTTTATATAGACTTATGAGTTTTCAAATTAACCATTCATTTTGTGTTTTATTCATTTATCATAGATATTAGAAAACTACTATTTCTCAAAATCCAATTCAATTATGAGTTAATTTTTTAAATATACGTGCACGTATAGCGCGTTCACACACTACACTATTCTTTAACCTTTTTAATAAAAAAAATTAAAAGTATATAAATATTTTTTAAATTATTTTACTTAAAAATATTTAGTTGAATCTCCTAAAATTTTAATTTGCACTTATTGAAATTTAAATTGAAATAAAATAAAAATGATTGTTAGGAAACTTATAATATATTAATGCATACTAGCAAAATTGGCCCGTGTAAATTTTTAACTAATGTTCCAAAATTAGTATAACATTTTGTTAGCCAACTTAAAATTTTGCCAAATTACCCGAAGTTTCAATTTTGATTTGTTAATTTTTAAAATAACTCATACTGAATATACATGCGCGTAGAACGCGTTGATCCCTAGTATAGATGAAAGATAGTTGATGGTAGTAGTAAGTGTGGAGACCGTCGTCTACATGGTAGTCATTTGTGATGGGGAGCGCTTGAAGAAATTGGTATGGGTGGTGGTAGCTTGTATGGTATAAAGTTATATATATGTGGCGGCTGCTAAATAACACCACCACTTATACTGATGGACACCACCACCCACAATTTTTTTTTTGAGATTTACTGAAGGACACCACAATTATATAAAGAAAAAAAAATCCTAACCGTAAACTACATATTTTCTTCTCTCCCTTTCATCTCAACCTGTCGCCTCCTCCTCCCCTTCGCTCCACCACCTTTTTTTTCCTCCCTTTCACCCTACCATCCATCTTCCTCCTCCCCTTCACCCCACCACCTCACCACCCACCACCACCTATCTTCCTCCTCCCCTTCACCCCACTAGCTCTTATCCTCTTCCCCTTCACTCTACCACCTCACCACCCACCGCCACCTCCTCCCCTTCACCACCACCACCTTTCATCCCACATCCTCCCATCTTCTTCTTCTCCTCCTTTTTTTGCCCCATTTTTTTTCATTCGCCCTCGCAGCGGTTTCTACAAGTAAAGAACCCACACTCGCCGAAACCTCCATGAGGGCAAAAAAAATTGTCGATGGTGTAACAAGAACAAACCTACCGCCTAAGTTTGTAAAAAGTATGCAAGGTGTAGTCGGATTTTTCCACTCGCAGGCGCCGCAAGAACACAGTTACCGCCTAAATTGTAAAAAAGTGGGGAAAAAAAACATAAGACACTATTTTTAATTTTTGAGTGTAAATGATGAGGATGACGAAATGCCAATATGTTGATCTTGTTAGCCAATTGTAAATGTTGATCTTGTTGATCCGAGTTACCAATATTTTAGTTTGTATATATAAGAATTTTGGGATGCTGGTTATATAATGCAGTTAGAAATTTTGTGAGCATTTGCAATTGTATTTTCATTGCATATAATATTTGCAATTGTATTTTCATTGCTTATAATATTTTCATTTGCATGTTCACTTCGCAAAATATTTTTATCTTTTCCTTCAAATTCGAAAATTAAAAATTTGCCTTTAATTCCTGCTCAAGAATTTAGTTGCAAGAATTAATAAAAAAGGGGAAAGGAGGTCTCCTTGTATAAAACATCTCGAGGATTTGAAAATAACTTTTGTAAGTGTCTTGAAATATAACCGAGTAGTAACAGTTTGTACCCAAACGCAACGGCTTCCGCGCGTTATACACACCTTTCCCCCACTCACCCCACTAACTTTTGATACTTTTGGGGTTATTTGAGATTTGTCGATCTTGCGACGCTAACTCGTGCCACTCTTTCCTCTCTCCCTATGTTATCTCCAACGCTGATGACCCCGCCTCACCCCTTCTTATTTTCTGTTCCATCTATCTGTTTAATGCGAGACCGACAATTGTCTCGTCTCTTGCTCGATTCCTTTCTATTGATTTATTTATCTTTCTCACCATCGCCACCAGCTACCAACAACCCCAACCTCTTTTATCGTCTCCTGCTCGATTCCTTTCTGTTTAATTCTTCTTAAGTATTTTCTCGAGAAGAATTCATATATCGAGGTCTAGTTTTGTATTTTATCCATTGAATTATTTTGGAGATACATAAAAAAATTTGATCCATTAACTTTTCCCTCAAGATACATGTTTGTATCTCGAAGTTTATTTGAGGGTTATTGTTTGAAAAACATTTTGATTACCAACGTGATCTTTTTGACAGTAAACGCACATTAACTGTTGGTCTTGGAAGAGATTGCAATAGTGATTAATGTCGGGGCAACCACTAATTAGCTATTTTTGATAGGGGGCAAATTTCAAATAATCCAAAATTTTTTGTAAACACATAATTTTACATTTGAAATTAATTGTTGCCCTTAACTTTATACACAAATTTGATTTGTCCCTCGTATATTTATCTTTTGTGCTCTTACAAAGTAAATTGTTGGATCCATTTTCTTCCCCCATATATTAGATGGAGTTTTGTTTAGACAATTGGTGTTTTATACAGTTATTTATGTATTCACTACACCAAAAGGGCTGATTAGCTACACAGGGGTGGCCACGGTTCTAAGCCGTTGGTGTGTTTGCCACGGCTAAAAACCGTGGCTATAGTGCCCAACGGCTTAAAACCGTGGCTAAAAAAATGCTTGGCCACGGTTCTAAACCGTTGGTGTGTTTGCCACGGTTTTAGCCGTGGCTATAGTGACCCACGGCTTAAAACCGTTGCAAATGTGCACGTGTGTTGCACGTGGACCTGTGGAGAAGTATGTTGAATTCTCGCGGGCGAAATTTTGGGAAAAAAATTTGCTTCCCGCGTTCCCGCTCCATCTCCCCCTTTTCTCAACCCTTTGCTTCTCCATTTCCCGCTCCATCTCCCCCTTTTCAACCCTTTGTGAAAAAAACCCTAAAATTTCAAGGAGAGGGAAAGAGAGAAGGAGAAGGAGAAGGAGAAGGAGAAGGAGAAGGAGAAGGAGAAGGAGAAGGAGAAGGAAAGAGAGGGAGAAGTCGAGCAACCCAAGCAGTGTCTGTGTTTGTACAAGCAACAAAATGCGATGGGGTTTGGCCATCTAGCCATTCGAGCTTCGAGATCCTCCTCCTCCTTCGCAGCCTTCAATCGGTTCTCCTCTAGGGTTCTCGCATCCTCATCCAATTTCAGAGGAATTGAAAAGGCACCCCAGGTCTTCTTCTTCTCCTTCTCTATTACCCCTTTCTCTGTCTCTCTATTGCTTGGTTTGGTTTGGGTTCCATTTCTCTGTAAATCGCAAATTGGGTGATTTGATCGAATGGGTTAATTGGAATGTTGGAAGAGATGCAAACCCAGTGCTGGAAAGAAGGTTAGATCTTCTCTCTTTATTTATTTTCAAGTTTTAATTTTTTTAGGACTATTTGGGTATAATATTTTTGTTCTAATTGTTGTTCTTTGTTTCAGATTTTGGAGAAGTTGTTGAAGAGGGGTGGAAAGCTTAAAGGTTTTGTCCTTGTCTCTCTCTCTCTCTTGTTCTTTCTCCACTGAATGTTTGTTTTCATGCTTTGTGCATTGCTTTTTGTTTAAAATTAGAATTTGGGTATATTTCAATTTGTAAAATTGATCAATCTGTACCCTTGGTTTTTTGGGGTTCTTGTTTAGTTGTTAAAGCTTAATGGGTTTTTTTTTTTTTTTTTTGTATGAAAGTGATTTGATCTTGTTTGGGTTGTTTGTTTTTGTGATTAGAAGACCAAGCTAGTCTCCCTCATTCGCCAAGTCTATGATGATATTGCTGGGCATCGATGTTTTGGCGAAAACTATGTGCAGGAGTTAATTGAAAAGGCACCCTAGGTCTTCTTCTTCTCCTTCTCTATTACCCCTTTCTCTGTCTCTCTATTGCTTGGTTTGGTTTGGGTTCCATTTCTCTGTAAGTACACAAACATTATAGCTCTTGAAGGAAATGAAGAAGCTCAAACCAGAGGTGTAATAGGTGTTGGTGGTATTTTTTTCAGGAATAGGTGTAATTATGGGCTCATAGGCCTCTATGACTCATAACTCTGCACCCCATTATAAAAACTGTGACTCCGTCACTGAGAATATTGATATGTTCTGGTTGCAATTTTCAGATCCACAACCAAGTCATACACAAAAGTGGTGCATGAGAGCATATCACAACACAGAGGGATGTGGGGTTCACAGCTTTTGTTGTTGGTGGTGGTGGGTGCTCTAAACAACAAATTTGAAGGGATTTAATTCCCCTTTGTATCCCAGGTAATATTATCCTTTTGTAATATTTTTGCATTTAATTCAAATTTTATAAATTTGTCTAAAACCAAATGCATGGTTTCATTGATTTTATTAGGGTCAAGGTTCATTCCCATAATTCTTCATCATCTTCAAATGGTCGAATCATGTTAGCATGATAAAGTAGAAATGGATCTTCATCCCACTCACATAAAGCCCTTTCATTTTTATTTGTTACTTATATCAATAGGACACATGTTAGCATGATAGAGTAGCATCGATACAATTGGAATATATGAAATGGTTGAGGATCCGCATGTACTTCCTCAATATTTTTTCTCCTTTCTTATCAGAACTAAAAATTTTCAATGCATAGAGTACAAAATACATCTATTAGCATGAATCCAATCTCTGCCTAATAAAGTTAAAAAATTAAGTGCACCATCTATGACAAAGAATGTTTTCTCTGAATGGTTTACTCCTAACTATTATTTCTAATGGCACAATTTTTTTGGCCATCGTTTTATCTTTCCAATAATCCAGAGATAGTAATCCTGGTTGTCACTAACTCAACATCTTGTTTATTTATTTTCTTCGAAGTATTAGTAATAATGACTGATGCATCATTGTCTACTAATGCCATGTTTTAAAAGTTTTCCATTAAACCCTTTGATAAATAGTGGTTTTACATTTAACCATTTCTTGAGTTGGTTCTTCATAAGTATAAGGCAAGCTGGCAGAAGTGAAATAAAACTGTGGAGTAGTCACCTCTTCACTCTCATTCAATCAAATCTCTAAATCATCTGAACCAGCAGGAATGTTCTCCATTTCCTTAATTCTCCTTGGCAGCAAATGTCTAGCTAATGTGGTAGCCATGTTTTTCCAAGTCAATGAGCATATCTAGCAACAAATCATTTTGTAAACCTGTGTTGACATCTTCCTTTATTTTTCCAAGTTCCATGTACTCCTCCATGTCATCTCTAATAAACCTCGGATTTGGTTTATTAGAAACAGTCTGCACATAAAGTATTTTTTTTTTTTTTAATATTCCTCCTGTAAGTCCATATCAGTGCTGAACTGGGAGTAGGAGATTTCAACTCAGTGACACTCCATTTGGTTTAGGCTTCACAAACTTGTGTTTATCCTTAATAGATAATGCTTGCTTGCTTTGGACTATCATTGGATCCTGCAAAATAAATCAGTCAGGTACACCCAGTATTAATCCTTTGGGTGGATGTTTTGTAGTTCCAGGCCTGTTTATTAAGGTTTTTTGCCTTTGATTTTGCTCTACTTTGACTTCATGCAATCTAGGCCAGCAATGAAGCCCATGCTCAGTCTTTCAGAAATAGGTTTGTTGAACTTAGTTTCCCTAGGCAGGACTAATTGTGGTTCATTAACTTTCATTTTCTTGTGACTTTCTTCACCTGGGAATTCACTGCCACAAGCTACACATTAGTGTTGAACACAAATGTTGGTTCCTTTAAATACTCCCTTGTTGGACTCGTGATTTACATTACCAAGATTCACACTCATTTCATTGGCCGTTTGGAATGTATCCTTGACAATTCCCATTGTTGAGTCTGAAAACTTGAGTTTTTCCTTTTTTCAGCAACTCTTGAATTTTGTTCCTAGAATCAAAACATTCATTTGCAGTGTGAGACCAGGAATCATATCATATCATACACACAGTCACTGACACCCATAATTGGTATGATAGGCTGGTGGTCAAATTTGATTCATATTGGTATATGTATGTCATATTTGATTCAAGTTTAGCACTAACTATAGATATGTAATTGCTACATGCATGTTGTTCTGGTTCTCATTTTCCTCCCTTGTCTTTGCACACAGTTAAGCAACTTCCCATCTATCTATTTAAACATTTATGCCATTTGACATGTTTTTGAGAGTTTACATATTTGCATTGTAATAGAAATCTTTCCACCTCAATGTTTACCAATATAAATGATCATATCTTTCCACCATTTGACCTATACACCATATTTCGGATTCGAAAGCAAATTTTCCTGTAAATTAAATTTTATTTTACTTCTTTTCTTTAATTTTTTTTTTGCAACTATGCAATCAATTTAAAATATAAAATTATTATGGTTTTTAGTAACTCTTGTTAATGAAAGAAAAAAAAAACATATTGTTATGGTGAACTTAAGTGAACCTATGTATGCCCTAGTGTGTTTTTATGCGGGTGTTTTTATGGAAGTGAAGTGAATTTCTGTGTTTTTATGTAGGTGTTTTTATAGACGTGAAGTGAAAAGTGAACTTCTGTGTTTTTATGCAGGTGAACTTATGTGATAGTGAAGTTATGTTTTTATGTAAATGTCACAACAGAAGTTGTGTTTTTACGTCACAACAGAACTTCTGTATGCTCTAGTGAAGTGAACTTAAGTGAACTTGTGTTTTCATGCAGGTTTGATAACATTACTATCAGACATGACTGCAGACTCATCAAAATAGCTTCATGGAGTCCGAAAATTTTGAAGGATTAATGGTGCAGAGAAGCTGGATACAGTGACTCCGAAAGCTGAAATTTCAGGTCAGTTCACTTCACTTGCCAAACTTGCTTCAACTATTTGTTGTAAATGTCATTTTAACCGAAGTTGTGATCTTTGTATATAGATGAAGAAGTGAATGATTGCCCAATTCAGCAGGTTCGTCTAACAGCCTGATTCTCATGAACTTGAAAAATTTATCCATTTGTTTGTTGTCCATTTCTATTCTTGTGTATTGTACTAAATAGCATATGAACATATGTTGTCAACAGATGAATACACAATCAAACATGCGTAATGAGGATGTGCTCGAGGCTGCAGTTTATGATCATGATGGTTGTGCTCAGCATGGAAGTGTGTTTGCCAAGATGCAGAAACCATTATCTCCGCTCCTGCAGCCTTCGTGGGAAAAATCCATTCGCAGTGACATCTGCCAGGTACCATATACAGTTTATACATGTGCATCTTCGACGCATTTTTTGTAGTTTGAATTGGGCCTCTAATCTCTGCTCCTTTTCCGATCCATCTGAAAATGCCTCAAACTCCCGGGGTAAGTGGCCCATTGCCTATTAGCATTCATAACTGACATTTTGTAGTGGGAATTGTTTACTAATAGATAAACAATAGACAACGCCCTACTGGACTGATTTCTTTTATTGCTACAGAGCAGACAAACTGCAATCAAGGCATGTTTTGACATTTTGGTGCCTCTGCAACTGTTGTGTAGAAAAAGCTAGTCTGAAATGTTTTGACTACCCCAATTTCTGCAGACAGTAGCCGAGGAGGATATTAAGAAACAAGCCCTTTAGCATGAATATGAGGGTTTTAGACCGCCGCCATATAGGTACATTTTCTTAGGTTTACTTCCATGTAAGGTTGATGGATGAGATTCACACTGAAAATGGAAGTGCTTTTGGTTTAAATTTTAAGTACTTGGTATTTTGGTTTGATTCAGGTACTAAGTTAGGCTAGCTCTGTTGCAAGATAGTGTGGGTTTTTCATGGATTGAATCAAAGATCTCCATGTAATCCCTGATCAAAGATCAAATGTTGCTGATATAAAAGTGTGGGTTTTTCATGGATTGAATCTTGTTCATGAATGTATTTCTCACGAGTGTGCTCTTGCAACTGCTATAGCTAAACAATTTGGAGCTTGCTGTTAGTCTTGCAAAAAGAGGAAACCTTCCTGGGGCAGAGAATTTGGTACGTCTGGAATTTTTTTCATCTCTTACTTTGATACCAATCCTCATGAGTTACTTTTTCGAAGTGCAAAATGCAAGTGCAGGTGTTCCTTTTGGCATCATACAAGTGTTATTGACTTAACTTCTATGTCTCAGGTTGTTCAAAGATTTCAGGAGTTGTTCTCTCAGACCAAATATAAGGAAGCTGCTGAGCTTGCTGCTGATTCTCCTCAAGGAATCCTTCGTACCCCTGACACTGTTGCAAAATTTCAGGTATTTGATTGTCACATTAACCCTTTAAATCTAATGAAAACCAAGAAAGGCAGGCACTGTTACAACATCCATGTCTTATTTGTATTTTTCAAAATATTCTGTGAACTTGGGCTCTTAGCGTGCATGATGTAGTGTTAATACCTTTTATTATTTTGATGTAGTGTTTCCTTCCTATGAAATGAAAGCACTGCTTTCATTTCTTATCTTATGTATTGATATCCTAGGAGCAGAAAAGAAGCATGGCATTTGATTGGTCTTTGATATTTACCTTTCCTTTTGCAGAGTGTTCCTGTGCAAGCTGGGCAAACTCCACCATTGTTGCAGTACTTTGGGACATTGTTAACTAAAGGAAAGCTCAATGCATTTGAGTCTTTGGAATTATCTCGTTTAGTTGTGAATCAGAACAAAAAGAATCTTTTGGAAAACTGGTTGGCTGAGGATAAACTTGAATGCAGTGAGGAACTCGGAGATCTTGTCAAGGTATGGTTAGGAATCTTAATATTGAATGACATTCTGCTTTACAGTTTCAGTTATGTCAAAACAATTCTAATCTGAATATTCAATAAAAATTTTTTTTCTCTTTTTTTTTTTTTTCTTCCTGAAAACTCTTTCATGTATCTTCGTGAATCCGAATCTCTGGTTACCCAGTCAGTTATATCCTGATTATTGGGTGCTTATTTTGAAGTTATATTGTATGTATCCGTGTAGTCTGGCGTGATGCGTTGGATCTTTGCAAGTTGGTAGGATGGTCATTGGATTTAGAGTTTGTTATTGCAATTTGCATTTTGAACTTGCAATTTTATTTGCAAGTTGCAAGGAGTAATTTGATGTTTGACTGATGAATCATTAGGCTGGTTGCTAGTTGCAACTTGCAATTTTATTTATCCATTGAAGGTGTTATTCAAGTGCAGGGTGATATTACAAATGCATAGACTACGCATAAAGATTTGTTTATTGTGATGTATATATAAACTACTGATGATAAAAATGAACTTAATATTCAAACTTGCCTGTCATGAACTTTTTTAAATAGGGCATGTTAGTTTGTCACACTTTTTGATACACATTCCCACATTGAATAGAATTACGATTTTTTAAGGTGGAGATCATCTTTACAAAAAATCAGCTCATTTTAACCTTTTTTGCCTATCAAACAATTGTACGAAAATGAAGAATGTAGCCGATTGCAGCTGTCCATTTTACATAAATTTCAACTTAAGATGTTGGAATGAATTGAATTTTTTCCAGCATTTGTTTTTCTTCGAATGCATGATTGGTTTGAGCTTCTTGTCAAGCTATAAAAGCTAACTTTGCTTGGTTGACAATTGAAGGTAATTGTGGCAAGTACTTGTGAAGGTGCATAGCTTTGCTTGGCTCTATACGAGGAGCAGGTGACAGGTATGAACATACTTCCATCTGTTGAGACCAATGTAAATATTTGTAGGTTTTGTGAATCGAAAAATTCAATTCCACAACTTTTAAGTTACCGCGCACAAATTGCCCTTTATTTTGTTCGTTTCACATTAACAAAATACCACTAGTGTTTACAACTTCGGATGTTTTTACACTATTAGCAAGTTATTGATTGCTAGTGATTGAAAGACTTCTGCAGATGATTTGTACTTTTCTTCACTGTCACCTGTTCTGTTCATTTCCTGAATTATTCTCACACCCTAAATAAGTTGGCATTTTGGGCGATGTTATGTAGGCGTGCATTGGTCCAAGTGCTATTATCTTCTTTTCGAACTCTTATATATTGAAGATGTCTAAAATTTTTTACGACTTTTTTCTCCCTATTTTAAGTCACTACCATGGTTTTGGCTATCTTTTTATTGAGCAGTTCTAAATGTCGAGGAAACAAATGAGGAAATGGGCGAGGAAAGCGACGTGGCGGGGTGGAGACCGTCCACTCCGCTCGGGATGCGCGCACCAAAAATGATGGCACGCATCCCGAGCGGAGTGGACGGTCTCCACCCCGCCACGTCGCTTCCCTCGCCCATTTCCTAGCCTGTTTCCTCGACATTTAGAATTCCTCTTTTTTATTTTATCTTCTATCGAAAAAGGTAAAGATTTATCAGAAAGAGCATAAAACGAGAAAGAACACCTGGGCTCCTGGTTAAGGAAGCTATATATGATCAGTTTGTACAGATTTTTTCTTCCCATCTTATCTTGATTATCCTCGCCCATGTTTTCTTCAAGTCATGTTATAAGTTTCATTATGTAGTTTGAGTTTTTTCATCTTTGGATGCACACAGTTGAATGTAATGAAGTAAAACAAGAAGCACACACAGATTTTCTGGCTTACATTCGCCACGGGGACGAGTAAATACCTGTATTGGCTTTGTGGCTGCGAGGGATTGGGGATCTGGCAGCTTTGGCAGTCCGGGATATGGCGATACGCTGCGAGCAAAACTGCTGCATGCAGGGGATGATGCTGCTGCTGTGTAGGCAGAGCACTCTGTCGCAAAACAGAGTGCATCTGTAATTTTTTTCTGCTGCTGTTTCATGCGGGGGCGGACTGGCGTACTTGCTGTTGCTGCGCTCTGTTGCTGCGCGGCGTTGATGTTGCTGCTGCTGCTGCTACGCTTTGGCGCGTTACTGCTGCTGCTGCCCTGCTTTGCTGTTGCTGTTGCTGCTGGGTTTGCTGCTGCTGGGACGCATTGCTGCTGTCTGTCGCAGCGTTGACATGCTGAGATGTGGCGACATGCGGTTGGAGCGTGTGTATGCCGGTTGATCTGGGCAGTCCGGTGTAACTTGATTTGTCGCAGAAACGCGCGTGTGCTGCGTGTTCTACGGTTGAGAGACTGACTGTGAGTTGATTTAAGTTGATTGCTTTAAGTTTTGTATTTTCATTGTTTTTAGTTTTTGCCTTGGCTTTCAAACAAAAAAAAAAGGACATGCCCTGGATTTTGATGTCCAACCAGAAATGATTTTTTTTGCTGATTTAATTTTTATATGTTTCATGCTAGATATTATTGGTTGGATTGGATTTTAATCTTCATCTGACAACAGGATGATGATCACTTGCGTAGTTATTTTCAAAATGGTTTCTAATTGCATGTTTTGTCGACAAGTTCTTAGTTTTCAAAATGGTTTTCAAACTTTTTGTCGACAAGTTCTCAATTTTAAATTTATAAATGCCAGGAAGCTGCTGAGGAGTTGGCTCCACGGTTGGAAGTCATTTTGCAGCATCTCTTGTGTGCTTTTGGGCAATATCAGGTTTGTTTTATATAAGTGCTCTTTCACTTTACATTTTGGCTATTATGTCAAATATCTGACACTTGCTAATCCCTTTTTGTCTAAACTCCTTTAGAAACGAAACCTTCGGATTGTATATAAATGATGCTAACGAAACCTTCAGGTATCATGTAATGTGTTTCATCTTGTTGGCTGCCAGTATTGAACAAAAATAGTAAGTTAACTTGTTCTCTATGATGATGAATTACAGCCAAGATATCTTGAGATTTTAATGCCTCCAGTGATTGCAAAGTGGCAGCAGCTTTCGAATGCCGACAGAGATCTTTTTCCCTTGCTCGAGTGTTTTACATCTATAGCACAGGTATCTTTTCCCTTGCCTGAGTCATTTAAAAAATTTCTATTTGATTAAACAGCTGTCAGGCTCATGTCGAACTAATACTTTTAACTTATAGTTCTACACGACTTATTTTTTTTTAAACTTTTGGAAGTCTCTTCTAGACCGAATGAAACAATAGAGTTTTTATACTCTTGTTCTATCTGTTTCAGGCATTAGGTTCTGGGTTTGCTCAGTTTGCAGAACCTGTGTTTCAGATGTGCATAAATATCATCCAAACTCAGCAATTGGCAAAGGTTTCTACATACTTTTGTTGTGTATATCACTCCTTCAGCTTCTGCAGATCTGCATTGTGTTTTAGTTCTTATCCATTTATTGGCCTAACATGGAGGTGTTTTGAAAGGGACATCACCCAGTTGTATTAGGAATAATTATGTATTTGATTAAGTGATCATGTTGGAGAGGTTTGGAGCAATCACGATGACCAATTGCTTGTAATATGTTGAATTATTATTGATAATTAATTTGTTTAATTCAGGCTGAATTAGTTCATCCAATTTATGATTCTTTTGTCTCATTTGTGTGGACTATGTGTAAGGACTGATTTTGCAGGTGCCACGGCTGTGATTTTGCTGCAGCAGCAAAAAATAAAATATAAATTTTTTTTTCGATTATATTAACTTGCGACGGTTTAAAACCGTTGCAACAAAACAGATTTCTTTTTTTTTTTTGAATTTTGTTTTAATTGCCAACGGCTTAAAACCGTGGTTCCATCTTGCCACGGCTACAAAACCGTGGGCATTATTTCTCATTTGCTACGGCTACAAACCGTGGCCATGGTTAGCCACGGCCCAAAACCGTTGCTAGCCCATTTGCCACGGTTTAATTCACACTATTTAGCCACGGTTTGTAACCGTTGCCACGGTTAGCCACGGCTAAAAACCGTTGCAAATATTAGACACGGTTTAAAACCGTTGCTAATATATGAACTTTGTCACGGCTTAAAACCGTAGCTAATTTTGCAACGGCTATAAACCGTTGCTATCTTGTTAGCTACGGTTTATAACCGTTGCTAATATCTACACTTTGTAACGGCTTACAACCGTAGCTAATTTTGCCACGGCTAAGAACCGTTGCTATTTTTATTGCAACGGTTTATAACCGTTGCTAATTTCTGAAAATAACGCCCCCCATCCAACCATAAAACCTTTGCTACAATGTTTAGCAACGGTTTATAGCCGTTACAAATGATTTTGCGACGCCCCTGTAGTCCACGGCAATGGCTTACGCCCACGGTCTAGAACCGTTGCTAATGGGGGTTTTTGGTGTAGTGATTGTTCAAATTTAAGAAAATTATGTTAAAATAATTAATTATATTATCATTAATTAACTATGATTCATCACTCCGCCCCCTTTCAGCCAAAATCCTGGCTCCATCACTGCGCGGCTAGCGCGACAATAATCAAGTAAATCGCAGCGGGTCATGCACACTTGTCCAAAATGCATGCACATACGCAGTGGAAAATGCAATCATAGAACAACGCATCGCACCAACCGCTGCGGTTGGGGCAAAAATCAGACACTGGTTTGCTATCCAAACGCAACGGGCGCTGCAATGATCTTTATTACACTCGCAACGCCCAATGCGTCTGAACAGAAACCATATTCTGTCTATTTTTTGTATTTGACTATTTTTTTTCCAGGTCCTATGCGTTTGATACAGTACTGACATATTTGATTTATTGCTAAACCCCACTTTTGAACACCCCAACTTGAGATGGTCAAAAGTGGGGTTTAACAATAAATCAAATATGTAATTACTGTAACAAACCCATAGAAATTGAAAAAATGATAAAAAATAATTCAAATACAAATAAACAAAAAATAGATAGAGTTTGGTTTCTGTATAAACGCAGCGGACAACGCGAGTCTATGAATATACTTTGCAGTGGCCGCTGCGTTTGGACAGAAGCCAAACATTTATTTTTGCCCCTCACGTAGCGGCTCATGCGAGGTGTGTAAATATCCTCGCAGTTACCGCTGCGTTTGGACAAAAAACACACTCTTTCCATTTTTTTTTATTTGAATATTTTTTTGGGTTTTGTTTTTAGGTCATATGAGTTTGTTACATTAATTACATATTTGACTTATTGTTGAACCCCACTTTTGACCATCTCAAGTTGGGGTGTTTAAAAAGTGGAGTTTACCAATAAATCAAATATGTCAGTGCTATATCAAACTAACAGGATCTAAAAAGACAAAAAAAATTCAAATACAAGAAATCTAAAAAATGGATATAGTTTTTTTTGGGTCCAAACTCAGCTGTAGCTGCGAGGATATGAACACGTTTCGCATGAGCCACTGCGTTTGGGGCATAAAAACTATCTGGTTTCTATCCAAACGCATCGGCTCGAGCGAGGCATTGTCTTATCGTCACCCGACCCACTGCGTTTTAGGCAAAAACCTGACTCTGTTTCATATAGTTGCTGAATTTCTGCGTTTTTTTTTCACTTTTTCTTTTGTCTATGACATTCAAACATACTTGGGAAAACCACCATGGTTGCATAATCACAAGGAAATTACTTGGGAAGACAAATATAATTTCTTGAGAAGGCAAATAGAATTGGTTGGGAAGATAAATTCATAACCAATTCATTTAAGTTGAGCATTATAAAAGGGGAGTTCTATTTTACTATTCATCAACAATTGAAAAAGAAATAAGAGAATATGAAGAGAAAAAGGGAAATGTTCGAATAAGAAAACTCTGACGACAAATAATAGGATGAAATAGGGGATCCCGAAGAAGATGATTCCTTCTTGGTTGAGGACCCCCCTCGTCATCGTCTTCAGATGATGAGGAGGACAGTGATGAAGATTCCTTGTCCGATGAGGAGGACAGTGAATCATCATCGTCCTCTGATGAAGATGATGGTGGAGCGTTTGTGGACTACTACTTGTCCGACGAAGAGGGTCGTGGACGTCACCCTATGAAAGACTTTGTTGAGCGCCAAGATTAATGTAAAAAAATTATTCTTTTTGTAAAAGTTTAAAATTTTAATGGATATTAATGTTTATTGTTTATTTTAATGTTTTTTTGTGTGTTTTGCCTTGTAATACTTTATGTTTGTTAATTATGCTGTCAACAAAATAAGATAAGAAGAATAAAATAAGAATGGAGGTAGAGAAGAAAAAAATAAAATAAAAAATCGCCAGGCGAGTGAAGGGGAGGGGTTGACGGTGGCCAAACACAGAACTTATGAGGGGGAGGGGAGAAGAGATGTAGAGAGGAGAAGAAAAGAAAATAAAAAACCCAGAGAAGATAAGAAAAGGAAGAGAGGACAAGAAGAAGAAGAAGAAGAAGAAAGAAAAAAAAAGGGAGACCGACGGGGTGATGGTGGTGGGGTGCTTCATGGAGAAGAGATGGAGAGAGGAGAAAAGATGGGAGAGACAAATGAGAAAGGAAAATGGAGTTAGGGTTTTTATAGGTGGTGGTGTTTTTCAGAAAGGTGGCGGTGTCTTGCAGAAAATAGCTTGATGGTGGTGTCCATCAATATAAGTGGTGGTGTTATTTAGTGGTCTATGACAACCTCTTGTGAGATATCAAAGGTCTTTTGGAGTTTACTATGTACAAAATTGGAACGTGGAATGATAGGGTCATGTGTAAGGTCTTGGGTTTGAGGTGCATCAGAATTTCATGAACTTGTCTAGAGAGCCAGGCCAGGCAGGTAAGGACTTGCGCCATGCCAGACTCAATACCCTTCATCATCCTAGAGATGTTCATAATGCCCTAATCAAACACAAACACACGTACAAGAAGCCCCCTAGCGCTAGGGGCCTGACTCTCTAGATTATTTGAAATTCCATATGCCCTTCCAAAAGTTGGTCAACTTATATTTTGACTCATATTGTGCCAATTTTTGCCCATCACATGACATGACGTCCACCTAACCTAAATACCTAAACGAGTTTGGAGTTGGAGATCTGAGACCAAACTTGGATCTGATCCCATACTCGACCCATTTAACAGGAAAATTCTAAATGGCGAGGAAACGGAGGGGGGGAGTGTGACCGCTCATCCCCTCGAGATGAGCGCCTGTGCCCTCGAGATGCATAGCCTCGCGAATCTCGAGGGGGATGAGAAATACCCATCCCCTCGCCCATTTCCTCGCCCCTTTCCTCGACCGCCAGAAGGGCTCCATTTAACAACAGGATACTCATAGCCGATACATTATGGCCTCCTGAGACTAACGTGTCACCTTTTACTCGCTCTTCACTCCAACTGTCTCCTCCGTTTCTCTCTCCTCCTCCTACTCACACGCATATAAAATCTCAATTTGGATTTGAGTTCTCCTCGCCTCGTTAGGCTGACCAACGACGTTCTGACGCTCTTTCTTTCCAAAGGGAGAGAGTGGTCAGTTCGTCTTCGTCTTCGTAGCATCTCTTTTAATTTTGATTTTCTGATTTCATTTCATTTGGTTGCAAGTTTTTTTTTTTCCCATCTATTAAGCCATGGCAGGAAAAGGGAAGGCGAAGACGATCTTGGTGACAGGTGGAGCGGGCTACATTGGAAGCCATACGGTTCTCCAACTCTTGTTGTGTGGATTCAAGGTCGTTGTTGTTGACAATCTTGATAATTCCTCCAAGGTTGCCATTGCCAGAGTCAAGGAACTCGCTGCCCATCTAGCCAACAACCTTGTGCTTTATCAGGTCAAAATTGATCCATATCTTTTTTTTTTTTTTTTTTTTTTTTTTTTTTTTTGAGATTTCGGTGAATTCAAGGTTTTCTATTTTTGATCTTGCGTGGTCCACCCAGTGGCGGACCCAGGATTTTAGTTGGGGGGGGGGGGGGGGGGGGGGGGGAGAGAGAGAGAGAGAGAGAAAGGGGATCCAGGAGATCTTTGAGTTCTTGAGGAGATCTAGATCTTGAGGAAAATTCTCCATTAACAGGCATTGAGAACCCCATTAATAGGCCTTGAAGAACACCACTCCATGGAGTTTGATTTGGAGAATCCTCCATTAATGGAGAGCCTCCCCTGGCGCTAGGGGCCTAGCTTTCTAGAATTTTTCATAATTATTAGTTGATAATACTAGTTATCAAGGGCGAAGCCAAATTTTTTTTCTAACCCGAGCTAGTAAGTAATAAAAAATACAACTATAAAAATACATTGCATATACCAAATTGAATCCAGTATAGTCCAATTTTAAGCCAAAATAAGGTCACAATATCGATAATCTTAGCAAGGGCAAATGAGCCTAATAACTAGAATATATAAATAAAATCACAAAATAATTAGGATAAGTATCTAATTGAAGCTTGAAAAATATGAAATTTACGAAAATAATAAGATCTCAATACAATTTCATAGAAAACAATGGTTTATGTGATTCTCAAATTTTGTATGAGTTGGCTAATGATATATATTTTCATTGATTTATATAGTTAATATTTTAGATATTAATTTCAATTTTTTTTTGAGGTTTTATACCACTTGTGAGCAAACAGTTCATTTTTTAATACGTGTTTAATTACGTATAAATTTGCATTGAAAACAAATACGTAGGGTAGGTTACAATAACAAAAATAGTAATTGTCAATAACCATAAAAAAATCATACGTTCCAAGATGACCGAAAATAAGTTTTTATTAAACTAAACGATTTTTTTTATGTTTGCAATTATTAATAAAATTGCATTGAAAATAAAATAAAAATTTAGGTGAGTAAAGAGTATCGAACTCGGGTCTTTCACTAAAAATTGTAAACTTACAACCATTGCACCAATAGAAACATATGAAAATAGTTGAATGAACAATAATCATATTGCATTAAACATTATATAATTGACTTTTTTATAATGCTAAATATTTATGAAAAATATTTTGAAAGTTGAGGGCTCGCCCCTTAGTAGATCCGCCCCTGGGTCCACCACATTTTGCCTGAAATGCATTTGGTCCCATTGGATTCCATACAACCAAACACAGGTTGACGACGAATTGAGTGTAAATGATGTTCAAACTCTCTATTTTTTTTAATCAATTCCAATAATTCTATTTTTCTTGGATTGTATATTTTTATAATTCATATATATATATATATATATGTTTTTAATATTTTATATGAGAACTAATTGGGTTGTGGGATTCGTGAGCCAATTGTTTGATTATTCTGCAGTTTGATCTACGAAACAAGAAAAAGTTGGATCGACTTTTCACTGCAACAAAGTAAGTGTGAAACTGGTTACTTTAATTTATTTTATTTCTGTTCACTCATGTGTCGTAGTATTATTGTAAGATGCAATGCAAGTATTGATCAAGATGCTCTGATGGTCTGATATCCGAGATATGCGTTTTAGAGAATGCTTACATGAGGATATACCTTTTTGCTTATTCATAGTTGTAGAAAAAATTGGGAACTTGATTTAGAAAAACCCTTGATATTATGCATGCAATACCTCTAAACACCTTTGCCCTCCTTAGAAAGTCTAAATTTTCATCATTAGAGAGAACGAGTGTGAAGCCCAACCACATTGATGCTCTATCTCAGACGTTATCAGAGACGATCATCATGCAGCTACACTCTTATAACAAACCATTTCTCCTGCAAATCCTCATCGGATGAATAGTCTGGACCAAGCTTGATTTGCACCTCCTTAAGTACACAAGAATATAAGCTTATGCACCCTATCATCTTAAGAACACATCAGTAGAGCTTAATTTAAAGCCCAACAAACACACCTCCATTCATTGCATAAAAGTGTTTGGGGTAAGCGTCTATTTCAAAGTGTTGCTGGATAGACCTTATGTGCTACACGACATGAGTTACACTTTAATGGTGTTCAGCCCTAGGTGAGGTCATGATGTAGGTGTAATCTTCAAATGCCTTTAGCAATGGTTCAAATTACATGATGAGTTACTCGAGATGAATCATTATTACATGCAGTCAATCTATTCTTTTATTCTTACTGCAGGTTTGATGCTGTTATTCACTTTGCTGGATTAAAAGCTGTTGGTGAAAGTGTCCAAGATCCTTTGTTGTACTACGACAATAACATCAAGGGCACCATAGACCTTTTAAATGCCATGAAGAAGCACGGTTGCAAACAGGTACTTCCTTCAAGCTCTAATTCTATTGGATCAGGTTTTACTTTATATCGTTTTGTGTCTGGAAAAATTTATAAACAAAATAATCCATGATGAAATGTTATTGATTTTGGAGTAAAGGACGGTGGTGGGAACAACTTTTGCCTGTTTTTTGTTTTTATTGTATTGGCAGCAACCTTCATTTAATTTTTTCTTATTATGCAGACATCATTGGTTGTATAATGGAATAGTATTCCAGCAGGCCATGTGCTTTTGAACTGCATGTGTGTTTGCAATTTCGAAGGATTTCTTCATCAGTAGGAATTTGTCATCCTCATTAGAAAATGTCAAGAATATCTTGATCTGATAGGGGATATGACGTGGAAAATGTGTCAGAGGTTACTGATTAATAAATTTTAATTTTGTTTATAAACTGACCTCAATTTTCTTAATCTATTTCAGCTTGTATTTTCATCGTCAGCTACAGTGTATGGATGGCCAAGGGAGGTTCCATGTACAGAAGAGTTCCCTCTATCTGCAGCAAATCCATATGGAAGAACCAAGGTACTTTTGATATATTCATTCAAACTGGGCTCATCATAACCAGGAAGACTGAGATGTGATTATCGGGTGTGTCTCGTCATAAAAACGAGAGACCCAACTCTGCTTCTCAATTAAGTTTCTTCATTATTCGAGTAAGACAATTTTTTTTTTCATTGCAGCTTTTCATTGAAGAAATATGTCGCGATGTATTTTTTTCAGACTCTAAATGGAAGATCATATTGCTTAGATATTTCAATCCAGTTGGAGCTCATCCAAGTGGTCGTATAGGCGAAGATCCCCGTGGAATTCCAAACAACCTCATGCCCTTTGTGCAACAAGTTGCTGTGGGCAGGAGACCCACACTCACAGTTTTCGGAAATGACTACTTGACAAAAGATGGCACTGGGGTATATGTTTATCTTTGGTTTGTTATTTATAGTTGTTTGATAGAAAACAACTCAATTTGTAACTGCAAATTTTCGGGGGTTGGTTTTGTTGATTTCATGTCTGCAATTGTGTCCCTTGTACAAGTCATCAATGGATTTCTCCACGTTCTATTTTGTTTTTCATTTCTTCCCTTTCCCCCTTTTGTGGTGGTCTCATTTTTCGTCATTTGTTGATGCTCGTAAATTTAATTTTCAAGCTTATAGTGACCTGTTTGCTTGTAAGTCTTCATTCACTATATTGATGCCTTAATGGCATAGACAGTTTGCTTTGATGTCTTCATTCACTATATCATTACAGTACTGGCATAGAAAACCAACATGTTGGTCTATAGTTGAATATAAGCTCTTGGTTTTTTTTTTTTTTTTTTTCTATTTTTCTTGACAATGAGTGATATTCATATCTGTAGGTACGTGATTATATCCACGTTGTTGACTTGGCAGATGGACATATTGCCGCTTTGAACAAACTATCTGATGCTAAAATAGGTCTGTCATGCATGTGTCTTCTATAAGCTTTTTAATTTCGATGTCAGAAATATCTCATTGAAAATGGATTTATCTAAACTAGGTAAAACTCCACATGGATCTCTGGATAAGCATTGAGATCATTGTGTTCATGTACAACCATTTTTTCAAGTACCCTTATATTATACTATTAGAAGCTGTATCTGGAAAAATAACTAGAGGTTGCAAGTTCTCAAGGATTTATGAAATGATTGAAAGATTTTCTTACTTTTAACAGGGTGTGAAGTTTTCAACTTAGGAACTGGACAGGGTACGTCAGTGTTGGAAATGGTATCTGCATTTGAGAAGGCCTCTGGGAAGGTACTATTACAAAAAAAGCCTTTCTTCGTCAGTGATCAGTTACTTGGTCACCTTGTATATGTTTAGGACTGAGGGTAGAATACCAAAGAATGCTTTGGTTACTTGTTTGTACTGACATTGAGACCCATGCAGAAGTAGAATATGTTTAGGACTGAGGGTAGAATACCAAGGAATGCTTTGGTTACTTGTTTGTACTGACATTGAGACCCATGCAGAAGTAGAATTACAAGGAAAGCTTTTCTACTGTTTTTCTTCCTCATATCTGGATGTCACTTGTTTATTTTTACTATTTTCTCGTATTATATTCTGTTGATCACACGTAATCAATGACAACAAAATTGAACTAACAAACACATTTGGACCATTGTCATGGTCACCTTGTTTCATTCTTTGTTGTTGTTTATTGACAATAGGTTTTCCTTTGTTCCAGAAAATCCCTTTGACTATAGCGGAGCGACGACCTGGTGATGCTGAAACTGTTTACGCATCAACAGAGAAAGCAGCACGTGAGCTAAACTGGAAGTAAGTTCATAGCTAAGAAATGCCTAGTTCTTTTACACTTTTTCCTACTTAGCTTACACTTGTTGCCCTTGCAGAGCAAAATATGGAATTGACGAGATGTGCCAAGATCAATGGAACTGGGCCAAGATGAACCCATATGGCTATGGATCGCCAGACTCAAAGTGAACACACTCTCACAGTCTAATCTTTCAATTTTTAATCATTTTAGACTTAGGTGTTCAGTTTAGTCGCATCTTTTACTTGTTTTAGACTTAGGTGTTCAGTTTAGTCGCATCTTTATACACCTGTGTATCTACCGAGTTGTACATTTTTTGAGAGTTATGGCTAGAGTGGATAAACCTTGTAATTTTGATGTCGCAAAGATTCTTTTTTGTATGTAAACTTCCAGAATACTGGGTGATCAATGAAATATGGAAGTTCTACATAGTCCACACATTTTCTCTTTAGTTCATTCAAGATGCACACATTTGGAGTTGTGTGAGGAGTCCAGATCATTCAGATGAGTTTGGTGGAGTAAGATACATATTGACGCCTCATCTTTGACGAGCTCATTTATATTTGTTGTGTCCGATTGTGGGAATCCTGTATTAGCCTAAGTACACTACTACCAATTCATTTTATATCCTATTCTAATAACTTGAAATCAAAAGTCTGGTAAGATCTGAGGTTGTTCTCTTTGTGGGATTCTTTACCAAAATCAGGTAAGATATGACTTCCAGGTTTCATAGTTTACCTAGTTTAAGACTAGAAAGTTCCTTGTTCATTGGAATCAGTTATGATTACTTTCACCATCTTTCAGTGGTCTAAATTGCACATCCATTTCGCACACTGACTAAGTGGCGGAGAGGGAGGTCTCTACACTGTGAGGTTTCCTGTCAAATGTTTGTCTATCCGCAAAGCTTCATTGTCTATCCCCATCGCCTTTCATTAAACTCTAATGAGTTCCATGATCCATATCTCCATTCGTCACTCACATAGTCACATTTCTGAAAAACTAGTCAACTTTTCAAACTCACTCAATTTTGAACCCAAACCCCTCTCCCCCCAAATCTAAAAACAGCCTACATCTTTCATTGATTTCTTGTTGGTCTTATCCAAATCAAACCGATTGAAGACTGGAAATTGATTAAGGTAAGGTACTGATCTCTCTCACTCTCACCGATTTTAATTTGTTTCGATTTCAGACTTCAATTACATGTCTGGTCTCAATTTGTTTCAGATTTCAGGCTTGAAACCAATCTCTCACTGATTTCAATTCAATTTCAGATTACTTCGATTTCCATGCGATAAGGTATGTCACTGCATTTTGATGTAATGCATTGCAAAGTGAACCATGAGTTCACCGGTTCGGCATTGGAAATTTGGTTTAAAATTTGTTATTGTTGTTGCTATTTCTTCTTGAGCAGGTTATTCAATTTTGTATTATAACACTGTCTGTCTTTCTTTTCTGCTTTTTAAAAAAAAAAATTCTTTTAATGTCTTTACAACAAGTCACCAAGACATTAGGATTAGAATAAGGGATGGAAGGGTTAGTATGCAAGATTTCAATGAGGTTGGAGAATGTGCTTATGCTTGTTGGTAGAATTCCCACCACTGGGGACTACTTGGGCAAGTTCATGAAACAGAGTCATTACATGTTGATGGATAAAAACACAGTTCATTGGATAAGACTCTTTTAGTTAAGTTTTTGGTTCAGTTCAAGCTCATGATGATGCCATTAAAGGGTTGGTTGCTCGTGAACCATTGATACATTTGGCTTCTGCAGATGGGAAAGTAAGATTTGGTAGGACGGTAGTAAGGATGGAGATGATACACATTGTTTGAAGGCCGTGGGTGTGTGACTGAATTATGTGGTGTGATGGGAAGGAGGAGAGAAAGGAAGTTGGAAGTTGGATTGTGAGGTAAAATTACATCAAATGGCTATGTCATGTGTGTTTTTGATGGTTGAGTTTGTTTAAATGGTTCAACTGATAAGAACATTGGCATTTGGAACACTGTTGGTGTTGGTGGAATTTTGAATGTTAGTGATATAAATGTCAAAAGGACGAATATGGGTTATAAGCTCGTGCCACAAAATGTTAGCAAAATGTTGTTAGTGTTGGTGGGACCATAATTTGCAATTAACCTGTTGAGAAGTTTCATTCGCATAAGCTCATGCCATGAAGTGTTTCCATTATGGGTCAATGTAAGTGTAACCTTCATCACTCATTGTGTGTGCCACTGTAGAAACATATTTTTTTGCTAAAAAATGGGAAGGAAGTTGCAGAAGTCAAATGGGCCACATTTTGGAAATTGAGTACATGTGATAGTGCCCTTAACTTCCTCAAAAAGCTATAGGGAGTATGACAAACATAATGGCTAGTCTTGCTCTTTTTGCATTTGTCCAAGTGCGTCTTGCTCCAATATTTCTTGAAGCACTTTCATTCTATCGTCAAATTGATCATACGTTTGTACCTTTCCTTCGCCCTTGCATTTTCTTGCTCTCTCCAGGTATCAAAGAAATTTCATAACTCTTCCTTGTCCGGCTCAACTAGTGCCGTAGTGAGATTGATAGTGGGATGTACATCTCTAGCAGATGGGAGAGCGGTGGTGGCATAGGAGAAACATGTTTAGGTTGGGGGTAATGTGAGACAATAGGTGTTTCTGGTTGTGGATAGTAAAACTAGGGCCAAACTTTATAAGATACCATGGGTTATAGATATGGATTTGGGATTGGGCTGTATTGATATTGGCATGGGGATGGAGAGTAGTATGGGCAAGGATACGAATAATAATGTGTGACTCATTATTTAACTAGTGGGTGCCTTAAGTGATTCTGAGGGGTACATATCAGGACTGGACAATAGGGGTAAACTGCAAAGTTTCACATTTTCTAGGGAGGGGGTTTCTGCAATTTATAGGGAGTTTTATGGAAATTGATGGAAATGCAGTATTTGGAAAATTTTGAAAAGACCAAGGACGAGGACATGTATGTAAATAATTTAAATTACCTTTCTTTTTCAAAAGAGATTTGAACAGAAGTAGGGTGGAGGATCAACAAATATGAACCCAGATCTAATCGAACAATGGCAACAACTTGGACTTGCTGTGTTGGTTGGTGAGACGCTTGCTGATGGATGAATAGTGATGAATAATACTAGTGATGAACAGTACCGCAAAGAACAATGTTTTTTTTTTAAAACTTTTTTTCTTCTTTCATTTCTTTTCAACTTCTCCTCAATCTTTTCATATTCAAACAATCAATAATCTAAAACCATTTGGATTGATACCATACTAGATAATGTAACCTAACTACAAATTAAACAAATCTACACAAAAGATAAATAAAACGAAATGAACCTAAATAATCTGCATTGGAGTTTCTTCATTCATTAAAATCTAATTACAAGCAATGGCCTATTGGCCCTATTTATACTAAACCTAATCCTAAATTCTATTGGAACCCTATCTCCAATTATTCTAATGGGCTTACTTAAGCCCGACCGAACAACTAAACTAAATCCTACATTACATCAAAATAAATGGGGATATGAGGTAAATAAAATTATTTGGTGTAAGGTAATATTTGGTGTCAAGTTATAAGTCATGCAATGTGTTTTTCATCATATGTAATAGGGTCGTATTGAAATTTGTAAAATTCTAATTAGAGTCTTGAAGAGGGAATTCTATTTCAAGGGAAATTTTTTTTTTTGTTATTATTATTTTTTTTTATTAATTTATAAAAGTTGGTTTGGTATTTTTGAATTTTCTGTTAAGAAATTTTCTTGTTTAAATCTTCTCTCTAACTCCTCTAACTGAAACATCTATGTGATGAGCGACAAATTATCAGTACTTAGTTTTTAGCATCATCTTTGAGGAGATTTGTTGTAAGTTTTTATCATCATCTTTAAGGAGTATTTGTTGTAATTTTTTTTTCAAAGGGTCAGATTTCTTTGTGGTTCTACTGGAAGAAGAATAACAGACCACAACTAATCGAAACTAAAAAAAACACTAAAAAAACACGAGCATTTATCAATTTCTTGTCATTGGTGTCGTAGATTGCAGAAAATCAACGAATATTATATCAATTTATGGTCAAAACTCTTATAATGTTGGCATTGAAAACTTGCATTCCATGGTTTGCTGATCCAACTTGGCTCTGCTTATGTGATTATATGTAATTAACTGTGTAACCTTGCTATTTCCTTTAGTTTATTTACAATAGAAACATGTTTGAAAAGAGGATTTAAGTGCTTTGATTTGTGGGCTTTTCTAGGTGTTTGAAGAAGATATAATCTGTTACTGACTTTTCTTTGGTTCTCTATTTGGTGTTTCATAGGTCTTGTCTGGTCTTGACCGTCATACTGTTTGTATTTTGACATTGAGTTGAATTTTTCTGTCTGTATCTATGGTAGTCATATATGATCATTTGAATCAAGATATAGTGGGACTTATGATCACATCTACTTACAAGTCACAAAAATCTTAATGTAGGACGTTTCATGCTTCATGTATATTTCAAAACTTATATAGTACTTTTACGTCATCAATATTTGTGAGGGTAGAAGGCTTCTTGCAATGCTTTCCCCTCAAAACATCTTCGTATATGCTAAGATGTGCAATGGACACAAGGCATTTCAGTTATTTGGTAATACAGACATGATAGTGTGGAAGGTTCACTTATGTACGTGTTTAGTTTGAAGACGTTAGTGGTTGAGTTGTTATGTTTTTGGGTTTAGAAACTCAACAACTTATTATGTAATTTAGGTTATTGATTGAGTATTTGAGCTATAGATGAGTCATCTGACTTTCTGTTTGTTTCCAATATGACCTAGAATCTTTCATTGAAAATTAATTGCTATGCTTGCTTCAATAGTATTTGTGAATCCATAAAAACCTCTTGTAATTTCTATGTTCCTCTCCTAGTGTTCTTATTCATGGATTATATTTCATAATGCAGTAATAAGGATCAGTTGATCATTTGCACAACTTTTTTCCATGTCTGTACTAGTATAAAAAATCTATGGTGAAGAAGAGAAAGAGCAGATAAAACATAGGAAAATGACATCTATGTTATTTCTAAAGTTTTGATTCCATAAGATAAGCTTTAGGAGAATACCTACTTTTGAGTGCTTTGAAGTCTATCTTAATTAAGAAAAGAAAATAACATTATGAATTGCATAAAAAATGTTTTAGGAAGGCTATTATCTGAATAGCATTATAGATTGCATATCTCGGGTAATAGGGAGATTTATTATCTGAATCATACTACCTAGCTCTTCATTTTCTTATTTCAGGTGTCTCAGTGGAGCTGTTTGATGATAATAAAACTTATTTTCCAATTTACAGCTTGCGTACACCTTGATGGAAGTCGCACAAAAAACCCCCAACCGGAAACAACCACAGATATGAGATATAAAACTGACAAATCAAAGTCAGGTGTAGAAGCCATGAAATCATATTCAATGGATGAAGAACCAGTGTTTGGAAATTGAAGATGGATGTGCCATTACCTGAATGTTGCCCCACCCAAGAAGTCAGCAAAGATCTGGTGAGTGTCCCTTGTATACTGTTTACATTTCTAGTCCATGTTGTCAGAATAAATCCAGTGAGGCCAAGAATGGGTATTTTCCCAACTTGGACTTTGTTTGTTTTGAAAAAAGTTTCTTATGTTACTTTTGTATTTTTGATTTATTATTCACATGGTTTTGTGCTTCTTAATAGTGGAAAACACTTGACTCTGTCACCTCTTAAGTGAAGAAATATCAACTTTGTTTAATGATTTGTCTCTTTCGACCTTTGAAATAACCTGATACCATAAGTGGGCTTTTTAGTTGGCAAACCATTAGCACGAGTTTCTAAAGAATGCATTGTGGTCAGAATTTCTTGTCTTTGGGTTCTTAGATTTGTCTGAAAATAGTTTTTTCCCTGTTTAGTGGTAATATATGTATTTCTATGTTCAATTTTTAATTTGTGAATGTTTAATCAACATTTATGAATCAACAAATAGATATTGGCACATTGGGGGAAAAAATGTTGTTACTAACCTAGGAGGACCCCCTTAGTTTTTATTGTAAATTATGGACTCTAATACACATGACTAAATGAAAACTATATCATATGAGCTGAAATTTTGAGAAAAATTAAAGACCAACATCAAAAGCAATGTATCAAAGTTGCAATTTGGTTTGACACGCGTGCCTCAAGATCCGTGTTAAGTGGGATAAAGGGAATTTCTCAATTATATCATGAAGCGAGCGAGGCCCCCCCTTCGGCGCGACATAGGCCGGAATTTTGGCACGTTGTTTCTAGTGTTAGTCCATAATTTTCCTGAAAAACTCAAACGAATTAAATTTTTTAAATTTAAAATAGTCCTTAATTTACTCCTAGGTTAGTAAAACCATTTTTTGTCCCTAAACTCCCAATGCCCCATCAACAAAAATTGATTTTGAATTCTAGAAATTGTTGTATAGAATTTTAAAAGTTAAAATGCATTTTAAAAAGCCAAGGGACAAAAAGAAAAACTCATTATGTCCATATTTTACAATATCTTCCCAATTATACACCCGACCCTTATAATATTAAATGCCTCCATCACCAAAAAGTTTTCAATTCTGGAACCTTCTTTTGTCATTAATATTGTTTCTTGTTCACCTTTATGTACTACCAGTAGAAGTAAAATATATTTGAGGTCCCCAAAGGAGACAGTGAGGTTTTAACACCATCATTAGATAGGGTGAAACCACAGAAATTAGCCTTTCCAATTATCGTCAACGTGTCTGAGAACCAGGAGGGTAAGGTTGAAGAACACTTGACCTCTAATGACCAAATTTTGGTTGGAATTTGCGGAGTGGTTTAAACAACTGGGGGAAAGATCACCATATCCATATATTGAGCCTTAACAATCAATTGCGCTGGATTACTCTCCAGATAAATGGTTTTGGGAACATAAAAGCTAAATTTTTATAGTCAAAAGCTGTTGTGACTTGTGAGTATTTTGCACCCCAGAATGAGCAGCATCATTCCAATTTGGCAGTAAGTCAATTGTGCAATACAGTGTGACAAAAACAAGTACCTCTTTGTGTATGTTCTCTAATGTGGACTTTGCCCATGGGAGGATCTTAAACCGTGGATAATAGTGTGGGGAGTGGAACACTATGTTCTATGCAAAGAATAAATGTTCAATTGAGCATATCATGTGTATACGTTCTCCACTTCCATATGGCTTATTCTTGTTGCTTTTAGCTGTAATGGAAGCCCTTCAGGCTTCCACTCAGTGACTGATAAACCAACATGAGAATCATCCTTCAAAAAAAAATTCTACAAAGGTTGCCCACGATGCTAGGCGCCTAGGCCACCCTCCTCACCTCGTCTTGCCTAGTGCCTGTGACTACATAGGTTGAGTTCCCCAAAAATAAGGTTCATACTACAAAATGTGAGAAAATAGGGAATTTTACTTTTAGACCGTATATATATTTATGGTTTCCAGTGTCTAACAGTGGAGTGCTCCCCTAAAACAACTTAAATAGTTAAGCCAAATATTTTTGGGGTTTGGGGTCTTTAGTTGGAGATGCTCTAACTATTAACTATTATGCTTGAACTATTTGTCAGGGCAAAAATATTTCTCGGACACTTCATCTTTAGGGGATTATTGATAAATATTGTCTAGGGGATTAGGGGTTAATATTGTCTAGACTACAGATTGAATACAAACAGTATAGAAAAAAAAAAAAAAAACACATACACACAAAAAGAGGAGGATTGTTGTCAAGGTTCCTCAAAATTGTTGTGTACGTCAGAGAGAAGCCATCCACTATGTTAAGATGGATTGCAGTGTGATCTAGTTTAGACTAGAGTGCACAAAGAAGAGGTGTTCATCTTCTCTAGTTTATTTTCGATGTGGAAATGGTAGCATAGATCACTGTCGACGTCAGACTAGTTTGAAAGAGGCTAATCTGGGTGCTAGATGGCAAAGTCCATGACTCTGGATATAGAGCCTTTTTTCTGGAAGATGAATTTGTCTGCTTTGTAGGAAACATGATGGTTGAGATGGCTCTCTGCAACAACTTGTATATGAAACAGGCTTGGGATGATCAATGATGTCCATATCTCTGGAACAAAATGGGATGCACCTGCAAAAGAACTCGGACTCTAAAATTAGAAAGAAAAAAAAAAAAAGCACATGGAATTACTAGGGTTTTTACCTGAGACAACTAAGGTAGAAAACTGGATTTTATGATTTTGATGGGATAAGTCTGTGTTTGGATACTCACTCATGAGTAGCTTATTGGCTTATAACCGCTAAAAACACCCGCGTGTGTTTGGGTACTCCAAAACTTTCAACTTGAGTAGTTATTTTTTGCTTTTGAGTTATAAGCAATCAATTTCTATTGAAATAACTACTAGTCATATTGTACTCACACATCACCTCAACTTTTTCTCTCTTGTAAATGTTATTCAACCAAATTAACTATGAAAAAATTACCAGAGTACCCATTTGATAAGTGATAGTGATTCCCCCCACCCAAACTCTTGGATTGCAGCTGCACGTGTCAAACACAACTTTGTTAGAGAGTGTCTCAATCTCCTTTCAACTGAAACTCTTTAAAATCCCAGATGGCTAATTGTCACAATCTCCTTAAGATTCTGCCCCAGTCCCATTAACAATCGAACTGACCATTCGAGATTCCCATAATTGATTATCTCAGTTAACAAGAATTATGGCTAAATGGCCTGCTCTAAGTGGAAAATGGGGTTGTAGTGAGCGCTGTGGTGGCACATCAGTTATATAGTGGGTGGGATAGGCTGCATATAGCTACTAATATCCAGTTCGTGGGAAACTTGACATTGGTGCTTGTGAATCCTGAGTGCCAATAGAATTAGGGTGTATGTAACATGAGGGTGTCGTTCATCTGAGTTCCACTGGTCCATGCGAATCTCAAGGCAGAAATTTCCGTGGTCTATGTCACGGCATTTAGGTATGCAGGGTAATTATGGAAAGGACATTATTTACGTATACAACCTAATCTACTTTTTGTCTAAGATTATTGCCTTGATCTGATTTGTGCATGAGTTATAACCTTCCAAAGTTCAATTTATGTTATGTGTTAACCAATCCTGAGTTGTGTTAGTGATTTAGCTAGTGTTAGTTCCAATTTCGTCTATCAATGTTGTCTATTATTCTGTTACAGGTGGACTTCTTGTTGGTGAAGGACTTAGGCTTTCTTTTCTCAAGAAATCCCACAACTTTAACTATCAGCCTGCCTTATGGAGGTGGTTTGCTGGCCCTTAGCACATTGGTAAATCCACTGGGCCAAACAGGTATGTTGAACTTTACAAGAAATAAATACCTGAAGTTCTGAAACCTGGACACTTCACTATGAGTACATTAAAACAGTTTCTACACTGATGATACTTCACCTAGACCTCAGGTTGCTTTACCTCATCTTCCCTTGAACTGTGGACACTGCTTGTCTGGACTTACAAAATGAACATAACTCTAGTTTTGAAAATAAACATGCCTATTTTTTCCGCTTGCAATGTGATAACTAATCCCATGTATAGCGGGGGCTGAGGAGGAGAGGGGCGGTAATGTATTAATCAATTTAGACACAAGCCTTAGAAGACTTTCGTCGTATTACAATTTATCACACAGCATCTCAGCAGGCTCATCACCTTGACCTTGGTGGAAATTAGAAAAGGTTTTGAGGCAAAGGTTATGATTGTCCCAATGCTAGCTCTAGTATGTGATACTCGCATATTAAAGTGATGGCATTGCGGTTAGGTGTTCAAATGATGATATGAAGATCTTAAGTTGAGAATAACAGACAGAAGGGGTTAAGAAGAGTGTATCAATAAAATTTGGATTTTTGAAATCTCCAAGAAATAAACTAGAATCATAAGGCAGAGAAGAAATATTATAATAAGCCACTCGGTGCTAGCTCAATTGTAAGACTTGTGTTGGACGATATCACAAGTAGAGGGTTCAATTCCTACCAAGTGCATTTAATTGCTTCTAGGATCCACACCCACTTGCTCTTAAAAAAATAATTATACTGCATTCACAAGTTGTCCCTACTCTCTTTAAATAGAGTAAACATTCTCCTAATTTCAAACTCTTATGAATTGATAGAATTATTAAACCTTCCTAAAACAATAAAATATTTGAAGAATAAATTTCATGGTTTTGGAAATTCCTAATACTTCTAAACTACTAAAATAATTCAACATTCCCTAAAATTCTAATATTTCAGTATGAATATTAAAGATATCAATCATACATCAGGCCTCCAAAGAAAGAACTTATCATGTGTGGGCTAAAGATAACTAGGAAGCTTACCCTAGAATGTCCCGGGTTTCTCATTTCAATGGAGGAAAGGTGCCCGATTTCTTTATGGAAGATGCGACTCTTAATGAGTGGGAGGAAGAAAAGGAGACAATTTAATGGCAGCCCTTGAGCTAATTATGCCAAATGATGAGGAGGGTTAGTGGAGGTGGGGATTGTCTAAGAGCGAGTCCTTTATGGTTTCATCACTGTAGTCAAGGTGGCCATCTAGGCGCTTCTCAAGGTGTTTTTACAGGAATCCGCCTCAAAGTGAGGCAATGCGGTGCAGTAAAATAAGGCGTTTGCCTCAGTCCGCCTCCCCACTTCACCGCTTCGGGCGTATTTACATGGAAAAAGGAATATTAATTGGTTATTTTCTTATATACTATACTTATATTTTCATTAATTTGCGTAAAGCTGGGGCAAAATATTTTCAATGATTTTGTTTTCATCAAATACAATCAAAACCTTAAGAACCGTTATGCCCATCATGCTATGTTATTTAATTGGTGACTAATTGGAAATTAATCCCGTTTAATCTCTTTACGCTAGTAGAGCGTTGCGATTTTTTAATTAATCGCTTAAATAATCTCTAACCAATTAATCAGCAAGAATTGACAATTTCTCATCAAGTTACCAATTTTAATTGCTTTCTAAACTCACCGATTAATCAATTCATGACATATGTTATAAATAAACGAGAAATATTAATTTAAAAAAAAATTCTTTAACCTCATCAATATTGTATCATATGGCAATACCAAGAGTGTCTGAAAAGGCTAGAGAGAGAAAAGTCAGAGAATAAATAAAAAAGATCTAAGATAAAAGAGAAAAACAACCAAAGAAAAATATCAACCAAAAGGTCCAAAACTAAAGAATATGGAAAACCACACCTTTATCTAACGTTTTTTGATTGTGCAATGTGATGTTTACTACTTCAATATTCATTAATTTTCAATTTTGTTTCCCTTGTAGTAATCATATTACTTAGAAGGATAAATAAAATATGTTTATAAAATACATGCCGATATTAATCTTAATTAATTCAGATTAATCTCATATCGCACTTGAACCGATTAGGGTCTGATTAACAATTTAATTATATAGTCATCCTAATACGATTGATCCTATTTCCTTGTCTCACATTGATGAAAGCGGTGAGTGGTTAATTGGGAAGATGATACCTTGACTGGGTCAATACACACAAGTTGTTGGAGTTGGTAAAGGATCATGACAACCACGTAAAAGCTCTAGAAATAGTACAACTCTAACAACTTACTCTAGAAGAGGTTTTGCTGCATCTACATCTACGTCATTTGATTGTTGGTTTAAAGGAAGACGTGACTGATTTTGAAGATGATGAAAATTTTGAAGTGGATGGTGAAGGAATTGCATATATGATCAAGAATTTGGTTATGAAGAGGATGATGAGTGAAATAGTGAGAAATGATAAGTTGGTGAATTAGTTTACATTATGTATGATGTTTTTGTTGCTAATTTTTTTTTTAAAATGATTTAGTGAATGTTTGCAAGTTACTTGACACTTATGTAATGCATGTTTTCGCTATGTTATACAACTTTATTATGTTTTCATTTCGATTATAGGTAGTTGTGTGACTTTTTGTACATATGCTATTATGCTGATAGCTTCAATTTATTTTTATTTTAAATAAGAAAATGTTAAGACCGCCTCGTGTCGAGGTGTGCACATCGCCTTAGGCATTTCAGCCTGTTCGCCTCAACGCCTTAACTACAATGGGTTTCATCATTCTATAATCACTTGATTGATGTCACTCCTACTGCGGGTGCTAAACATAATTTCCCTACTTCACTAGTTTGGAGGAAGTGTGTGCCTCCCCAAATATTTTTTTGTCTAGTATGCAGGATGCCCTAATTAATATGGGTATCGGGGTGGAGGATGAGTGTATCATGCGTGCTCATGGCATACGGTCACATGAACGTCTTTTTATGCATTGCAATTTTGCTGGCTCCATTTGGTACCACTTCATTCATGTTTGGGGTGGGGGTGGGGGGATTGGGTGATGTCGAGGTCTGTTGAGGACGTGCTTCATGGGTGGAAGTGTAAAACCTTTGCAAAAGCAAAAGAGAAATGAAGGGTGGTGTGGCCTCTTATCTCCTATGCAATTGTTTGGGTCATTTGGCAGAGAGAAATAACAAAATCTTCGAGAGCTCCTTCCTCAAGGTATCGTGTTGTGATGGATTTTATGGGTGCTCTTTGGTGCATGTATTGTTCTTTTGTGCTTTTCGGTTCACTCAATTTATGCTAGATTAGGAACAATTTATGAGGATTCAATAATGTCTTTGTTCCTTGTGGGGGTTTAGCCATTGTTTTGTTGTATTTTGTATTGTTGTAATTCTCTTTAAAAAAAAAGTTATCATGTATGGGCTGCAGTAGAGACATGGAATTGAGTAATCCCATCCTCTTAGATTGTAGTCAGGCTCAATACATTTGTGGTCATTTCTTACAGAGTTTTGGCATTTGTTGGATTATGCTTAAAACCATTGTTGATATTCTTAAAGTTGGAATTGTGAAGCTTTTGTCTGTTTATCTTTTCTATTCCGACTTTGAGAGGTAAATGTATGAAACCAGCCATCTCATGAATTTAGTTTCATCTATGAAGGAAGCCTCGGGCATTTAATTACTTCTTTTTGGAACAGTTAAGTTTGCGGCATTTGAAAAGGAGTTTTTTTTATGGGAAGTCTACAAGAATGGAGTACCTTATTATGGATGTTGTTTCTATCTTGTGGTATTGGGGTTTAATCAATCATAATTCGAAATGGTTTATGTTTGAGCAATTATTTGTGAATTGGAATTCATATGTTCTGAAACAATGATAACTTAGTACAAGGCAGTTTCAGTTTTGACTGTTTGAGGTAAATTTTAGAAAGTCATGTGTAAAGTGGGAGAGATTGAAAGCATCTATCAATTGGCAGTGTTTCTTAATTGTAGAATTGACGCGCCTTCTTTGAAGAAATTGAGAATGCCTCTTGGATATAGGTACAATGATACAAGGGTCTGGGATCAAGTCATTGAAAGAGTTCAAGCGAGATTAGCTATATGGCAAAGAAAGTGTATCTCTAAAGCAGGGAGGGCAACTCTCATCCACAATATACGTGCTACCATCCTAGTTTTCCTTGTGTCCACCCACTGCTATGTCAATCACTGACTTAAGAAACACATTCTGAACCGTCAATATTATGCATGGGTTTCCTCAAAATTATATTAGTGTAACCTACAACTAATCTAATTAACCTAAATTTACAATAAAGATAATCAAATAAATTAATTCATATTCATCATTCAATCCATTGCTTGCCTATAGGCTTTGTTTATACAAAACCTAACTTGCAAATCAAGCAATCTAACCCTGACTACTATTGGATCCCTAATCTTCACTTACTTTAATGGGCTTACTTAGGTCTGACCTAACAACTAAACTAATTAAATCCTAATCCTACTTTACTTCATCCTCTCTGAGTTGAAGAAGCTCGAGCTTGAAGTCGAAGAAGTCCGACGAACACAAGCATCTACTTACAGAACACAAGGCGACATGCACACGAAGTAGATGACCTCGAAAATTGCTACAATATACACTTGAGAACACAAGGCGACATGCGTACGAAGTAGATGACCTCGAAGTTGGCTACAATATACACTTGCCATAGATAACACAAACTAAGAAAAAGTTGCAAGGTGACTCGAAGAATAGTAATCTGGACCAAAACTGTTGAACAAACTTATGCGCATAAGCTCGTGCCACAAAAAAATTCCCCATATTGGTCAATATAAACTTCGTCACTCATTGCATTTGCATCTATAGGAACCTCATCCTCTTGCCCAAAAATATTCGCACGAATCAAATGGCTTACGTTTTGGTAGTCGAGTACGTGTGACGGTGGGACCATATGATACCCTAGAAGCGGATGGTCGAGGTGTGGCCAATGTCATGTCGAATAGTAACGCTCTCATCCGCTGGTAACTACTCTCCTCAGCCCTTGCTTCTTTTTGCTCAGTCATTGAAAGATGCGTCGAGGTAGGCAGATAGCCGGTTTTTGAATTCTCTCCAAACTTTCTCCATGTCTGTATCAACCTACATCACATTGGAGGTGGTAGTAGGGTTTATATCATTGGTCATTGGGGGTGGCAGTAGGGGCGGGCACGGGACGGAATGGGACAGAATGGACCTCATCCCTATCCCTATCCCGTTCGTTCAGGATCGAGACGGGATAGGATGGGATAGACCTCATCTCGACCTCGTCCCAACCCATACGGGTGCTGGACAGGACGGGATGAGCGGGTACTAAATAGTCTTCTAATGAAGAATACAAAAGAATTTCATCACACATTGCTCACACACTAATAATGCCAAATTTATGTACATATAACTATCGTTGTAACAATGTTAGTCATGTAAAATTTGTGGTCCAATGAACTTACAATTTTTTTATGTTAAGCATCATTGTGTGATACACTAACCAATAGTTGTACATATAACTCAGTGCAAAACTAAAACAAAACATCATTTGGCTTTAATGTCTTCAAAAAACAATTGTCCTATAACCAATCTAAAATGTGAAAAAAGTATAAATTTTCATTAGTTATTTGACTTAAGTATTCAAACTTAAGTTTTTATCTTACCAAATCAAACAAGTTTTCAAATAGTAGATGTTTTAATTTAATTTAAACACATCCTAAATTTTCCTTTAGAAGAGTAGTTTGATTAAAATTAATAATAATAAATATTAAAATAAATAAGTTTGGGACGAGATGGGATGAGCGGGATTAAAAATCTCCATCCCACTCTAGATCGGGACGGGATGAGATTGGGATGAGTTTGATAAATCCCAAAAGGACCGAAAAAAATTGGGACGGAACAGGATGGGATGGGGACGAGATCGGGTCGCGGGATGGGATGCCCGCCCCTAGGTGGTGGTGTAGGGGAAATGGGGTTAGGTTGGGAACTTGGGGTTAAGAGAAAACAGGTGTATTGTGGTGTAGGATTATAAAAAGGGTGTAAGTACTATAAGAGACCAATGGATATGGTATTGATATGGGCTTGAGCTGTATTGGTATTGGTTTGTGGAATAATAAGGGTATGGATATTAAGAGTAATATGGGTCACTCATTTTTTTAACTGTTGGGGTGTTCTTACCATTTCATGGGTGTATGTAGTCTGCTGGACTGGATGGGAGATCAAACTAGAGGCATGGGTGTGAATAGCCTGTTGGACTAGGGGCCAAGGACTTACGCAAATTCAGGATCAAAGATGTCTCTGCAAATATGTATGGACCAACTTGAAAATGAGATCAAGGACCAGTTTGTAAATTGCAGAAAATATACTTTCTTCCTCGCATGATGTAACAATAACATATCTACTCGATGTTGGGTTTTGGGGGGTCAACAAACAGGTTTCCTTGTGGTTGGCGGTGGTGGACTCGACGACGGAAAGGGCGGTTGGGTTCCATTGACAGTGCTTGTAAGAGCTTTTCCTTGGTTGAGGGATGACGGCGACAAAGCTAGTTGTTATTTTGGACAACAAGATGATTTCGTCTCAGTGGAGGTACCAGAGACTTTGCTAACTGGCGATGCAACGGTTGCAGGTTGATTCTGACTTCCTTGAACCCTTTTGTATTTTTCAAGTGCTTTTCTTCTCTTCAAACAAACAAATCTTCTTCCTTGGAACTTATTTCCAAACAATCAATCAATCAATAGAACCGTTTCGGCTCTGATATCAAATAGTGTAATTGACAACTAATCTAATTAACCTAAATCCACAATTAAACTAAATTAAAGATAATCAAATAAGTAATTCATATTCATGATTCCACCCATTACAAGCAATGATATAGAGGCCTTATTTATACTAAACCTAACTTGTAAATCAATCAATCTAACCCTAAATGATATTGGAGCCCTAATCTCCACTTATTTTTAATCGGCTTACTTAGGCCCAACCCAATAATTAAACTAAATTAAATTTTAATCCAACTTTACATCATATATATTATCTTCAATGAACATAACTGTCCTCAAGCTTTGCACAACATAAGTGCAAATGCTATCTTTTTTTAAAAAGAGGCAAAAGAGAAACCTAGAGAAAGAGTGGCGGGTGGTGAAGTGCACAAAAATGGTACGAAGGCTCTAGGGTTATGTATAGATTAGGTTGGGCTCCGTCCGAAAATCCGGCCCGAGTATCGAAGCCCGAGAATCGGTCGAACCCTTTAAATATCGGTTTTTTAGGGACTGGTTAACCAAGGTGACCGAAATTTCAGGTCGGTCTCGGTCCAATCCCCATTCCAACCCAGTCTTTTATTTTTTTTTGTTATTTTTCAAATCCAAATTTGAATATTTGCCTTTTTTAGGCCAAAATAAACAAAATACATATTATAGAGAAAGTAGAAACATCACTTTTACAATCAAACTACTACTTGCACATAAACTACTCAAACTTCAATCATCTAAAATTGAAGATTATCCAATGTTTCAAATACACAAGACTCCAAAGTTTCAAATATCCAATAGTACCAATAGTTCTAAGTTCCATAAACCTTACAAATATGCAAAACACAAAACACATTCCAAATCCAAATATCCAACATTCCAAATCCAAAGTTCTAAATTTCTGATATGCAAAACACAAAGTAGCTAAGAAAATTCAAAATGAATAACAAACTAAATTATTAAACATTCCTCAATCTAAATCTAGATTAGCCACAGTAGTTGTTGTAACATCTTCCAAAAGTTGTAGTTCAATTTGTACAAGCCAATATCATATGAGCATATATGAGAAAATATTTTGACAAAGTTCAAACTTACAAGATAAAAAGTAAGACATAAGTATTCAAAGATTAAAAGAATTTTCTTACCTTTCTCCATTATCTCCAAAAATTTGTAGAAATCTTTCTCATACTATAGATGCGTGTGTAATGTGTATGTATACAACGGGTTAATTATATATATATATATATCAAACAACCACACAAATCAACTCGAATCATATATCCAACCCAAAATTAATAAGTTGAAATAAAAACCAGAAATTAAAACAAATTGAAAACTCTGACCCAAATTTGGAGATTATGATTCAAAACCCCTAATCACATATATATGATAGAGACCTGAATTTGATGGTGCGATGACATGGCGTGGGGGAGGAGTTGAGTAGCGTCGGGAGAGGAGTCGAGCGGCATCGGGGAAGGGGAGGAGTTGAGTTTTTTTTTTTTTTTTTTGCTAATTCAATTGTGTTTTAATTTTCGAGTGTTTTTAAAAATAAGCAATTGGGTGTTGACTAGTGGGTTCTGGGAATTGGAATTGAGGACCGACCGAAAATTTCGGTCTGTTCCGGTTTTTAGGATCAAAGACTAAAATAATATTGAAAAGGTTGGCACGGACTGACCCGATCGGTTCGGTTTCTCGGTCTGAAATGCCTAGCCCTATTGCAGATGTTGATTTTTTGTTTGGGAAAGGATGTCAAAGTGGGCCAGGTTTTGAGTGTTTGTTTAATTGAGTCGGATTGGGGAGGTGTTTCTTTTTTAGCGAATGGGTTATGGCAGGATTTGATAATTTGGTTGTAATGGAAATAGTTGGTTGGGTTCATTTAAGAATAATCTATTGTAAAACCTGAGATGGCTCCTCTTCGAAATTCGCAATGTCAACCATATGAATAAGTTCTTGGTTCAGGAGTTGCACTTTTGTAGGAAAATCTAATACTTATTGAGGTTCATACTTAAAAGTTCTAAGGTTGGACATGGTTTTGTGATGGGCGTGTTAGGATGGTTTCGGGAACAAAAAGGGTGGTAGGGTTGATGGAAAGAGATGGAGTAAATGAAGTAGTTTGAGGTGGTGGAGGAGGTTTAGGTTCAACCTTGCTTGGCGCAACAAACATTTGCCCTACGCGAAGACGAAACCTTTGCAATGCTTGGTAGAACACGCATTCAAGTCACAAATCCATAGAGACCCAAGAAAAAAAATTGGAAAAATCCATATCAACCACATCATGTAAATTTCATAATGAGGGGGTGGATAGATGAAGGGGAAAGATTTAAAAGATGGGACATTGATTTTAGTAGTAGGTGCACAAACCTTTGCTCAAATTTTCTAAAGATCAACTGAAAACTTTTTAGTTATTTTTTTTGTCACATATAATCTCCATGATTATCGGCTTGGACTAAATGTGAATGTTGCATGTCAACATTACAAAGTCTCGCTAAGGGACTCGACAGTGACAGGTGCACTGTGAAGGATCCAATGGCACAAATTATCTATTCTGTAGGAGCTACAACAGGAGAGGTTATCTGAAGCTAAATGAAAGGGACTTTTTTTTAGGCACGAATTAAAATAAAAATTAAAAAAAAAAGCCAAACAAAAGGCTCGTTCTTGGGCAGCAGTGTCAGTCACAACCGCCTCCACCTCTCATAAGTTTACATGAAGATTGACAACAGATTGAAAACTTTTAAATCTGAAACCACCCTCTTCTACTGGATGACAAGCATTCACCAACAGTACCCATTTTTTTTTCAGCCTTTTATTTTTTCCATCAGAGTCGCCCAAAAAAGTATGTAGAACAAGGCTATGGAAGGAAGGATATTTGATCTAGAGATATAATCACTATGCAGCAATAGGCCTCTTCCACTCCGTTAAGGAGGTCGTTTTTGAGATTTTTAATAAATAAAATTTGTGCGTTCATTATCCAATAAATAGAGTACTCGATCATTAAAAATAAGTATGCATATCGGAGATTGATTAAAACTCTTCTGACTTTTGCATTTTGTTCTGCGAGGGAATCCAAGTTTGGACCTCTGTCTTTCCCCAAGTTCATTTCATTTGAAATTATTGCAGTGCTGCAATAATCCATTTTAGTCATATGTGCTTCTCTCTTGAGGAAGCCCACCACCAAAGTAGTTGAAGCCAGGTACAAATCTGCGGTCATGACTTAACCATAATACAGCTCAAAAACTTGTCCTATGAGTTGGATCAATCAAACAGTCTGATGAGTTGTGAGAGTAGTTCAATTTTGACAAAATTATTCTTTAGAGAAGTTTAATTTAGCCGAAAAGATTTTAATGGTAGCTATAGTTTTGTAACAGCGATAACTGGAGCTGGAGAGCTGGACTAGCTGTCCCAACCTTTACTTTGGTTCTTGTCAAACCTATATTTGTTTATGTATAATCGTGAACAAGGTTTTAATTATATGAGTAGACTCGTAGGTAGATCCATTGTTAGTGAAACTCGAACACGGAGCATCCTATCGAGGAAGGATGTCAAAACCTGACTTAGTTGACTGAACTATATATCAACAAACTTAATCTCATAGACAGAATGTTCACAGTTTCAACTCCAAAGATCTAAACAATGTAAGGAGAGGTAAATATAAACTCATCCACTGTCATCCAAACCAATATACACATCAACATATGCTATTTTGGATTCCTTTCACATGATTAAGATCCCATGAACAGTTCCTCAAACCTTTGGGTTTGATGATACAATTTGTCAACGTCCACTGATCTCATGTGGTAGGAGAACAACCCCCTAAAAGAAGAAAAACACATAGTTATATTGAATATTTATACACCTACCCTAGTCCATCTTTACACATTTCACCAAAAGAATCTTGCTAAAGTATTTAGTCATCTTCATCCCCCGTTTTTTTGTGTCTCTTTTTATGTTTGACTTCTTCAAGCTATAGTGTCTGCTTTTGATACCATTCACTCCTATCTCAATACAACTTATTCCCATTCATTCTTCACAAATTATAGGGAGAACTTAGTAGTAACTGCTGCTGGTTAAAGAAAGGCTGATTGACCAAATACTGAGAGGTGTCGAAGTGACTAGGATCAGTGAAACTGCAAGTATTCATGACTTTCTTCAGTGGGTGTAAGAGAGTTTCATCTGTGTTCATCGACATGGATCGGCCATGTTTATGTTGATTATCCATGACTGGGACGGGACTTGTATTGACTTGATTGGGGTTCCCTTGAAGTAAGTAGCCATTACTATCATTGTTGTTGGCGTTGTTTATCAGGATAGGATTTTGTTCAAATGCAATCAGATCAGAGTAGTCCATGGCATTGAACTGGTCAGAGAATGATAATGATTTTTGAGGTATCACTATATTTGGGTTCGGATTCGGAAGCCTTGATAAGAAGGCATCTTGCATCAAAGGGTATTCTTCTTCTCGATCAATCGCCTTAGACTTCTTGTAAATTCGGCACAATACCCAGTCATCCAACTGAAAAACAGAATCAGATGAAGTTCTTTTAGTCAGTCACAGAATCATATATTTTTCTAGTATAGTCACATTAGCAAAGATCAAAACCACCCTAGATACACACACCTTCCAAGCATTATTAGGGGCATTTTAGTGAATTTGAACATTTATGTAACTAGAGTAGTTTGGTCATTTTGACATTCTTACCCTCATGGATGAATCTTTGGGCTTCATGGGCATTATGTTAGAAGTCTGAGCCAGGCGATACTCATGCATGATCCAATTAGTCTTGATACCCTTTGGAGGTTTTCCCCTGTAAAACACAAGGGCCTTCTTCACACCAATGATCTTCTCTCCTCCATCAGATGCAAATATTGATTTATCGGTTCCCGTTGCCTTCCAGTATCCCGATACAGCTGCTCGATTGGGCCTTACACCATTGGGGTATTTTCTATCTCGAGGACTGAAATAGTACCACTCTTTCTCACCAAACATTGCTTTGGCTATTAGAACAAAAGGAACATTAAAAAATCATTACATATCAATATGATGCTCATAAACATATAACAATAAGAGCACATATTGTACAAAAACTGCATGAGTGAGTAACAAAAGTTAAACCTGGTAACTCCCATGGATCAAACTTATAGATATCAACCTCCGCAATAATTGACACAGGGCATGGCATCGTCTTGGCCTTGTTTCTTAGGTAATGAAGGATAAGCTCTTCGTCCGTTGGGTGGAAACGAAAGCCGGGTGGGAGGGACGACTCGGGGTTCGACATGGTTCCAAATATCAACTACTGAATTCTCAAGAGGGGATTAGCTAAATGCTTAAACACAAGCAAACCCTCTTGGAGGGAGGAGGAAGAAGGAGAGGGTTGAAAGTTTTGGGCTTGGAGGAAGGCAGTGCATTTTATGGTTGATGAAATTTTGTCATGTAGTGGTGTGGGGGTAGGGATATGGATGGAATTATGGAAATAGATTCTTTCCAGGTATGGAAAGGAGGCGTATGTGATTTTAATTAAAGAGGGGATGAGAATAATCGGATGAAGTCATCACTTTGAAATGAAGTTATACACGTGTCCCTATAGCATGCCCTCCTCATACAAAGGTGACTTGGATTTTGCTAGCTTTTCATCTTCACCTACACTTTGCTAGATTCCAGTTGGGTAGCTATCCACATTGTATGGTTAAAAAAAAATGTATGCAAAAACATTTTGAATCCCTTTGATATTATAGTTACCAATTGTAGGAAAGATACTTTAAGCAAAGGTTTAATTTCAGTGGGGGAAAAAAAAGGTAAAGAAGGGATGTAAATCGGGACTATACTGTTGGTATTTTGAATCACTTTGTGCCAGGGTATCATCTTTGGTTGCTTCGAATCTCATTCCATGGAATGTAGGATGAAGAGAGGATAGAAGATAGAAAAAGTGAAGTTGTGATGACATGTCCAGTACTGGCAACATGAATCTTTTGTTGAAAAATCTGTTTAGATATATTAGCGTTTTTACATTTTTGATTTTTTTGTGCATGCAATCTAATACTACTGCATCTTGGCTGTATTGATCTTAAGAACAATACTACGGTCTGAGATCTAATTTGACATTTTTGTTTTTTCAAGTAGCAGGAAAAGAAGTATATTTCTATAGATAGGAATTACATATAACCTTGATTGTATGTAAAATACTCAGCATCAGGCCTTGGCCATTACAGATGAGTATATGATAGAACATGAACATTCTAATAGCTAGCTTACAAGCTGTTAAGAGTAATGGTAACTTTTTTTTTTTTTTTTTTTTCTGCCATATTAAAAATTAAGAAAATTAGCTTGGGATTTTTATTTTTTTAAAACTCTGTAGCTATCAGGTGTTCTGTTGTACTTTGCTTATAGCCCAAAACTAATTGCACTAATAACAGGACAGAATTAAGTATAGGGAGCACTTTGTGGCTAGCGTTGATTATGTATGTGGGGGCATAAAAACCAGGGGCCCTTCCCTTGCCACGCAACCTTTGATTGTGATCTTCACAACAAACTCAAAAACAAATGTTTCTTTCCAAACCTTTCTATTTCCTTTACTTTTTATCAAATCAAATGAGATGAGAGAGCTTTGAAAATGGATGGGAGCACACGTGTGATCACCTCATTCTCATCTTCACTCCACAAATCACAATCGAGCAGTAGAGTAGTTCAGTAGTCCAGAGAATTAGAACAAAGTCTTCCAGCAAGCGTGCAGTCATTCATCTTGTTGGCCACCTTGCAATTGGATCTCGACACGTATCGTTAAATACTCAAACTTACTAAGCCAAAACAAGTAAAAGAAAACAAGTCAATAAGTGTGTTGAACATATCCCTTTTTTTGGTACTAACTTTCTTGCTAGAGTTTATTCTCTAATAAATGCGCTTGGAACAAATTCCTAACACAACTTTCTTACTAGTTTAGGTTGTGGAGTTGATAATTGAGCTAGCAGGGATCATTATCTAAAACACTACATGTTTTTAAGTGTGAAAACCATAAATATACAAATTCTAGTACTATTATTAATTATACATCGTTTTTAAGTTAGAGATTCGGCAGATCTGTTTCTCAAAAGTTGTGGATCTGAGATATGAATCTCATAATAGTCTAGTGATATTTGGAATGTTACCTCTGTCTATTTTCCTTCAAAAACTTGGTATTTACAGCATAAAAGAAGTTTTCTTTCCGAGTTCAGTTCGCTAGCTACTGAAACATTTTTTGCTTCCTGTATAATATTGCAGAAACTATTAACTCGTTTCTTCTAATTGCACTGAACAGATAAACACTCGGGAATTATTATACATGTAAGTATTATAGTCAATATTTGATTTTCTTCGTCAACATCTATCTGATTTTTCAAATGCAACGTGTAATTAGTATAGAGAAGCACCTACAAATACGTCCTAGTCAGAGAGAATTGTACGCCTTTTGATTACTTTGATTAGTCTTATGATAACAACATCTCAAATCATGATTCTAAACCTGGCACATCCATCAACCTCCCAAAAAAGATGATTCATTAACTTAAAAAAATAAAAAACCATCAATTTAGTTAGCACAAATGATAAACAACTCATAAAGAGGTTTTAACACTATATATATGCCTGCAGGACCACCGATGACCAGTCTTAACAACGAGGAAAACGCCACGTCAATCCAAGTTGGATCAAATAAAATGCACCCAGTCTCTCTAGATTGATCCATTACGCTCTGATGCTAAAGTACCAACTTTTAGCCCAAATGGAGTTGATAATAATGCACCTGAAGGTGCATATGTTATGGGAAAGAAGGGGTGATTGGTAAATTCAGACTTCGAGCAGCATCTATCACTCTCTGTGAATGCTAACATGAGAATGCAGTCTCATTCAAAAGAAAAGCTTTACTTTCACGCAGTGTTTGTGGACAATTAATTTCTCAATAAGGTAACCATCTTGCCCCTTCCTAACTTTCATTTTTTGTTAATAAATTAAAGAATGCTATCCATTTGGTTTTCCTTTTAATTTCTTTTTCTTTTCCATTTATATCCATTTCCCTTTGATGATAAAGACCATACCATAAGCTTTCTGATGAAGCGGCTGAAGTCGACCATACTGGTGATGAACAGATTGATTAGAATATTATCCAAGAGTACAGGATAAACACTAGCTATACAGACTAGAAACTAAAATACATCTATACAATAACAAAACCAACATATAATAATAGTTAACGTTACGATATAATGTTCATAAGTTTCCTATTGTTAACTTGTTTCATACAAACATGATTAGGGATTCAAAGGTTTTTTCCAGGAAACATAGTAGCAAACAATATTTAATTAATACAGTTTCGTCCATGTAACAATCTTTCCCATGCATACTTAGTGAGTTCATTGTTCTCAAGGGTGTGCTTGAACTTTATTCATTTAACCTAAATTACTTTACTTATGTTGTTGGATATTGAATGCTTGATTTTTTATTTTTTATTTTTTATTTTTCATTTGAAATATGCATTGTTTGTCTGAAAACTTCAATTTAATACTTCTCATAATGGGAAAGGTAGACTTTAACCAGTTTTTTTTTTTTTTTTTCATCTTTCATCCTACTTTATTTGGCACATTTAGTCCTTTTTAATGATCCTTTTGTAGAGTTGGTCAAACAATATCATATTGCCTTCTCTTTTTGTTTCTTCATTTTTAACAAAATTTGATAGGAAATTTTTTACTGTAACTATATATAAACAAATAAGTATAGAGGTCAAATACAGTCTGTCGATGCGCCTATATGCCCAATGAAAAAACAAGCAGAACCAAATTGACAATTTCCTTGAAACACGCTATGGAAAACTAAATATGAATATAGCTTTAGTTTGTGAATATCCATTTGCTTTGCTGTGTATGACCAAGTAGGAGGATCTCCTGGAGTATACCTAGAACACTAAGGAAAGACTCAAATGATGGGCTTAGAAATGGTAAGAGATCGATCTTGTTTGTGCAAGACAAAATTAGTTGTGGGGATGTTTTTGGTGTTTTGTTGAATGAAGTATATATGAGTACAAACAAAACTTCATCTACAACTACTTCTCATGCATATCCTATTAAAAGGTGCTCTCATTGGCTTAAAAGGGAAGAGGAAAAACAGAGCAAGAGTGTAAGACCTTCATCAGTTGGTGGTGTTATGGGAAGTGAATATTATTGTACAAAGCCACCAAAAAAGAATTGGTAGGTTGGTTGTTCAAACTCCAAAGTGATTAGGTTAGAGTTTGTGTTTTTTTTTTTTTTAATGCTCCCATGCTCGTCTTTGGATTGCTTGGTTTCGTAAAATTTCAAATACCCATGTGTGAAATATGCAATAAAAAAATACATAGAAAATATGTTGTTTTGCATGGGAAGCCCATACTGCCATGTTTCAGTCGAATTATTCAATAGGAATATTCACTTTGAGCCAACCAGTGACTTTCTTTGTGCAGCGCCACCTAATAGGAAAGTCACTGGTTTTTGCCAATTTGGGTTCTAATTGTTTGTGTTGGGTGTTTAATTTTGACAATTATCTCAAATTAAATAACATGTTAACAAATGTCTCCTCTGGTGAGGTGTATACTCAATGTTCTTTAATCCATTTAAAAACTATGTCAAAATGATTTATATAGATGAAAATGTCAAAATGTCTCCTCTGGTGGAAAAAAATGATTTATACCCAGGATATTCCGTAGTATACTCATTTCATAATTTTCAATCCTAGCCAACTTTTATCTCAAATCCTCGAGTTTGTCTCAATCAGCAATGAATAGTAAAATACCATTCTGAATTGTAATATAGATTTTCTATGACTCACACTTTGGCTACGTTTGCATAGCCCTAGTCTCAAAATGTGTTTTCATCTTATTTGAATTTTGTATAATACTCGAGGTACTTGTGTAGTTTTTAGTTTCGTCACTTAATTAGTTGTCTTTGGTTTGGTTGGTTTAAGGATAATCTTTCTATAAAAATTTGCCAAAAAGTGAGAAGGGAAGCTGCAAAAGTGAAAGACAGTAGGGAAAGAAGAAAAAAAGAATGAAGAACATGAATTTGATAATGATCTTCGTCCTCATCTTTTCTGAAAACACATACTCATCTTTAACTTTATGAACATTTTCCGAAAACACATACTCATCTTCAACTTTAGGGCATTTTCTTGCTTTCTCTCGCATTTTTTCTTATCTTTTCTTTTAGTAGTCTTTGTAAAAACCAAGTCCCCGTGCTTGTTCTTCTAACTTTTGAGAAAACAACATTTCTTTCTTTAGTAGTATGAGCTATGAGGAAACACCATTTTTCATCTAGACTTAAAAGAGACGTGCATTTCATGTATAACAGAAATAATATCTCGATTTTAATTGAGCAATTGCTGTTCTTTATAATAAAGGTGAATATATTTCAATTTGATAGCATTGCTGTTGTCTTTATAGATACAACAAATTGGAGTTGCTTGGCACTGCTAGTTTGTCAATAGTAAACATATGCAGGGAATGCATCATCAACAGTGTTACACGCCTTGTCAATTTTTATTTTTATTTTTATTTTGATATTTAGTCATTGTCAAATACAAGTCATATATGACACTTATATTTGGTCATGAATGAACAATATATGTAGTGTTGATGAACCATTGCCTCACTCTATGTTCCGACGTTTGAACAAAATTTGGGCATTGAATGTGGGCAATTTGTCGATGGTCGACAGTTTCATTCAGTATAGTCATCGATGACCAAAAGCATAAACCCTATGCCAAATTGTATTATTCCCCATGAATCAAGGAAGATTTTGCTTGATTAGTGCAATAAACAATCTCATTTTTTTTTTTTTTATTGTGAAAATGAATGAAAAATCAAACCAAAACTAGAAACATAAAAACAGATTCAAAACCTGCAAATGGTGCTTATCCAATTTATCTGAAACTGTCAAACTGATGTTATTTGAATCTTACCATTTGTTAAGTTGTTGTTATGTTAAATGATATGGACTTTGATAAATTTAAAACCCATTTTCTTTCTGACTTTTGCAGATCGATAAGAAAAAAAATAATAATAATCCAAATGGAGACGTTCAGCTGTAGTTTTCCACGTGGAGTTCACCTAATTTGATGACGATTAGCTCTTTAAAAATTTCAACCTAATGTGCTAATTTTCCAAGTTTCAATAGTACGTAGTTTGTCTTTGATGTTTTTAGACTAATTCACACGACTCCGACACACCACCGGCTAATTACCTGAAAATTTACACTTAATCATAATTGTAACAATAGGGCAAGCAAAAATAATGATGGTTTGGTAAATGAATATATTAGCTTTTAAAGTAAAGATTTTTGGGCTGATTTTTTAGCGGTTAAGTGGGTTACATTAAGCTCTTTAGGGAATTTGAAATCGGGCAGTTCAAAATATGTAGCCTGATCAAATTTCAAGTTAATCTTGGGCCAAGGTACTACTAGCAACCCAACCCAAGCAACTCAAGGAGCCCTATAAGTTTTGCTTTACAAAGATTTTATTAAAGTATGACAACGACTACTCCACACCACCAAAAGTATTGTCTCACACCATTTCACTCTCCCATACCACCTGCTTTATTTTTCACACCACCACTCTTTCTCACACCACCTATAAAAAAGAAAATAACATTTCTCCCCATTCAAATCGAAACACATTCTTCTCTTCTCTCTCAAAATCAAAACAACGCATTCAAAATCAAAACACATTCAAAATTGATTTCTACTCCTTCTATTGGTTCAATTGTTTCTTCTCTTCTCACAAAACAAGCAAACAAATCTTCCCTCTCGCATCTTCCATTTTCTTGGTTCGATTGCCTCTGCAACACCTCGGATCCATTCTTCACTTCGTCTCAGATCCCGACTCCAATGCTTCTGAAACAAGCTTTCAAATTATTCATTTCTTGCAAAAAATTTCAACAAGTTAACATTGTTAATATTTTGTTAACTTAAGCAAATTTGTTAACATTTTGTTAACTTCGTCTGTCATAGAATTTGTTTGTTCTCTTCACTATTGATTGTTTCATTTGTTAACAAGCTTTCAAAAAGGATCATTTAATAGCGAAATTTTCATAAAAACAAAGTAATCTCATGGAAACTTCAGAAATATTTTCAATCACAAAAAACAAAATAAATTTCAGAAATCACAAAATAAACTACTGTTTGCCTGAGACAATGCAAGGTTTTTGCAAAATCTCACATTGATCTGGGCGAACAATAAAAAAATTTGTTAAAAATTTCCCGTTCGCCCAGAACAATACGAGGTTTTTGCAAAAACTTGCATTGTTCTGGGCGAACGGGAAATTTTTCGGATAGATTTGTGCGACTTTTGTAAAATGGCCATAACTTTTTCATTTCAAAACATTTTCAAGTGATTTAAATTGTGTTTATTAGATAACTCAAAGTACTACAATTTGTGTGTTTTGATGAGCTTGAGATCTCAATTGAGGGTTTAAATTAGTCAAAAGTTACCCTGTTTTTTTCAAAAATAATTTGTTAGGTGGTGTGGGTTAGTAGGAAAAAAAAAATACATGGTGGTGTGAGACAGTACTTTTGGTGGTTTGGAGTAGTCATTGCCTTAAAGTATTTAAATGTGACAACTTCAACAGTAGTTGTTGGGTGGTTGTGCACTTTACTTGTAAAATGCTAGGTCATTCCAAAACCATACTCACCCCAAACACATAAAACAAACAACGTTTCAATATTTTTTCAAATGATGAAAAAGGTATCTTAATGGTCATTCAAACTAAGATTTTGAATCAAAGTTTGGTGATAACTCGCTCTAGCGGTTTTATTTGTATTTCTTTCGAGTTTGACCCTAATGCCACAAATGACTTCATTTCGTGTCAACAATACGGGTAATACACTAGTCTATACTACAAATAAGAATGGTGTTTGGGGTTGGACATAAAAGACGACTGAGATTTACCCAAAGATAAAGATCTAACGATCATAGACAATTTCTCATATTTCAAAATATCTTACTCTTTCAATTTATCTTGACCCTCACTTACACTTATTCATCATTCCCACTCTCAATTACTTATGTTTCAAGTATAAGGTTTTTTTTTTTTACTAAATCTATTTTGAGTTGTACACATAAATTTACTGGTGTTTTTTAGTATTTGTCATTTTGTATACAATTTCAAATTTGTGGGACAACTGTGAAATACATTTTATATTGTGAAATGAGTGGCTTTGTATTGTAACTTTTATGTTTTCCAATTGATTTCTTGGGCAAAGTGAGTGAGTTCATGGTGCCAAAGACACGAACGGGTTTGCATTTAATGAGTTTTACCCAAAAAATCATATTGTGCCAATGGCATGGGGGACACATTAGTCTATATTACAAATCAGAATGGTGTTTGGGGTTGAAGATAAAAACGCTTAGGATTGAAAGTTGCGGAAGATGTTGATGGTGAAGATCATTATTAGCAATGACATGTTTATAAATAAGTTGCAAATAGAAGGTTAAAGGAAATGAATAAAAAAGTGAAAAAGTTTGTGGAATGCATATGTGGCGGAGAGATAAATCTTTTGTGTTTTTTTTTAATGCAAATCTTTAGTAACTATCTACTTAGTTGTCGAATTTTAGTAAACTTGGTATTGTTGAAATGCATTTTTCAAGATCTTTCAAATGAAACCATTAATACAAACGCTTAAAGTTTTAAAACCAATCATTAATACAAACTCTTAAAGTTTTAAATATGCATTTCACTGTCTGCATTTTTTCAAAAAAATAATTATATGCTAATGCAATTCACATCGTAAGTATTTTCAATATTAAGACACATTCAAACAAAGATCATGAACTCCATATTTTGGAAAATCAAAGTTTGGGTGGATTAATTGTGGCAGTTTTAACCAGTTTCACCATTGCCACGACAAACTTTCTATCGTGCCAACGGCACGAAAAATACACTAGTCTATATTACAAATCATAATGGTGTTTGAGGTTGGAGATAAAAGACGTCTGAGATTTACCCAAATATAAGAATATAACAGATCATATAGAACTTAAAGCACTAATTGATAAGTTTGTAGATAAACATAGGTCATGGTTGATATTCGTTTCATCTAATGATTGGGACTTAAAGTTAGCATCTATGTCTTACCTTAAATCAATCTCCAATAAGAGTGCATGGGTTATATTCTCACACCCAACATTTTAATATTTATTTATTTTCTCCAATTGTTGATGTTGGTTATCAATAATTTACTGTAATCTAATGCACTTCACGTTATAAGTATTTTCAATATTAAGACACACTCAAGCAAAGAATATGAACTCCATATTTTGGAAAATCAAAGTTCGGGGAAGATTAATTAACTTATTGCCACGACTTACCTTCTATCTTGTCAACGACACAGAAAATACAATAGTCTTTTTTAACAATTCTCAAGCTTTTGCATGAGATCTCAATTAGTTGTTGTTTCTTCCTTGTCTTCAACTACAATTTTAACACATAGAGGGTTGTCGATCGATCGCTTTCTAATTTTCTTATATGTTTTTTTTAAAGATGCAAACTCCTCAAATCCATTCTTTTATAATTTTATGTTCTCATTGTGTTTTTTTTAGTGTTCAAGATACACATTAAACTATTGGGATTCCTTGATCCATCGACTATGTTTTTTAACCTCTTCACTTGTCGTGTCATTTCTGTGTTCAAGATACACACAACCTCTCTCTCCCATGGTCACCATCGACTAAGATTATCATTCAGACTTTCAAGTTCTCAATTGACATTGACAGTAAAGGAAGAGGAGGAAGAGAAACGTATATCGTGTTCAAGTTCCAAGGTTTACCCATTTCCATCAATGAACATAGAAAATCAAATATCTTGTATGATAACATGGGTCATGGTTATTCACTTAGTACAAATCATCTCAATATTTCGTTGCATGCAATTTATGGCAATGCCAAGTCCTTATCCAACATATTTCAAAATTATTAACGATCGATGGTCTCGTTCATTTAGTTTTAAATAATTTAATTTACTAGGTTTCATTGTTGCAAGAATAACTTCAATTGTTTTGCAAGCATTGTGTAACAAGGTTGCTATCGAGGCTAATGTACATAATTCTGAATCAATTAATGATTGGGTTGATATTATAATAAAGACTTTATTACATACAAAAAAAGAAGAAGAAGGCAATGACGTGATAAGGTGGTGAATGAAGAATGACGATACTTGTGCGATTTTCATTTAAAAGTTTTTGTTTGGAGAATTTATTAATCGAACACGTTGTTTCCATCAATTTCAAATCAAATGTGTCTTAATGTGGTTGAAAAAAACCTCGGGTGCCTTCTATGTCAATATCAGATTTATTATATTTCTTGATCATCAATATTTGCAATTTTCATCATTTTTTATGAAAGTTTTTTTTTTGGTTAGATTCAATTATTTTTCATTTATTATGTGATTTGCTTCACTCAATTCAGTTCAATTCTCTGTTTTTTTTTTTTTTTAATTGTATGTGGGTCATTTAGCTAGAATATTGAATACGCTACAAAACATCAACTAAGTTGAGTTTTATCTAGTTGTGCAATCCAAATTCATTTTATTTGTAACGTCAATGTGCAAATCATTGGTCACCTTAGTAAAATTCTCAATTTTTTTCTTTTTATTTGGTAATCATTCAATATCAAACACTAATACCTATTTTTTCAAGGCCTTCACAATAACATCTGATCTGTCATTCACAATTAGATTAAAAAAATGGGAAGAAATACGCACATATATCACCACACAAAATAAATTTAGTTAAAAAACATACTTATAACATCCTTAGTCGTACACTTATATTTTTTTATTTGATTAAACATCCAGTTGGAGGGGAAACTGTGAGATGTAAAACCTTTATTAACTCACAAAAGTTTGAAATACAAATGGGGGTACATTACGACTTTACCCGTAACAAGGACAAAAAAGAACCTAACAGAAATTATTTAGACATATGTATATACGTTGTACATTCATTATCAAGTCGTAAGAGTGCCCTTGGTGTATTGGAAGAGAAGTACTCTCGAAAGTTTTAGACTGACATTCCAATTTTGCACTATAGTAGCCAACGCATCCGCTATCATGTTAACTTCACGATACACATGCATGAGAACAACTTTTACATTTCTAATCTCATGTTGTACCTCAACCCAAATATTCTGAAGAAATCAAGGGGCAGTAAACTCCCCATGAAACCACCCTCTAAGTAACACGAAATCCGATTGGATGACACACTTCGAAATATTCAAACGTCGAACCAATCTTACACTCTTCAATAACGCCAAAGGTTTTGCCCCTATTACTTGAACCATTACCAAAGCACACAATTACCATCCTCGATTCTAATGGTAACACCACATGCAGCCATCTCTTTCACCGACTATCCATCGACATTAAGGACATACCATCCACGAGGACGAGGTTCCCTGTAAAGGACTCAAACTGACTTCTAGTGAGCTGCCTTAATCGTGAGACCCAACGATCGCAGCAAACTCACATCTCTATTATCTATTGTTATATTCAATAATTTACAAACAATATTTTAGTACTTTAAATATTTTAACTATGCATAAACAAACACCTAAGATAAATGAACATAAAATAAATATAAACAATATAAAATATAGTAAACAATAATAAAATACTAATATAATACCAATGGAAATTGAGCAATTGAAGAAGAAGAAAATGATACCTCACAATTTGACTTTGCAATTTCCAAGTGCCATTTATAAATATGTGGTAACTACCATAATTTTTTTTTATTATAATTAGATATTCACATGTCTATAGTAATAACAATTCTACCATGGATATTCTCAACAAGTCCATTTTTTTCTTTCCCCACTAAAGCTTTGTTAGAGCTTCAAAACAAGTTAGAAGAACTCTTTCTTGCCCTTCCACAATTGTCTCCAATATTATAAATTTGTTAATTTGATAACTTCAGTGTTTTCAAGCTTGAACTGGAATCATGGTTAGTATTTTTCATAATAGGAACATAACATTCATAAATATTTTAACTGTAATTTTTTTTTGTTCGTGAAAGAATAGAGGAAATAAAAAAAATAGAGAAATACGATAAGAGAAGAATAGTAAATGAAGTAGGCGAATGAGAAACAAATAAAATGAGAATAAAAAATGGGGATGAGGAAGTTTGATAGTTTAACCGGGAAAAAGGTGAAGTAGATTTTTTTTTTTTTAACCAGTTAGATTTATCTTGATATACACATTACCATTATCTAATGCAATTTGGTTGTTGTGTAATCACATTTGTAATGATCCATGTAAAATACCCAAGGGAATTTTTGTTAGAAAAAATTAGCTCTAACAATTTGATTCTACAGTGATTTTGTTTGTTTGAGTATAAGTTTTATTTCGATTATTGGCGGAGATGTCAATTTTGAATTAGCAATAGGGTTCTAACACTCCATATTGTGGATAAGCATATATCGGAAGAGAGTGTCCTAAACTCTAAATCACACATATATGTCTAGAGTTGTGGATAATATACATATAGCCACAAGTGACAACTAATAACTGAAATACAAGAATTATAAAGAATAACATAATCAAATTCGATTCAATTAAAGCCGACTACAGTAAACTATTATGAACTACTAGAGTACTAGTCTGTAAACACCTATCGTGTATCGATGATCAAATGGTTTAAATATCCAAGGCAAAATAATCCTTCTACATAGTATAAGAAAACAAATAACAAGTTTTAACCGGATATGTTATCTATGCACCCACCCCAAAGTGATAAAGCATATTGTGGGTCCACATTCTCTAAACAACGACCACAAATGAAAATTTGACTAAAAATATTTCTAAGTAGTGATATGTAAATAATACTAATGCAAATTTGAGTTAAAAGGAAACGTTTTATGGCAATCCAAAATTGCCAACGGGTAAAGTAACTAGTCAATGCTACAAACTCAATGCTAAGTGTGCTGGAAAACTGACGCGTTAGTACTAATTAGGGAATATCTTTCACTATGGAACACCTAATTAAATATTGTTTGAACCATTGGAAACTATATCACAAAGTTTTCCAACCATATGTGGCATGCTCTAAGGTTACTATTACAACGACACAATTCTAAAAAATAAATCAGGTCATCTATCATTCTTCAACAAACTTACACTTTGTCACTAAAAAGAGTATATATTTATGTACAAAATTCAGTCATACCACGAAAACTCTCAGAAACTAAACTTAAATAAGAAAATTTTGATATGTAGTGTGATATCATATTTGCTAAAAAAAACCCAGTCAAAACTCTCGCAGAAAATTTTGCAAGTTCAGTCCAAATACCAAGACAGATTTAATTTTTAACTCATATTTGCACAGTGTTTCAACTTTGTTTTCAATTATTTTATGCAATGAAACTCTGTCAATCTAAGAGAATACAACCAATAATACAAAATACCCAAATAAGGCATTGAAAACCAAATAAAAACAAACTAGAGGTAGAACCATATGTGTGCTCGGAAAAAAAATTGTAGTAATCTTTCACAAATACTTTGATTCAAAATCCCCACTAAAGCTTTGTTATAGCTTCAAAACAAGTTAGAAGAACTCTTTCTTGCCCTTCCACAATTGTCTCCAATATTATAAATTTGTTAATTTGATAACTTCAATGTTTTCAAGCTTGAACTAAAATCATGGTTAGTATTTTTCATAATAAGAACATAACATTCATAAATATTTTAACTGTAATTTTTTTTTGTTCGTGAAAGAATAGAGGAAATAAAAAAAATAGAGAAATACGATAAGAGAAGAATAGTAAATGAAGTAGGCGAATGAGAAACAAATAAAATGAGAATAAAAAATGGGGATGAGGAAGTTTGATAGAGTAACCGGGAAAAAGGTGAAGTTGATTTTTTTTTTACCAGTTAGATTTATCTTGATATACACATTACCATTATCTAATGCAATTTGGTTGTTGTGTAATCACATTTGTAAGTGGGTCCGAGAAATAACTCGCTTCCTTCTTCCCTATCAACTAACTCTGAGTTGGCTCGTGAAAGAGAGCCGGTCGTTGCGAGTAAGGGGAAAGTTGTAGATGAGGGTCTTGATGCAGTAAAGACAGTGAAGGGTGACGTTGGAGTGATTCTGGTATTGTAGGACCTCCATCCAAATGCGCGGATCAGTCTGTTTGCTCCAAATGTGGTAAAGATAAGCAATCAAGCTTGGCATCAGGATGTTGACATTTTTTATGCTTCCAATAAGCATATTAGCAGGTGGAATGACTGGCTGGAAAACTGTGCTCCAGAGCCAGAATGATAGACATTGGGAGAACGTAAGGATAAATGGAAGAAGCATCTCGTGTTGTGGATGTCATACCTAAATCAAGTGGCCGCAGCTGGGACTGAAGTTGAGGCCGCTCGTAAAAAAGTGTACACCATGGAGTGGTATTTGCAAACTTGCATAAGTCATACTTGATGTTCTCTACGATATTGAATTGTTGAGTAAGCAACTCGAAGCTTACTTGGATGTTGGAGCAGAGTCCCGACGCACAAGATAGGAGACCCGGAGGAATTGTTTGATTCTGACCTAGCGTGGGCAGTGTCCGCGAGGGATTGATTTGAGAATGAACTGAACCTTGCCTGTCGTGACTTACTATTTTTCCAAGAAACTGTGGTTGGAGTGTAGGATGAGATGCAAGCCCTGAACACCGAGAAGGCCAATAAGGAGTCCGAATGGGCTGTCCGATGTCAGCAGTTGGAGGCTGATGTTGATTTTAATGCCAAAAGCGTGTGTACCGTGGAAGAGCAGCTCCTTCTGGCATAAAATGAGCTAAGTGTTGTTAATGATAAGCTGGGCGTTGAGCAGTCCAAGATTGACATGCTGTCAGGCAAGTTGGAGTAGTTGGAGTGAGAGTCGTGCATGGAAGACTAGAGTTGTTGCAACTTATGAAGGGGGATCATCCTGACTGGGATCTCTCCTATTATGAAGAGGTAGCATATGCGGAGTTTGGAGTGGTCTTTGATCCATCCGTAGAGGAAGGTGACGCTGATGAGGGCAATCGAAAGGAAGTACATACAGATGTGCCTTCTGTTTCCTCTCCTGCTAAGTCCGGCTCTGTTGTATCCGACTTTCCTTCTGATGAGGAGTGAACCTTGTATTTTCGGCTTGCAAATGAATAGCATTCAATACTTGTGCATTTTTCTTTTACTTTCTCTGCTAGTTTTTATCTGTTTTGTCCTATTGCGACATTAGTTGTCAGATGAGAGGTTTTGCTAGGTCAGAAAGTCATATGATTGATTTGCTGGTGAGAGTTCCAACTACTTGTGTTGCGATAGTTCGTGCAATCCTGGTCAGAATTCTCTTAGAAATCAGGGATTGTGATTCACCCTTTGTCTGGCGGCCTGTTTGTATACCAGACCAGCAGTTGTTGCTATTGTAAGTGAACTAGTTAGACTGTGGTCCTAGCACGTGCACCATCATGGATGGTCAGACAATAGTCCCCATGAGTCTTCCGAGTCGAGCTTCCAGAGCTCTGACCGAACTTTCGACTCGTTTATACCTGCTATTGATGGAATATGCTTAGTTGGACTAGAGGTTGTTATCACCAGTTATAACTGACTAAACCGGGGTTGGTTTTGGTGACCATTGTTTGTGATTGAACGATGGTCCCTGGCAAGCCATCTTAATCAGGCGTCGAGGGCACTGACTAGACTTCCACTTTCCAACCCATCTTCATTCACTTTTGGCGGACTAGGAATTGGAGTGAGCCAGAAGTTATCATCGACAGTTGGTCCAACTAAACTTTGGCAGGGTTCAACGATCATTGTCTGCGAAAGGACGATAATTCATGGCAAGTTGTCTTCTTCAGGCTACATGAGCATTGACTAAGCTCCCACTTTCTAACCCATCGTCGTCCGTTATTTGTAGACTAGGTTTAGAGTGATAAGGTTTGAAAATCATTATCTATAGTTGGACAATGATCCCTGACAAGTCGTTTTCACCAGGCTACATGAGCACTGACTAAGCACCCACTTTCTAGGCCATTGTCATCCATTCTATTTGGACTAGGCTTCGAGAACACCAGAGCTATCATTATCAATGGTCGCTGACTAAACTTCGGTCGGGTTTTGCAATCGTTGTCCATGCAAGGATTCCTGGAAAGCCATCGTCATCAGGCGTCGAGAGCGATGACTAGACTCCTACTTTCTAAGCTGTCAGAATCCGTTATTGGCGGACTAGGCTTCGAGCAGACCATAAGCTATTGTCATTGGTCGTCACCGACTAAGCTTTGGTCGGTTCGGTCACTATTGTCCATGTTTGGACAATGATCCCTGGCAAGCTGTCTCGATTAGGCATCAAAGCGCTGACTAAGCTGCCACTCTAAACTGTTGACCCCCGTTTAACAGACTGGGCGTTAGAGCGGACCAGAGCTAACGTCATAGGTCAAAACCAACTAAGCTTTGGTTAAGTTTGGCGACCATTATCTATAGTTGGACAATGGTCCCTGCAAGCCATCGTGGTTAGGTGTTCAAACGCTGACTAAACTCCTACTTTCTAGCCTATCGTCGTTCGCTTTTGGTGGGCTAGGCGTTAGAGCGGACCAGAAGCTATTGTAATCAATTGGAGCTGACTAAGCTCTTGGTAAAATAAGATTTTGGGCGTGCAAGTCTGACTTGGGTGTCATGACTTATTTAATTCGCCTAGCGGTCTAATTTCGAAGTCGGATCGATTAACCCCAGTTTTAATGAACAACAACGAAATAATAATATGGCAAATGCCTTGAATTTATTGAAAGTACTCAGTAGGCGCGCTCCTTGTTCCATGAGTGCTCGAGGCCTTCGTTGTTTGTGTCTTTGATGTGCTGGGATAGATCTGGTGGGTCATAAGCTTGGGCCTGTTAGTTGGCAAAGCCCAAGTGAAAAATCTTTGTAGATCAGCGTGTCACATGTACGACACAGATTGCGAGACGATTTAGTATTGGTTACTCACCCCAGTTAATGGGGTCATGTGTAGGGCCATTAATTCGATGAATGTGGACTCGTGTTATTGCAATTGGAATCGTCGCTTCCATGTTTCCCATACGGCATTTAATGTTCACTATTGGATGACGTTGCTTCATAAACTTCCTCGCCTATATATAGACTAGTCGTTTTCCATCTCAAGCATTGCAATGAGCGTTGTAGAGTATGTGGAGCAAATGTATCTTACTAGAGAATATGCTTTGGGTTTTCCAAAGGCTGAAGGAAGATATCTCTTACTCGAGTCTTCAGATGTTCTGACATTTACAGCAATGAGTCTTAGTAAGACCTGCTATTATGTGATGCCATCAGATCCGGGTGAGCATCCAATTGATTCCATGAGATTTTGTAATATCTTCTTACATTTCGAAGAAGAAGTACGAACCTTTCCTTAGGGGTTAGGTTTGTCTTTCATCTTCTGTTGCTCTCGAGCTCCCATCTGTCATTGGAAGACGATTCCTGCAGCTAGTTTATGGTTGAATGGAGCGTCGGCGGACATGACTTTTGTTCCTGGGGTGGTATTTCTGCGTCACCCTAGGCATTAAACATTTGATAGGCGACCCCATCTGGCAGCACTGTGAGACCTCAATCATTTTTCTATTCAAGGATATTCTCGTGTGCCTTCATTGCTTTCCTTGCATTGGAAAGGCAGATTGGCAGAGCAAAGTTTTGAAGTGCGTGTTAGCAGATGCATACTTGCGCCGGACTTAGATACTTGTAGTGTATAGACTTATGTACTAGTTGGTCGGCAAGCTTTGTAATAACTTTCATTGCAATCAATAAAATATGTTTTATTTCTGGAATATGTCTGGTATGAACAATTCTCCTAAACCGGCCCTGAAGGAGGCGTGTATGCTCCTGGCTCGGATTGCATAGTCCCTTTAGCGAAGTGTCGTGTTTTGCCAAAGCTAGCAAAGTTATTGAAGAGTGAACTTCGTGTTGGAAAGCGATTCCTTGCTGATTATCAGCTCTTGGAGTAGGCCCCCGTTTGCTAAAGTATCGTTACTTAGCTCTACATTGATCTGGATTGGGCCTCCAGCTCTGAACTTTGTCTTTCCGCAGAATTGTGCTTAGATTGTCTGGGGTTTCTCTCCATCCACGCGGATTGATTCTCCCATTTCATCTAGGCCCGAGGCCTGATACGTCTGTTCCGCGAGCCCAAACTGTAATTGGTAGCAATTCAGTTATTTCAGGGCCGCATAATGGCAGTCCCTTGCCGATGGCCGATCTCCTCAAATAGTTCATTGGGCCTGGTTGGTTGTATATTTAATGCATTGGTGTAGAGTGGAAACTACTACCTCCATATGATGAAGCGAATGCCTTCCCAGAATAATGTTGTTGGTGGACGGAGCGTCAACCACCAAAAATTCCCAAACAAGGTACTTCCGCAATTGTGGTTCTCCCGCCACCACCATTAGATTAATCTTCCTGATAGGGAAGCATTTCTCTCCACTGAATCCGACCATGGGCGAGTGGTCGGGGTTAAGTCTTTCTCCTGGAGTTGCATGTTTCGCAAACGTCAATGGTGAGATCGGACTCTGAACTCGTGCGTGCTGCACTGTCAGTCCTCGGACTGGGGTGGCATCCACATCTCGGTCAACGTCCTCTTGCGGGGCCTGTGGGATTGCTTTCCCTCGGGACCGACCCCATGAAGGACATAGATGATGCCAAGAGCTTCATTTTCGATCTCCTTAATAGCGTCTTCCTTTTCATTTGCCGGTCTTGCCTCTTATTTGAACTAAGGAACTTCTTGAGTTTGCCTTTCCTGATCCAGTACTCGACTTCCCCTATGAGGTTTCTGCAATCCTCAGTATCATGTCCACCCTCCTTATGGAAGCTGCAGTATTTGTTGTTGTCGCGTCGAGCAGGGTCTCATTGCTGCTTGGGGGGCACTTCAATTCTTCACGTAATCGAGGATGTCGAACAAACTGGTGTTGAGAGGGTGACAAATTTGGACCCAACATAATTGGAGGCCTTGTTATGCCTGGTGCGGTCGTAATCGGTCTTAATGTTGGTGTGTTTCCTTTTGTTCTTGTCGTCGTCCTTCTTCTTCTTTCCCTCTTTCTTGTCCTTAAGGACAAAGGATTTTTCTCGAATTTTGCCTCCTTTTTGGCTATCAGCATCTCGTCTAGAGTGACATATTTCTGGGCATCCTTCATCATTACAGCCGTCGATGAGAGTCAACTCATCGTTAAAACGTGTGACGTATTCCCTCAGCATCTCGTTCTGCTTGTGTTTTAAGGTCAGTAGATAGTACGAGCCCTTCCTAATTCATTGGTTGCCCACAAAGTGCGCGAGGAACGTCGTCGCCAATGTTTAGAATGATTCGATGGACCTCGAAGGGAGGTTGTGGAACCAGGTCAGCGCTAACTTCTTCAGGTTGGTAGGGAATGATCAACACATTATCGCATTGGACCCTTCCTTGACTGCCATTACATGCTGGAAGTGCCGCAAGTGATCGGACGGGTCTCCCGTCCTGTCTTAAAACTTCAGCTTTGGCAGGGTGCACTTTTTCTGTAGCGGTTCATTCATGATACGATCCATGAACGAAGTGACAATGAGATTGAATAGTACGTATGGATTTGTGGCCCCTTGCTGGATGGGGTTGTGCGAGAAGTCTATGTCGGCTTTGGACACTGGGTCCCTGTTGGTCGCTCCTTCGCCTTTGGTCCATTGGGAAGCTGCAGAAGTAGCGCAACTCTTTTGAACTTGCTCTCTGGAACCTTTTGGGGATTGGGCTCTTCTCTGCTCTCGGTCTCCTCTTGGGGGTAGATGATTCTACTGATTTAGTATCTTTACCACTCGTGCGATTTGTTGCATCTGGATTGATAGTAAATCCACCCTTGGGTCTGTTGCGGCTGCCACCGACGTAGGGGTCTGAGAGGGTTCCTCTTGCGGTGGTGGTGGCATCGGAGCTAGCGGCGCTCTGCTAATTCGAGCGTTCGAGGGTTCAACAGCGTCTCCATTGTTGTAAGACATTGTTGTCACCATCTTTCTAGCTCTATGGGAAAGGTGGCACTGTTGTTTCTTCTGAGGAGCTCAGTCGTTTCCCACGGAAGGAGCCAAACTTATGTAGTCAATTTCTGCTATCCTGTTTCACCTTTACCTAAACCTTCACAGTGAACGCACGTGAGCCAAGGACAACCGTGTGGTGGCTAATGACACTCCAATGCTTAAGTTAGATAAGGCTTAGGAGAGGCTTAAAGTTGTAAATTGGGTTTATGTAGCGTACATTTGTTCATTGACCTTATTTCCCTTTTATAGTATGAAAATTTTTGTTCGGCTCGGTCTTTGGTGGCGTAGTTTAGGGAAAAAGATCTTACTAGAGATCCTTTCCTAGTTAAGAGTTGTCCATGTAGGGAAGTTTACTTACACTACCTGTGCTCCTAGATCTGTGGGAGAAGTTTCATTTTTCGGGTGTTGTCCATGCAAGGAATTTTCCTTGCTCGACTCATACTCTAGTATTTATTTCCTAGTCGAAACCAAAGTATTGTTAGCCTGTTTTTCTTGGGTCGACCCCCCAGATATTGGCCTTATCAGGGCTTACTCTTGCCTTATCAGTGCTTACGAGTATTAGGCTTGACCGCGTGACTTGTGGGCTTAGTGGTGCGTTGCAATTTGGATCCGACCTTCTAAATCCTGCCAATCGTGGGCTTAACGTTGTGTGGGCCTTGTTGAATTGAGCACGCAATCAGGCATGCTTTATTTTGTTGATGAGATTATCATGACACGCATACGGTGCTGATCAAAAGACAGTTTGATGTATCATCAGTATTAAACAAAAGAAAATAGAGAGCAACTAACTCTCTATAAACGTCACTCATATTTTTCTCTTCATTTCACAAGATCTTAGTGAACCGTCCTTACCTCTCCCCTCACCCCTCTTTCTTTTGGCTATCTATGTATTTATTCTTGAGTAAGTCTAGCCAGCCATGTTTGCTAGCATTTTTTGATGTTTTTACACTTTTTACCCATTCTCTTTAAAACACAATTACAAACATTATCTATAGAAGGGGTAGAAGTATAAAAAATCCCAAATAAGGCTGACTAGAATTGTTTTTTATTCTTTGTTTTCCAATTCTAACGAAAATTGTGGTGGCGCACAATGTGGAGGGACTTTTCATGACAGTGAAAAACACGACAATGAAAAAAGGATCAAATGGAGTCATTAGTAGTACATGTTGGTTTTCAAGTTGTGCTTATTGTAACCATGGCCTCCAACCCATCTAGTTTCGTTGATGTCGTCAAGGCCATGAAAATATTGGATAGAGAGTGTGTATCTTGAGTTTGTGAGGAAGCAACCAACGATGATTTATCTCATCATGGTTTTTGGAACACAAATGATGGTGGTGACAATTGAACAACCCTTCACTTTTGAGTAATAAATGATTATATCACTACTAACCACTCATTGCTTTCATTATAATGAGAACAAATATTTATGGGTTCGACATCATAGTTGAAAGTTTGCCAACTAGTGTTATGAGTGTTAATGTTAGAAGGTTTTTAGATGTAGCGGCAATGGGACGTGAAGGCGTAGATTATGCAAACTTGGTCGATGACTTGTTCATGAAAAACTTGTCAGGGCGGTCTTGAGATGCAAAGAATCTAAATAGATTATATGGGTTACTCAGTTTGGGCATTGTGCCTCAGCCTCGATGAAGTTGGCTGCATGTGGATTTTAGTATTGTGGGATATGTTTAAGTTTTGTTTTAGTGTTTGATGATAATCCTAGGTTAGTCAGGTCTATGAGGTGAGTTGAGTCGAGTCGAGAATTTTGTTGATTGTTTAATAATCTTAAGTTTGGTTCAAGTTAGAGCCTGAGTCTTATTTTGCATGATGAAGTAATTGGATAGAATGTAGCTGGTGAATCATAAAAGTCAATTATATATGTTGTTTGTACAAGTGAATGTAGGAGTGTGATTATACTTTGTCACCCAACTATATTTATATTTGTTGGTTTGAAGATTTCATTTACACATGACATTCATTAGACTCTTCTACTTAGGAGGTTAGAATCCGATCTTTGTCCACAAAGAATAATTGAACTTGACAAGATTAGGGTTTTGTAGAAAAAATTATTTGACAGAAACAATTGTTAGAGATAACCCAATCCATAAAATTCAATACAAAAAATAAAACAAAAATTAAAAATTATGTAATGTTCTGATGCGTATCTTTAGGAGTTTTTGTCGAAACATTGCTCTAGACGTAGTAGCATATGCCCTCAATTGGAGCTAATGCAAAAGACTGAGAAAATTTCTCATTTCTCTTTTGTCTTCTTTCACTACGGCAATGCGAATACACTATCCAACATCAAGGGCCTTACACGAAAGATCAAGACTATTCACAACTTACAATTAAACTGAAGAATTAAAAATTCATAAATAAACCTACAAACTTCAAATTGATAAATTATGCAATCATTAATTTAAGTTATATGTAACCATGTCCTCCATATGAAGGGTGACAAAAGTCTACTGGTGGCCTAACATTTTTTTTATTGGGTCGTTGATCATTTTTATTTATTTAGTAATTTATGCTCAAAGACTACATAACTGACCCTATAGGATTTACCAAACCATGCTCAAAAGCTATACACTATTGTTGCCGCTTAATAACTAACCATTAGAGAGACTTCACCTTCCATCCCTGCACTAGTGAATATCAACAACATGGACTTTGTTATCCTTAATATGCATCCTTAGGATGGCCTTGTTCCCATCCATCATGAACTTCTTAAACTGTGACTAAGAAGACCTTCAACAGTTTTACAGGATAAACAACATACACAAAGATTGTTTCAAGATAAGTTATTGGCTTTTAATACTAATTGATACGTCCAAATCTCATCCTCCTGTGAGTTTGATATGCAAAACAGATTTTAGACTGTCAAAGACCATGTTTTGGTGGCCGAAGGCACTCCGATGTTCAAATTAGCAACTTTGTTTGAAGAATGAAGTAAATATGGACAAAACTCAGTTAAAGTTGCATTCCTTGGTCGATTGTTCCATTTACCTTATATAATGGTCGCGGTTAATTATTTGTTTGACTTAAGCATGTGAAGCACAACAAAAGGAGACGTTTCTCGTAACAGTCTCTTTCTTTATGAAGATGCGTCTGTGGATGTGTAACTCCCTCCATGACTCTTTTCTTACGCAACATTCCCCTTCTTTATGAGAGAACTCGTGCGGGCCTGGATTTGGGCTTTAATTATGTCTTCCTTCAATGGACTCTGTTTGGGCCTTTATGATTGATTTTTCCTTATTGGCTTTTACGAGCTGCTCGACAGATGGAACGCCAGATCCTCCTGATGGATTTTTTCGCCACGCATATGGCTATGATGACGGTCTATTTGATGTATTATTAGCTACTCCCCCGTAGTTAGTGGGTATGCTGACGTTTTCACTAACTTCATGACGGTTGGTATTTCAATTCCATCATTGCCTTGTATTTAATGTTGTCAGCAACTTTTGGTGGGTTGGTGTCTCGATTTTTTGCTCACTTGTTTGTTTTTGCGCACATTTCTGGGATTTCACGTAGCCATCATATCTTACACGTTGCCCCATGAGTCGTCCCTTCGTTACTTGGCTCTATAAAAGGGGGCGTGATGGGTTTGTTTTCCCTCTTTACCCTATCTTTAAAATTAGGGTTCTTTTCTTCCTTCATCTCCTTCGTTCTCTTTGTTTATCCGTTCTTTAACGATGTATGTTGGCGATAAACTAAGCAATAAGCCGCTAGCTACTTGTGAAGCTTATTTTTCTCCCAAAAAGCTTCTCAAGCAATGTTGGACAACCTTTATTCTGACTATAATTTTTCACCCGACCTCGAAATTATTTTGCCTAGACAGAACAACAGTTCTTGTCGTCCAAGGTCCCGGTGCGTTGTACTATATTCATGGATGTTCTCCCCTGGCCTTTGAATCCCAGTTCCAAAGTTGTTTTGGGACTATCTGGATTTTTTGGGCATTCCTCCTGCCCAAATAGGTCCTATTGGTTGGATGGTCATGGTTTCTTCTTATGCAATGGCTATTCTATCCGACATTCGTTTGACTGTGAGAGTTTTGCATTCGGTGGTTGGTCTAATGGTGACCAAGGATATTTTCTTCCTTCGTTCTCCTGCTTGTTTCACGAAGCTTAATGATGACATCCGCAATTGGTCGAGGTCATGGCTTTATGCTTCTGTTGACTCTAGTTACTTCCAATTGCGAGGTCATCTGATTTTGTGGTCATTTCGAGTTCCTAACAAACAGAAGGATCTACAATAGACTGCAGAGGAGCGAAGGGTTAGTGACCAATTCTTGAAGCTTATCGAGTTCCCTGTGGAGGCATTTTTCTCTGAGGAAATCTTGGAGCGTAGTGGTTTGTACACTATGAACAAAGTGGAGCGGGCCTTGCTTACTAAATCTCGTGCTGAGGAAATTGTTGCCCGCGCTACTCGTACTGGCGTTAATGGTGCTAGCATTGATTGGGAAGTGACTTCAAACAGATGCGTTACGAATCTCGAAGCTTCTATCAATGTCGTAGGCCTGGTTTCCAAGAAGAGGAAGCTTGCGAGGCCCATTAGTCCATCGAAGCAATTGTTTGGTAGATCCTGGTCGGGTTTCGAGGAAGAAACGACTCTCTACTCATGGCTCTGCTCGGATTGCATCTCGTCTGAGTCCTTCTGGCAAGAATGTTACAGAAACTGTCTCTCGTCCGAGTCATTCCTGCAAGGATGTTATGGAAGAGAATCGTGCATCCCTTGAGGAGGCTGAGGAGATGAGGCTGGTGCTAGGGGTGGGCAAACGGTTTGAGGATACGCGGGTTCAAACCGAACCGGACCGTTTTGCTCTAAACGGTCCGGATTTTAAGTTTGTGTTTTTAGATACGGTTCGGATCGGTCCAGATCCGTTATAAAACGGTCCGGTCCCGGTTTCTATTTTTTAAAAGGAAACGATCCGGGTTGGACCCGTTTCAAATCACAAACCACACTTCATATGACCCTAACCAGCCACTGGTATTTAAACAACAAACCACACTTCATACCAAAACCCTAAAAAGCCTCTCTCTCCCGCTTTTGCGAAGCTCACACTCTCAAGGAGGAGAAGAGGATACGGTGGTGGCGTAGCAGACCAATCAGAGTAAGTTTTACCCGACTCCCTCTTTTGATTTCACATTTAGGGTTCATCTTCACCTCTCTATTCCAGATCTCCCATTGTTTACTCTTCAAGAACCCAATTTTAGGTTTCAATCTTGAATCAAACACGCTTCATTTTGTTTGATTGTTTTACACAAAGGGGTTGCTTAGTTGTTGTGTATCTATAAACCCTTTGGTTGGTTTGTTGATTGGAGAACTTGTTTTCTCAGAATCATGGCGGACAACAAGGTGGTGACTATCAGGACTAGGAAGTTCATGACTAACACGCTTCTCTCCAGAAGGCAATTCGTAAGTTTTTATTTACTTTTGTTCAAATTTGTCACCTTTGATGTAAATATTGTGTACCCATTTTGTAATCTGTGTTAATTTTGATGGGTTATGTTTGTCGCACAGGTTATCGATGTTTTGCACCCTGGAAGGGCCAATGTTTCAAAGGTATGATCTTTTCTGCCTCAAAATTTTATATGTTAGATATTATTATGGTTTATGGGTTTGAATGCTTGGGGTTTTAGTTACATTTACTTCTGTATACTAAACATGTTTTGCTCCCTATTCCCTGAATGTGTTTTAACTTTTACATCTTTGTTTTTCTCGTATGTGTGATAATCTTGCAATATTTGTTGTGTTCTTTGGTCTTTGGATCATTTCTTGTTCATTAGCCATGATACTGTTTGAAGATGAGTGTAGCAGAACCATTGTTAAGTAGTGCTAGCTTTCTATCAATCTTACTAGTGATATCAAGAAAAATAACTTCTGCCTTCATATATATTCACATGGCAGACCAAATAGTGTGGACATCTGTACTGTAATCCAACATTCTAATGCCACCAATTGATGTGCACTCGTGCATGTTCTTCATTGTGATGGATAATCTCTAAACATAGACCTTACAAGTTTCACTACTGCCACAGCTTCATTATAGGCTTTGTCTTCCCCCCTCTATGGTACTATGCTACAATTCTTTACTTCAGAAACTACCACCTCAAGGAACCATGGGAACGAGCAGGTCTTGCAGCATCTGCCATTGCTGTAAGTAGAAAGAGAAACAACTGTAACTTTTTGCTTATTATTAGGCACCCTTCTTTACTAAATTTTTCTTTACATGCATGCAGGCTTTGATATCCTCAGTGGCTCTTGTGATCACTCTACTTTCTGTGATCACTCTACTTGCCCACTTTCATCCAATTCAATGTGAAGAAAAAGTGATTGTGAAGCAGACAAAGCTGTGTGGCAACAAAGCTGTTCCAGAAGGTAACCTGTGTGGCAACAAAGCTGTTCCAGGAGCCTAGGCTGCCTAGCTGTTCCAGAAGGTAACCTGTGTGTGGCAACAAAGCTGTTCCAGCCTCCAGGAGCCTAGCTGTGCAAGCTGTGTGTTAGAAATATTTTTCTTTCTTGCTTTCGAGATACATTGTATGATCATGATATATAGCAAAAAAGTACAAAATACAAGGATGTAGTGTGAGGGAAGAAATATCATTGTCAAGTTTGGTCATTTAACAGAAAATAAATATCATTTATTCATATTTAAAGAAGCAAAGAAACCTATTTTTAGATTCCAATTATATTTGTGATTTGGAACCGTTTGGAACCGTAGGAATCGGACCGTTCCAAACGGTTCGAGTTAGGTTCGGTTCCAATGTTCAAAATGAGGAGATCCGGACCGGACCGGATCCGTTATTTTTAAACGGTTCGAGTTAGGTTCCTCCAAATTTGGAACCGATCCGGACTGTGCCCACCCCTAGCTGGTGCTGGAGAGGAACAAGAAAGAGAGTATTTATTCGTTGGACGATAACGAAAAAAGGCTTATTTCCGCCTATGGTGTTTCGATCGTTGTTGAATGGTCTAACGATGATCTTCGGGCTATTGATGAAAAGATGCTCCAGTTGGCAGTGGAGCAATCTAAAGAGGTTGTCAGCACTGGTCAGAGTTTCAAAGTTTTTCCTCCTCAGTCTCCTTCCATTAACGTCAATGATGTGGTCGGATTCTTAGTTTCTTCTCCTGCTTGTTTGAACTTTGCTGCCACTACTAGCCTTGTTCCTGCTATGGTTGCTCTGCGCCGGGAGGGAAATAGCGGTTTTTCGTTGTCACCGTCGTTCCGCCTGCCCTTCTGGTTGTTGGGGGTTGTTCATCTGTGCTTCCGGATCTCCGTGTTCTTCATCCACAAGTTAGCTGGAATGAGCCTAACTCAGAAGACATTTGTATCAAGTCAGACAAAAAGTTTTGCAGGTTTACTCAGCTTGACGTGCAAGAAGGTGCGCACAAGCTAATAAATGAATGCACAAACGATCAGTGGAAAGACCTTCGATGCCCGTATTCTTGATTACAGTCTTAAGCAGATAATGGACGGGATGAATCATCTCAGTTATGCAGGGGTGATGGGCTCGATTTACCGAGTTGGTCATGATCAGGCGGTTTCATTGGAGAGAAATTTGGCAGCACTATTGCTGGTATTTTCTCACGTCCTTTCCCAATTCGATGTGTTGAAAGCACAATGCACAAAATCGGAGAAAATTGTCGGGGCTGCTCGGGCCTCGTTGATCAAAGGGAAAAGTGCGTGGGATAAGTCTGCAGTTGAGCTCAAGTCCTTGAAGGCCAAGTTGGATGAGGTTTGTGCCCGTTTACGTGACATGGAGAAGGAGCTATCCGCCGAAAATGCAACTTATGATAAGGCTTCACGTGTTGTGATTGAACAATCTATCAATCGTGATATTGGTGAGAAACGAGTGGAACAGTTAACAGTTGTGCTAGACGAGGTCAAGGCAGATACTTTTGTTATGCTTACCACCACTGAGGGACGGCTTGTTGCGACAAAAAATGAACTCGCTACTGCCAAGGACAAGCTTCACATTGTGGAGGTTGAAGATTGGAAGCGAGTTGTTGATGGGCAGGTTCAGTTTTTTTATTATATCGAAGGGGCTCAGTGTGGATTTGTCTAAGTATAAGCACTTGGTTGATCAAGCCTTCTAAGATGATGACGATGAATAAGGTGCCTCAGACCCTTCGAGCACTCCAGTGATTGAAGGCCATTGCTTCATTCTCTTTCCGAAGATAGTGTTTTGGTATCTTCCGCAGATGATGTTGCCAACAATGTTGTGGTTGCCTCTATTTCCTCTCCTACTCCTTCATATCCTTCCCCAAATGTAACAGAATAGTGTTATTACTGAAAATAGCTTCCCTTTTTTATATTCTTGTTTGCATGTTTTCGTAATTTATCTTGTCAACTCGTTGTGTGTTGCTTGTAACTTTTTTAGGCCAGTAGTAGTTGACGCGAGTTGTACCGTGTATCACCAGTTTGATTTTTTCGATTGGCCAAGGGGCCTTTACAGCTATATTTTTTATCATGTCGAAGTTTCTTGACTCGAATTCCCTTACGGCTATTTTCATGCTTTGACGGATTAGTTGCCTCGAAATGGGTTGGCTTTATCCTTTCTTCTTGGTGCGTTGGAGCTTATTTGAACAAGATGACTTTTCCATCTCGACTTTTACTTTGCATTGGTTGTCCCAAAGTTTTGTGAAAAAGTTGGTTTGTCGACCGTAGTTGTTCTTTAACTAAGTTGAGTTGTTTGCCCAACTTTCACTTAGTTGGTTCAACGTACTGGTCGACCCGAAGATCTTTGAATTAAGTTGACTTTTTAGTCCAACTCTTATTTCGTTAGTTTGACGTAGTCAACCCGAAGTTGTTTTTAACTAAGTTGACTTGTTTGTCCAACTTTTACTTCGTTGGCTCGACGTACTGGTTGACCTGAAGCTCACTGAATTAAGTTGACTCATTCATCCAACTTTTACTTTGCTTGTTCAATGTACTAGTCAACCTGAAGTCGTTTTTTAACTAAGTTGACTTGTTTGTCCAACTTTTACTTTGTTGGTTCGACGTACTGGTAGACCTGAAGCTTTTTGAATTAAGTTGACTCGTTCGTCCAACTTTTACTTCGTTGGTTTGACGTACTAGTCAACCCGAAGTTGCCTTTTAATTAACTTGACTTGTTTTCCCAACTTTCACTTCGTTGGTTTGACGTCCCGATCGACCTAAAGCTCTCTGAATTAAGTTGACTCGTTCATCCAACTTTTACTTCGTTGGTTTGACGTACTAGTCAACCCGAAGTTGCCTTTTAATTAAGTTGACTTGTTTGTCCAACTTTCACTTTGTTGGTTCGACGTACTAGTCGACCTGAAGCTTTCTGAATTATGTTGACTCGTTCGTCCAACTTTTACTTCATGGTTGATTAGACCAGAAGTTTATTATATATATCTGACTTGTGTCCTGATTTCTTTTGGCTTTATATGCTGATTGCTCTGTATGGCTGAGTTTTGATGTTTTTATCCAGTTGTCCCTACATAAGATGGGGATTCCAAATTTCTATTTATTGATATTCATTTCTTGATATTCTAACCAACCCTAACGGTTGTTCTTCCTGAGAAGTTACGCAAGATTGAAAAGTGATTTGTTTTGTCCTCCTGATCCTTGCTTGGTTGATGTCGATCCTCGTGTTGTTAGAGATTTATGTCTTTGTTGCTTTGTCTTGTATCGCCTATGTCTTCAAGTCGTCGAATTTACAATTGGTTACATTTCGCTGTTCGTTGGATATGTTATTGTAGCTAATGGACTCGGGGTGTTTTCTGATTCGGTAGTTGAGCAATATTGATTTGTCCGATCATGCTCACATCAACACCAAATTGTCCAATCATGCTCACATCAACGCCAAATTGTCCAATCATGCTCACATCAGCATAGAGTTTGGCACCAACTGTCGAGGTTTGATCGAGTGTGCTGCCGTCAATTTCGTCATTGGTAATTCGGGTTGGGCTTGCATCTATCAATACGGTCCTTGAATTGTGTTAGTTGATCAATGCTAGCTTCTTCATGTTATTTTAATGTGCTTTGGTAAAATGGTTCGTCTGGTTTCGTTTGGCGTTAGTACTTTTATTTCAATATAAATCAGCTTGAGTTGGATGTGTTTATGGCTACTTCTTTAGTTGGGTTGATCGTTTTGTTTCCTCTGGCCATGCAGTGTAGGGCGTATATTAGTTTATTGTGTTGTTCTTTTGATCTCGTAGTGGTATTTGTTTTTCCTTTAGTTTGAGCTGTTTGTCTGGCATTCCGATGAATTCGTCGAGTCGTTCTCTCTGAACCCAATGTTCAATTTCATCTTTTAGATTGCAGCAGTCTTTAGTATCGTGCTCGTTATCTTATGGAAGGAACAATATTTGTTTTTGTCTCTTTTTTCTGGGTTTCCTCTCATTCTGAGTGGCCAGTTAACGTCTTCCTATTTCGCCATATGCTTCAGTGTATTGGTCTGGCTCGTTTTCAAGGTTGTGTATGGTTTGAATGTCATTTTCATTACACTTGTTACCCGCTCGTGTCTAGGCCTTGCTGACTGCAGCTTCCCGGATTCTTGCTGATTGGATTCGGTCCTTCCACCATTATGATGCCTTTATGACTGAATGCTATCCTGCTAGGGCCGTCATCACGTTTTTTCCTCACTCCTTTCCAGTTTCTTTGAGTGATTTTTCCCTTTCTTGGTCAATTTTCTTCCTGGCAGCTTTCATTTCCTCGAGAGAAATGTGCTTTTGGGCTATTTTTAATAGGATCGTCATGCTTTTTGGGGGTCCTAGGTTGAGAGCATAAAAGGGCATCTTTTCAGCGTTGCGGTGAAAGTAGCAAATGTCGTGTCATCGCTGCATCCATCGATCATCATCAACTTGTTAGTGAAACAAGTGACGTTTTCCATTATTGTCTCTTCGGGCTTTTGTTTGATGTGGAGAAGGTAGTGTGGTCATTTCCTCATCTGCTGACTTTCGATGAATATTGTGATAAAGGCGGTGGCTAGTGCCTAAAAAAATTCTATTGACCTTGGTGGTAGGTTGTTGAACCAATTCATTGTTGTGGAGGTAAGACTAGTCGAAAATGTTCAGCACAAGATTGACTATGTAGTCTCCTTCAACGCCATCATGTGGTGGAAATGTCTCAAGTGATATGTTGAGTCGGTGGTGTCATCATATACTTCGAACTTTGGTGGAATGAACTTCTTTGGCATGGGAGTTATCATGAGGGCGTCAAAGAATGGCGACTTGGCTAGTTCGTACAATATGTTGGGATCCATGACTTCGATTCTTAACTGGATTTCAACAGGTGTTTCGTCGCTCTGTGGAGTCTTATCCTAGGGAAGTTCATTGCTCTCGAGATATCCCTGTTGAGGTTCTACTGGAACTTCATCGCTTACTCGAGTTTGGTTGGTGGAGTTTTGCTAGGGCGGTGCTAGGATGGGGTCGGCTGACTGAATGCGCTTTTGAGTGAGTTTTTCCATAATTTTTGTCATGTGGTTCATCTGGATTATGAGCGAATCTATCCGAGGGTTCGAAGCGGCGTTGCCTGAGCTATTGCATGTTGTTGACCTTGATTGTCGGGTGCAATTGGCTCAATGGTCATTGTTGCGTCTTGATCGCGAGCTGCTTGCGAAACAGTGTTGTCAGTAGGAGGGTTATTGTGATTGTCGTTGGTTGAGGATCAGTAGAGTATTCCATCTGTTCTTACAGCTTGTCAATCGTTGATCAGATTTTGGTGAACTTTATCACTGTGGATCTTCTTTTTCATAAAGGAAACTTGTCATTCCCCACGGACGGCGCCAAAATGATGCGTCCAAATCTTGTCCTCCTGTGAGTTTGACCAGCAAAATAGATGTTAGACTGCCAAAGACCACCTTTTTGGCGGCGAAGGCACTCCGATGCTTAAGTCAGCAACTATGTTCAAAAAATGAAGTAAATCGGACAAAACTCAGTTAAAGTTGCATACCTTGGTCGATTGTTCATTTTACCTTATAAAACGGTCGCGGTTAATTCTCTGTGTGACTTAAACATGTGAGGTGCAACGGAATGAGACATTTCTCGTAACAGTCTCTTCCTTTATGAAGATGCGTCCGTGGAGGCATAACTCGTGCGGACCTAAATTCGGGCTTTAATTATGTATTCCTTCAATGGGCCCTGTTTGGGTCTTTATGTTCGGTTTTGTCGTCTTGGGTTTTACGAGCTGGCCCAGCTGTTGGGAAGTCAAATCCTCGTGATGGATGTCTTTCGCCACGCATATGGCTGTGATGACGGTCTATTTTGATGTATCATTACTAACTATATGAATTATTTGGAAAAAAAAATATCCTCAATAATCCTCATTTACTAATTGAGAGTTGCACATAGACAATTTTGCATCTTCGTATGCAACATTAAATGTAACTTGGCAACTGTACTGGTAAAACAAAAAAGGATCTAATTTCTACTATTCTATAGCCTCAAAGGAACAATGGTAGTGTCTTCAATACACATTTACGGTTAAGGGTGGGCAAAGGTCGATCTGATTCAGTTTGAGGCCCAAACCATTTTCATTCATTTGGCCCAAATCCAAAATTAAAACTAAAATTTTAATTTGTAAACCGAGGAAATCGGTTGGGCTAAAATTTCAGACTCAACATTTTTAGCCTTTTTTTTGCAGGACCATTTTTAGCCCAAATTGAAAATTGACAATGAAAATTTTTTAGCCATTTTTTACAGGCTCACCTGTAAAGCTTAAAATCAATATAGCCACCTTGAACAATTTTATCCCATTTCTTACAGGCCCATTTTTAGCGCAAATTGAAATCTGACAATGAAATTTTGTAAATTTAGCCATTACTAAAATAGAGAATGTAATGCAATGCAATGAAATATAGTCTGCTTAGCTGATTTATTGGCCCATTTTTTAGCCCACTTTGAAACTGACCTTGAAGTATAGTCATTACTGAAATATAAAATGCAATGCATGAAATATAGTCTGCTTCTCACTATATTGGTTGATTTATTGGCTTATTCTATTGTCATTAAATTTATTCTATACTTGTGCTTCATTTTGCTTGTCAGTTTTCAGTAAACGGGCTGACAAACACAAGTATACATGTCTAGTATATTTGTAAAAGCACAAGTATACTTGTAAAAGCGCAAGTATATCTGTAAAATCACTTTGAAGTATAGTTGCTTGATCATGAAATCACCTAATGACCAAACTTGTAAAGCTTAAAACTGAAAGTTTGAAAGTAAATAATACATGCCCAAATAGAAATCTTAACAACTTCAACTTCAAAATAGACGTTTATTCTTCAGCAACTCAGCAATCCAGCAACCAGCAATTCATTCTTCAAAAACAGAAATTTGTGCAACCCCATACTCTAATTCATAGAAGCACAACAAAACCAAAATTAGAAATCTGTAAAGTCCAAAAATGAGAAATAAATAATAAATAAGTAAGATTACAGCTGCAACTACCTGCTTCAAATTTCTCCAGCTCAAAACAAATCAAGTTCAGTCTTGGTTGGCTCTTTATATAGGGAGCACACACTATTGCCCCTCAGCAAGTCACTGCAACAGACTAGACATTCAACCATCTTGGGAGTTAAGTTGGCCCTAAAAGGATCAATGATTCTTTTTCCTAAGTTAAAAGCACTATCGGATGCAACAGTAGGGGCAGGGACAACAAATACATCTCTTGCAAGCTAAGATAAAATAGGATATCTAGCTACATTCTTCTTCCACCAGCCAAGAAGATTGATTTCACCCGGTTCTAGCAAATATTTGTCCACCTCATTTTTAATCTCCACAAAATCCTGCTCCTGCCTAAGCTTCATAAACTCATAAATATTTTGAGCATGAATGTCCTCACCAACATCAACAAGTGCCTTCTCTGATCTTGGCATAGTGGCATTTATAGAAGCTTGGGTAGCCTCTGGGTCAACATCAGAATACTCATAAAAGAGCTACAGAAACATGGTCTTGTGATGCATATTTTATTAACCTAAATTAATAAGCTAATAAAAATCCTACTTGTCATACCACAAGTGCACGGATGTCTAACTAGTAGACAGTGGCAAATACGGGTCAATCCCACGAGGATTGACGAGACAACCGAATTCTAAAATATATTTAAACTAATCTAAAGTGGGGATTACAGCAGTTGGAAATTCCTAAATTAAAACAACTAAAAACTAAATTGATAAGATGATTAGGAAGTGGACCGAGACTTCGAATCCACCACAGGTTCTTCGACACTTGTGTAACCTAAATTATTGTTTTCGAGAATCACTACGACTAATCTAAGGATTAATTCGCATTCACAATTAAATTTAGCAAATGCCTAAACCCCTAACATTGCATGTCTTTCTACAACACACACAATCACAGGTTTAACTTAATTGATCAAAACAAACTTCGAATATCAACAAAGAGAACTAACTATCGATTAGTCTAGATTATTATACCGGATATAATTGGTGAAAGCAAATTATTAATATTCAAAAATCAATTGTATTTAACACTAAAGCATATAGAAAATAGTAATTTAAATGAGACAAACTCTAGGAAACTCTGTGGTTTCATCTTCGCCTCGGCGCGGGGTCTAGAAAATCATGGTGGAGTAGGTCACAACAACTATGGAGGTGAAATCCATCAATTCCCACACGGACACGTGATGCGAAGGGATGCTAGTGGTGTGGTGGTACAGAATGATATTCGGGGTGCAAATAACAAAACTATTTTGAAAAACTGTTTCTTCCCTCCCAACAGTGCATCCTTCTTCTTCTAGCTCTTTGTTTGCGTCTTCTTCCCTGTTTCTGCTCTTGAGTTGTACCTGCGAGAAAGATAAAAACAGAGAAGAAGGACGAGAGAGGGGAGATGAGGGAGGAAAGGAGGGGAGGTCGTGAAGAAGATGAAGGTGGTGTGAAGTTTGTTGGCTGCAGGCTCTGTCTCGTGATGGTGAGGACGTGTGATCTGTTGCTGCTCTGCTCTACGTTTGAACTTGTGGTTGCAAGATGGGGAGAAAACGAAGGTGAAGTGGGTGGTGATGTTGTTGCGAGATGAAGGAGATGAAAGGGTAGTTACGGAGATTGACAGGAAGGGGTGCACTCTGTTCCTTTGTGCGATCTCTGTTGTTGCGTTATGTTGCCAGATAAGGTTCCTTCTTCTCTATTTTGCCGCGTTTATGGTGAAGTCGGGGAAAGAAAAAAAGGATCAAAGATGGGGAGAACGAAGGTGGGGCAGGGATAAGAAATGGTGAGATGGCGTGGATGTGGTGGTTGCGTTGTCGGTCTTCCTATTGAGTGAGGATCGCCGGCAAGCTGGATGTGGTGGTTGAGCTGCTGGTCCTCCTATCGAGCGAGGATCGCCAACAGAGTGGATGTGGTTAGGTGGCTGGAAAAAAAGGAAATACGTGAAAGAGATGAGAGAAAGGAAAGGGGAGAAAGGAAGTGTAAATAGGATTGTCTTTCTCCTGGTTAGGTTGGGTTTGGGTTTTAGGTCAGCTTTTGGGCTTGGGCTCTATTATTGACGTCACTATCCGCACCATTTTGGGCTAGGTCTTTCAAACTTGTCGCGTTAAGACGATTTCATCATTTAAGCTCAAACTCCTACAAAAACATGAAAACAAAATAATTAGAATAAAATATAATATTCGAAACACTAACATATATAAATTAGAGGATATTTTATGTAATAATTATGTGAATATCATCTTGATCTATTCAACCATCACTCCAACCATGGTCTTATCTGACTGCAACTTGGGGAAGAAGTATTGCAGATACAACTTGTACCTAGGATCACACAAATTTTGTTCAAGTCCTCCAGCCTTCTCCAATACTTGTCAAACTTCTTCTTCATTGATGTCCCAATGCTGACCAATAGGGGATCATCACTACTGATGCATTTCTCTCTCTCTCCCTACAATTGGGCACATCCAACAAAGAGGTTGGTTTGCTGTCACAACCTTGGTACCACTAAACTGCAGTGTTGCATCATAGAAAATCTTCAAAAACCTCACAAGTCTTGTCGTCTTGTCCCAATAAACTGAATTTGGAAGCCCATCACTTTTTTTTCCACCCACCCTTTCTAAGAAATAACTCTCCAATTGTGTATCATCATTCTCCAGCCTCATAAAAGCCTTCTTAAACTTCAAGGGAACAATCCCACCCTTGTGCAGTTCCACCTTGTGCAGACATCCAAAGAAACAATCCCACCCTTGTACTTTATTTTTCCTGAGCAACACACTTCCTAAACTTCTCTAATCTTGCAGAGGGGATATGATGTACTTCACATAGTTCCTAATAACCTTTATCAAGGCATCCAACTCCTCCAGGCCATCCTTAACAATTAAGTTAAGGATATGGCATCAACACCTCATGTGCAAAAAATCCCATTCAGCACTAGCTCCTTCCAATTTCCTATTTTTCCTCATATAATCAAGTGCAACTTGATTCAAGCTAGCATTATCAACCACAATAGTAAAAACCTTCTTTATTCCCCATCATATCCAGCATGACTCTACAAACTTCCCAATGGTCTTTCCCTTATGATTAGGAATTACAACAAAGTTTTAAGATTCTTTTATGTAAAACCCAATTTTCATCAATAAAGTGTGTTGTTAGGACCATGTAATTGACATTATGGATTGAAGTACAAGTGTCAGTTGTCAAGGACACTCTCTAAATAGGTACTGAATATTTTTTTCATCCTAGTTTTCTCACTTTGAAAAAGATCCCAGATATCTTACTAGAGTCATACAGGAAGGGAGCTTGAATAGAGGTTGAGTTACCCTCATAAAATCTACAAACCCTTGACCCTCAACATGACTAAAGGGAAGCCCGTCTCTAATTATCATCCTAGCACAAGCAAACCTAGAAACCTCAACATCATAACTAACAAACCTCATATTACCATCATTTTCAGCTGAATCAAAAGTTAAAATAAAAAAAATAAAAAAAAATTAAAAAAAAAACCTCCATTTTTTACCCAGAATGTAAAGGGGACATTTCTTGCATTGATAGAGCATGTGAGTCCTCGTGCTTGAAATCCCATTAGACTTGGAATGCACTTTGTAGACTTGGGGGCAGTAGTTGCACTTGGCTTGAGGCTTGTCCATCTTAGAACCATTTGGGTTGGTGAGCTTGGTGAAGTGATCCCATGTTGCACTATTGTTCTTCCTTTTGGATGTAGAATGATCAGGAGGAACTTCAATAGGCTGGACATATGGATTGACTACTAAACCAGATGCTGCAGGGGTAGTTGCCGGTGTGGTGTTCCACTGGTTCTATGCTGGAACAGTGATTTGAGTCGGTGTTGGAATCTCAGAGTTGCCTTCCATAATCTGCATAGTGGAATGTACATAATTAGTGATAACTTTTTGACATCTTCTTGATTACATTCATTTTGCTTATCAACAAACTACCCGACATAAATTATTTCAAGCACAAGAAATCTGAAAATAAAAATTAGATTCATCATAAAAAGATGTAGATATTGACCTAGATGAACAAAGAAATTGAATGTGTTTCTTGAGATTTCTTAGTTTAAGTTATGTCATCAACAAATATATGTATTACACCGTATTCATTCAACAACAAATGCATATTCAAGCACTATTAAGTACATATTGTACATACAGTGACCGACATTATCTGACATAATTTATCAGAAGAGGGATACAAAGAAAAAAAATTAAATAAATAAAGATGTCCACCTGAGAACTCTGTTTTTAAATTGATGTACATTGAATGACCTATACATTTTATGTGTACTACTAATATTTGTGTGTATGTGTGTAGCATTCTAACCTGCATAATTGATCAATGCCTTTTACTCTCTAAATCCAATGGCATGAAAATTTGTGGAGAGTTGCAAACTACTTACAACTTCTGAATTTGAGGCCAACAAAAAAGACTTTGGTCACGAGTTATAGTATACTTGTCAATCAAGTCAAGGATTCAACAATGAGAAGATGGTCACAAAAACAACCAATGATATGTTAAGCATGATTAATTGTTAATTTGATATATCTAATGTTTCTAAGCAATAAAACTTTTTCAAATTAGTAAATATATTTCAATTGAGCTTCTGGAAGTGTTGTGGTAATTGATCTTAAAATTAAACCTCATGGCTTATTTACTTTTTGGTATTTCCACTCTTTCCTAATTGCAATACACGCATACCGAATTGAAATTGTGAACTCATTTGTTTTTCAATCATCTGTTGCTAAATAGGTCCTTTAAGAATCATAACACAAAGGAATAGGCCAAAGAAAAATGGTTTCCAAATTTGGCATAAGATCAAACCCATCAACATATTATACACAAAGAAATGACAACTTTAGATTGATTACAACAAGCACAAATGTAGATACTGATCAATCACAATATTAAACGATGATAATGAGAATATCAAAATTGAAAAGAGAAGAAATTGTAATCATCGTCAGATATACTGTTGAATAAACAACAATATAAAGTAGTAAAACCAAGATCGTGAATCAATTAAACATGTAAGCCGAAGATAGGCGAACAACATGAAAACCCCAATCAAGTACTCTGATTCAATCCGCCAAACTTGGATCATACAATATAAAAACACAAACTAACAAAACCTTGTTTTAAAACATAAGGTCTTTCGATGATAAATCTTTGTTGATTAACTTGAGTTATCGGAGAGTTACCAGAAGCCAATGAGCAACAAGAAGATGAAACAGCTGAACTGTTGAGGTTTTGATGGAAGCAAGAACTGTTGAGGTTTGAGAATGATTCAAAAGGGCTTCAGTGGGATTTCAATGAGTGATTGCAAAGGAGCGGTTTTAATAAGTGATTGCAAAGAGGAGGCACTTCATTGCAGAAGAGGATAAGGTTTTAGGTTTGATTTAGAGTTTGAGATTTTGAGTGAATGAGATATAGAGATAGGGTAAGGGGTCGGCCGCCGTATTGGGTTTTTGGGGTGTGATTCAGTGCGACATGATGCACCGCAATGCATTCGGTGCACCAATCAGATATTGACAACTACCTATATATATATATATATATAATTAATCGGTCGATTAGGTTTTTAATCGAACGGTTTAGAACTGTGGATCGATTCCGAACCGTTTTTAAATAGGTTCGGTTTGGTTTGGTTACCTAACCGTAATTGGAAACCAGTTCGATCAGTTAACCAAAATTAAATTGGTTCATGCCCACCCCAATTTACGGTTCCCAAAAAATGCCCTACTAAAAAACAAATAATTACACTAAACAATACAAAGGATCTAATGCAGTGATGTAAGGTTATCCATTCATAAAAGCCTCCTCATATAACAAATATTTATTTAGAGTCCCTTACAAAATAATTACAAATTGCTCTTCTATTTATTTAAAATTGATAATAATATCATTAGATAATTTTTGAAAATTTTTAAAAATTGAAATTATTTATTTTTTATTCTAATTTTGTACATGAATTTTTCACAATTAACATTTAGTGAGAGAAAATTTTATAAACATCACATGACTATAATATTTGTATACCAAAAGTTGACATACTGTGCAATATATTTTTTGGTTGAAATTATATAATACACAGCGAAATAAATAAATGTGTATAAGCGTGTATGTGTTTTTTTCATAATTTTTATTTACAAAAGCATTGTAAAGAACAAGACTGAGCATGCACGCGCGTGTCCAACACTAGTGATGAATAAAAGTTGTGAATTCGTTAAAAAAACTAGTGAAGTAGTGAACGATGCCAACCTTATTACCCATGATTTTTGCAGCTTCTTTTACAACATTTAGAAGATATTAACACTTTTCAAGGGAGAATACAAACAAAATCTACAGAAAAATATAGATCACAACAAAATTTATTACACAAATGCAAATGACACGAAAACATTATTGACAATAAAAATGTGAACTTAAAAAAATATTTCTTGATTAGTTTGCCAAAAATAAAGACCTGCAATTTTTTTTGGAAACCCTTATCTAAACCCAATGATTGATTAGGGAACCCAATGACAACATCTATTCTAAAAAAGAATTCTCGATGATGAGAGAATCCACTATAAAAATATGGGTGTTTTGTTATTTTAAAAAGGGTTATTTACCTTTCAGAAACTATTAATTCAGGTGAAACCCTGTGCCACCGGTTATTTTAATTTAGCCTAACCCCCATTTTTGCCTTTGACCTTTAAGTCAACTCGATGGACTACCACAAAACATTAATATTCTTGAAATATCCCATTTACCCCCACTTGCGAAGCACGTGCCATCTACACTTACCCTTTTTCCTCTCTCGAACCCTAATTGAAGAATTATTTTCAATTTGGGAAACAATGAGAAAGAGAGAGAGTGAGAGGGGGAGGAAAGAGATCGCTTGATTGACTATAACGCTCGAGGGGAGGCAAAGGAGTAAGCTTGAGGGTACTGAAGTTGCTCGAGGGGAGGGGATGGAAGAGAAATCACTCGAGGTGAGGAAAGGGGAGTGTCTTCGCAGAAAGGGAGAGGGGGGGACAGATAGAAGGGGAGACGGAAAGGGGGATACGAAGAAGATTCCAAGCTGAAAACCACTCACTGCTGCCATCCATCTTGAGCAGGTAAGCTCTTCACTACCATTGAACTGAATGTTTGTTTGATTTCACTGGAAATTGATTAAATTTGTTGAATGTGAGTAAATTTGTATGCGATATACACTAAATTTAGTAATTTTGTATGTGATATACACTGATATATACTATAAATTTGTCGAATTGCAAAATTTGTTAAATTAGTTGAATTTTTATTTGATATAGACTGATATACATTGCATATCTTGTATATCAGTGATATACAATGACATACACTGTAAATTTGTTGAATTGTGTTAAACTTGTGTAAATTTGTATGTGTATGTATGTTATCAGTATATGTATTTGATGTATGTCTATACAATGATTACACTGAACTATTGAATGATTTTTTTTATGTATGTATATCTGATATATCCTATTATATATACTCGTGGCAAGGATGGCTCTACGCGACAAGATGACTTGTTTAGTTCATCATGGTGGCCAATGGGCGAGTGATAGTCTTACTTATATGAATGATACCATTTTGAAAGATAGTGATGGGGATGAGTGGTGTTTGAAGGATCTAAGAGATGACATTAAGAAGCATTGTGGAGTTACAGAAGCTACCATTACATGGATTTGTGCTTATCAAAGTGGTGAAAATGGACGTAGACTTGTTATATTTATGGGACAACATTAAAACAACTAGATTTAGTAACAAGTCCTTCTTTCATGTGTATATACAAAACCCAGATTTGGTAACCCCCAAGCTGAAGATAAAGCCTAATCCAAGTTCATCCAAACCATTGTTTCATCCTTCAAAAAGGAGGTATGGTCTTAGATCAAATTCAATTTGGAAGAATGTTAAACCAATTGTAAGAGTTGGAGCAGACTTTGGTAACCCTCTTATTCTTTCTGATGATGAACTTAAGGAGGTGCATCAGGATGAAAACATTGAGGAGGTGCATCATGATGAAGACATTGAGGCATCAAGATGAAGACATTGAAGGAGGTGCATCAGAATGAAGACATTGAGGCTGACCTTGGTGATTTAGATGGTGACTTTGGGGACCTTGGGGACATCGGTGATGTAGGTGGTGACTTTGGGGATGTTGGTGTTGACTTTGGTGAGTCATTCATTGATGCTGGGGAGGATGGTAAAGGAGAAATTCCACCACCATTGCCACTGACTGACTTTGAAGGTGTACTTGTAAATATTGACCAACTAGATGCTGAGAATCACTATGATAGTGATCATGTTGGTAGGCGATCAGATGTGAATGCTAGGGAGGATGGTAAAGGAGAAGTTTATGAAGATAATGATGAGGTCTATGAGGTGGGTGATGAAAACCCAGAGAGTTATGAAGATGAAAATAGCCTAGAAGAAGAAGCAGATTAATTCAATTCATTTGAAAGGGGAACCTCATCCATGAATGAAGAGGGTATGAAACCCAAATTTCAGAGCTACATAAGAAGATGCAATGGGATACAATGAAGCATTCAGGCAGTGGATGAGAAAGTATGCAATTCTGAACAAGTTTGAATATAAGCAGGCCAAGAATGACAATTTGAATATTGATTTGAGGTATAAAGATCCTACTTGTAGCTGGAGAGTTTATGTGAGAAAACTGACTAGGGAACCAACAACCATGTTGAGTCCATTTAAGGCCACACACACATGCAAGAGTGATGAAAGGAGAAAAAACTGTATGGTTAAATCTCATTGGGTTGCTGAAGTGGTAGAACCCATTGTGATAACTAACCAAAAGTTCAAGCCTGGTGACATCATGCAGTACCTTTGGGATGAGCATGGTTTGATAAGTTACAAGACCGCTTACAATTCCAAGTTGATATGCATAGAAAAAGTATATGGAGGTTATAAGGATAGTTTCACCAAGGTCCCTGAACTATGTAGACAAATCTTGAAGGACAACCCAGGGAGTATAGTCAAATGGTTGAAGGATCCTACTGATGACAACTTTGGGGGGTTGTGTGTAGCTTTTAGAGCAAGCTTGGAAGGTTTTGTGAATGGTTGTAGACCTATAGTAGGTCTAGATGGTTGTTTTCTAAAGGGATAATATGGTGGAGTGATGTTGTCTGTCATTTCATTGGATGCAAATAATGGGTTATTCCCTATTGCCATCTACATTTGCAGGGGTGAAAACTATGATAGTTGGAAAACATTTCTAACAATTATAGGCCCATATTTCAAAAAACACCCAAGCAAGCTTACCTTCACTTCATACAGGCAGACAGACTGATCAAGGCAGTGTAAGAAATTTTTCAAGGTAATCATCATAGGTACCATTTCGGACACGTACCCAAAATTTCAAGAAGATCCATAATGGTCGGGAGTCTTACCTGGGCTGCTGCTGGTGCCTACAGGGTTGAAAAGTTTGAAGTAGATATGGGAAAGATTGAGTTGGAGGAACCCAAGGCAAAAAAGTGGTTGGTGAAAGAGTGTTTTTTTCATTGGGCAAGGTCACACTTTGATACTACATCAAAGTGTGAACACATTACAAACAATTTTTTCAGAGTCATTCAACAAGATGATGCTTGAGCTAGGGGAGATGCCCATTGTGAAAATGGTTGATAGGTTTCAAAGGTTAGTGATGGGTATGCACTATACAAGGAAACTTGAGGCCGAGAACATGGAGGTTGGTGGTGTTGTGCCTAGGGATGAAATAACTTTGTTGAGACTAAAAAAAAGTACCATAGGTATATGACTACTGGTCGCAAACAGATATTGTATTGTGCTATAAATAGATGGGGTGTGGGGTGGACTGTGGATCTTGAGAACCACACATGCTCTTGCTGTGAATGACAAGTCACATGTGTCCCATGTGAACATGCATGTGTTGTAGTGATTCCAACAAGGGAAGAGTTTCCAAAGTAAGTTTACTTTGTTGTCTGTCGTGCTCTTGTTTGTTATTATTTAAAGTTGTTTGTGTTTCATGTAGGTATTGCAATCCATACTTCTCAGTTGAAGCCTACAAAGCTACCTATGACTTGTATGTACACCCACTTGATAATCCAAGTTATTGGCCTAAGGTAAAATACATAATTTCATTGTGTTTTCACATCACATTTATATCTTATTCACTATTTGGGAACCTCATGTACCATATCCGACGTTTGTTTTGTTGTCATAGCCACAAAATGTTGTTAAGCCTCCCCTACTTCATAGGCCTGCTGGAAGACCTAGAAAGAACAGAAGAAGGGGTGAAGATGAAAGGGCCAAGGGACCAAGAGGAACTCAAATAAATGCAGTAAACGCAAACAATATGGGCACATCAGGACTACTTGCATAGGCGTAGCTACTAGTAGTTCTGAGAGGATACCATGTGTTGTTGGCTTGGGCAATATACTTGGTGGCGATGGTGGTCCACAACAGAGGATGAGGATGGAAGAAGAGGCAATGTCATGTACCCCAGCAGTTAGTGGAGAAGGTTTGATCAGGATGAGTCAGAATTTGACTCAGTCCCAGGGTTTAAGGTAAATGTCAGTGGCTTTTCCCACCTTTGGTATGTTAGTACACATGACAAGACTTGGTAAATACATTTGTTGTTTGTAACCATGACATGTCAATGTTTTGGGTAGATGTCATGTATATGTTTGATAGAATGGTTAAAAACAATGTTTTTGGATATAAGTTTATGTTTTTGGTATAGATGGTACATACAATCGCATGTCAGATTTTGGGTGGATGTCATGTATGTGCAAAAATGACAATGGTTACTTGGTTTAGACAAATGGATATCTGATGTAAAACTAATCTGATGTTAGACAATGAAAAATAGTTTCAGCTAGTTCTGATGTACTAATCTAATGGAGTGACAAGAAACAATGGGGATGTATGTAAACAATGCATTGGTTCAATGCTACAATGATGATTAATTGCATTGTGAATGGTTCATTTTCATTCCATCATTGTGAATAGTTTGACAAGTTCTATGAATGCTTCAATGCATTAGTTCACTCTTAATTTCAGCAGGTTGTTCATTCCAGCATTGTGAATAGTTTGACAGGTTTTGTGAATGCTTCAACGCATTTGTTCATTCTTAATTTCAGCAGGTTGTTCATTTTCATTTGTAGGTTGTTAATTTCGTTTCAGAATGGCACGTTCTTCATCTTAGTCCAGCAGGTTGATGGTTCTTCATTTTGTGATTTTCAGCAAGGTAATTGCATTGACTGTCCATGCATTTCAATCCAACAGGGTCATTGGATTACATTTCAGTCCAGCAGGGTCATTGCATTGGATTATGTTGATCATTGCACTGCATTGATCATTTCAGTCCAGGTCATTGTATTGCATTTCTGTCCAGCATGGTCATTGTACTGCATTGGATTATGATGGTCATTGCATTGGCATGAGCATCCATTGAGAACTCAAACAAGAATATCCTGGACATTCACAAACAAAGCAAGTCAATTGTACAATAATTTACACGTAATCCATATTAAAAAAACCAAATAATTCTTTTTGACCCCCACATAATTCCTATATTTACCATTTAGTACCCATCTTCTCCAAACACATTTTCGTGCCAGTTCAACCAACAACGAATTGAATACACAAAATACAAGATTTTCGCACCAGATTCCTAAATTGGTGGGCATATTTTGATCGTTACCTTCAGACTATGGTTCTCTCTCCCTTTTCAACAGATTGTATAAACCTAAGGGTTCGTTAGGATAAAGAGGGAATAATGAGGGAATAGAGGGAAAGAAGCATGTGTTTGGCACGTGCTGGTGAGGGGAAAATGAGGTATTTCAAAAATATTAATGTTTTCTGGTAGTCAATCGAGTTGACTTAACGATCAAAGGCAAAAATGGGGGTTAGATTGAATTAAAATAACCAGTGACACCCAAGTGAATTATTGGGGGCTAAAGGTAAATAACCCTTTAAAAAATTTGGTTTTATTTTCAGTAAAAAAAAAAAAACTAAATCCCAACTCCATTTTTTTGCTCAACTTTTATTTTGCTTCATACGTCATCTTCGCCCCCCTATGTAAGAAACATCACGCCAGAAATCTCTCATTTCTTCATGATTTTATCTCAATGTTATGTTTCTCTTTTTTTGTTTTTTTTTCATAGTTGCAACCCAACTCTGAGTCACTAAACCAAACTACTCAAAATATAATGGTGTTCTTCCTTGTTACAGATTTTCACACACGAGGATTAGTATCTATATATTAGTATTGGGTTTCTCAAACACATGGGATTAAAACTAAAATTGGGACAGGATTGTTGAAACCAAACTTCCATAATTATGATGAAGAAATTGTTTTTTACTTCCTTTTATTAATTTATTTCTTCATCTACTAAACTTTTCATATTTTAAATTTATGTTAAACAGATTCTCCATTGTTGTTTACACTATGGAAAAAGAGAAAATAATCTTTCTAACTTAATTGATTCTGATTAAAAAAAATACTTATCAAGTGTTAATATTTCACCTAATCGCCATTAAAAATTGTTTAGTCCAAATATGCCCTAAAGAAGTTTTTCTAAACGTAATATAAAAACTTGTTTGATGAGAAAACCCAATTATTTTTGGGTTCCTTCATCAAACGAAAGGTTTAGGTAAATTTTTTTTTTTTGAATTTCTAATTTTGTATTTTGTGCATATCATTTTAGTAGAGTTGTCTGTAGTTTGTAGAGAGATGATGAAGATAAATTAGGGAAAGAAAAATTGGAGAGAATACTTACATATTAGCAGAGGATTGACACATTTGGAATCCTTGCACAACCTATATTAGCACTTTCCTTTTTCTTATACTTTCTTCTCTCTCAAAACCCTTTGGCTGGCTATTTCACTTTGGACAAATTCCTAAAAGGTCCCTCCCAACTCCTACCTCTTTAAGAATGGTATGCCCGAGCTCTCGACTTCAGAGAACTCTAACCCATAATCCACCTTCTCCTCCTTCATCCTAAACAAACCAACTATCACTCTGTTACTACTCCTCTTTTTCTCTCAAATCCTACTTTCTGCTCCTTTCTCCCTGGCTAGTGCTAAACTCTCAAGCTCAATTGCTCATTGTTTTTTCTGTGTTTTATTTTGCAGGTTTTCGACGCTCTGCTTTCTTGGAGCAAGTTGCCATTAAAATTTGTCTCAACCACCTAACACACTATCACTTACTCAATTCAGCCTCCATCTTTCAGCAACCCATCAATCACTCAGCAAGCCATCAATTGTCTTGGACTTTTAATCCTCTTGTAATTATCTGGGTTTCTGATGCAGGAGGATTTTTAGAGTTTCTAATTTGGGTTCCTAGAGTTCCTAATTTGAGAGATCTTTCAATTTAATTAAGAGTATTTTTAGTTTTCTTTTAGGATTAGGCTTTACTTTTATTTTAGGAATAGATTACTTGTTATTTTAGTATTTGATTCTATTTTTAATTTTAGGAATATGCAGTTTCCTTTTAGGATTTAATTTTTTCTTTTAGGTAATATTTCTTTTATATTTTAGGAAGAGATTCTGAACCCAATTTGGGCCAGATTCTTGGCAGATTATTTCTTTTATTAAGTATTTTGTTTTGGTATAATTATTGAAAATTGCCATGTTTTGGTGAAATTCTAATAATGAGTTTTAGCTATAAAGTCCGGCTTGTGGGCTAATTTAGATAAGTTTTTGATTTGATTAATTTTAATTGAACATTAGAGTATTTCTCTGTGTTTTAGGTAATCTTCTTGTGTTCTTCCCTGTTAATTATCTGTTAAACTAGCCCGCAGGATAATCGCTATTCTGTCTAGCGTCAGTTGGTATCAGAGCTACAACATCTTCTTGGGGTGAGATTTCATCAGTTTTCTATGACTGATGGTTGTGGTCATGGTCGTCGCGGGCAAGTTTCGAACGAGGAAGCCCCTCACCGTGATCGTAACATTGAGAATATGATGATTGAAGATTTGCAGAGCTTACCCGGCGTCTAACAACGCAGGATTTTGGTAATCGTGAGATGGAAAATCACGATTTTGATTCCAGCTTCGAAAACCCGTATCCCAATCATGCTCGATTATGGGAGCATGGAGAACCTGTGACGATGAGGAGCTTGCGGAAGACGTGGTAGACGAAACTAAAGAGTTTGGAGAACCTGTGTATGACACTGATGAAGAGTAGGATGAAGATTCTGAGTTCGAGGAGGATCCCTCGAAGATTGAGTCGAAAGGTGTAGACGATGATGAAAATCGGGAAACTACTGATGGTGTTGGAGATTGGGAGAAGATGATGAGCAAGACAGATAAGCTCATGGACAAAGAGTTCATGAAGGACCCCAGTGAGATAACATGGGGATCAGTTGATAAGAAGCTCAAGGTCATTGTAGCTGCACATGGTCGCAAGGGAACTGGAAGAGTTGAACAGGTTGAACAACTAACTGTCTTGACGAAGGTTGCTAAGACTCGTGCTCAGAAGCTTGAGATCCTCTTCAATGTTGTATCTGCCGAGCACCACCATCAGCTGCCACCTCGCCTACCTCCCTCACACACTCTCTCGTCCCTCCCCCTCGTTTCCCTCTCTCTCGTGCAGGTATTGGAGCCAAACGGAGAAGAAGAACAATGAGAAACTCATGAGACGCAGGACGCGACTTGCTGGAGACGAAGACCGCGAGTTTCTGGCAAGAGAAAACTGATTTACAAATCAGTTCGGCTATTTGCATCCCGAACACTTGCTTTTTGTACCACCACAATGCACTTGCAGCCCTTCGCGTCGCGTGTTTGTGCAGGAATTGATGGATTCCACCTACACCAGTGTTGTGCCATCGTCTACCATGATTTTCTAGCCCCTGCAGACGTGAATTCAGATTTACCAACAGAGGTGCAACAGCTAGCAAAGTTTTCTGACTTGATACCAGAGGATCTTTCCTCTGGACTGCCGCCAGAGGATTTCGATGACGCTGTTGTGAACTCGAGAACGAGTTCTTTCCAACCCGGGATGACTGATGCAGGAGGATTTCTAGAGTTTCTAATTTGGGTTCCTAGAGTTCCTAATTTGGGTTCCTAATTTGCTCTCAAAGTTATTTACTAAATAATTTTGAGAGATCTTTCAATTTAATTAGGAGTATTTTTAGTTTCCTTTTAGGATTAGGCTTTACTTTTATTTTAGGAATAAATTACTTGTTATTTTAGTATTTTATTTTATTTTTAATTTTAGGAATATGCAGTTTCCTTTTAGGATTTATTTTTTTCTTTTAGGTAATATTTCTTTTATATTTTAGGAAGAGATTCTGAACCCAATTTGGGCCAGATTCTTGGTAGATTATTTCTTTTATTAAGTATTTTGTTTTAGTATGATTATTGGAAATTGCCATTTTTTTGTGAAATTCTAATAATGAGTTTTAGCTATAAAGTTCGGCTTGTGGGCTAATTTAGAGAAGTTTTTTTATTTGATTAATTTTAATTGAACATTAGAGTATTTATTTGTATTTTGGGTAATCTTATTGTGTTCTTCCCTGTTAATTATCTGTTAAATTAGCCCGCAGGATAATTGCTATTTAATCCGGCGTCAGTTTCACATCACAACTTTTATCTCATTAAATAATAGAACACACAACGTTTTCTTCTCCCTCACCATGAAATCCATCACACGGATCCTTTTAATTACTTCATGGATTTTATTCACAAGAAATCATTACACTGACATTTGAATCCATTTCACCTCCTGCAACTGGTAATCATCACTGTCTCCACGCTCTACTCATGGGGTCCTCCACAAACCGCCACTCCCCTCCTTCATTAATTCACCCAGAAATTGATCTCAACCTACCACCTTTGTCAATCATACCGGTATCAAAACAATGAAGTCATGACATTGGAAGAGCATATTCAAACTAATCCTCTAAGTCTTACGTCTATACTCTCACTGATCTCCTCCTCCTCCACTTCCTCACCTTTTTCACAACACCCATCCCCTGATCCCCTATCCCTCCCACCATGGACTCCACTCCCTCCCCTACTTCATCCACTAATCCTCCCACTCAACAACTCACTGCACCACTTTATTCACCCACCTTGAATCAAACAACAGGTCAATCTTTCAGGCTTACTGAGCACTCATCCTCGCTATACCATGAAACCCCCTTCTCTTCCCAATCACAACCAACTTTTTTTAAGGTGGCATCTGCCTCTCCATTAACCTCCCAACTCTAAACAAATGCTTACACTGCTTCATCCTCTTTTTAGGACCTCACTGTTCATCAACTATGTCAACGATTTGCTAACAAACTCACTATCTCTGAGGCTGGCAGCTACTAGGGGGTTATAGTCCCACATTGCCCGAGTGACAGAAGGATATGTGTTATTTATGTACGAGTTTGGATCCACATGACACAACACATTTTACAGCCGTGCGAGTAGTTAGGTTGGGCCCAGAGTGGTGGGCGGGTTTTGAGGCTGACAACTCCGTGTGTAGGCGGCTTTGAGGAAGGCAGGCTACTAGGGGGTTATAGTCTGCATCGCTCGGGTGAGGGAAGGATATGTACTATATATGTACGAGTTTGGATCCACACGACACAACGCGTTTTAAAGCCGTGCGGGTAGTTAGGTTTGGCCCAGAGCGAACAATATTGTATCATGTGGATCGGGTCGTTACAAAATGGTATCAGAGTCGAACCCAGCCAAAAGTACCTCAATCAGTGTTCTTCAGAGCAAGCATAAGTTTAATATAGCACAGGAAGACGAGGAGGTGATGATTCTTACTAAAAAGTAAATGGCGGAGGTACCCATTGAATATCTGGAAACACCAACTCAATCGAAATCAGGGCATACTCAGTACCAAAACTCTGTGGATGTACTTCCCAGTCTCAGCTTCAGAATGCTCATCCATCTAGTGGTAACACTGGTCATTTGCACCCTACTGAGCTCTTCCCCCAATCAGGCAATATAGACTCCTCTAGCCAATCTTCCACCACCCTGGGTCTTGCTTCAACGGCAATGGCGACCGCCGCTGTAAAGCCGCCAGGGTCAACATGATTCTTAGTTGGAACGCAAGGGGCATGGGGTCGCCCTGTGTGTTCAGATCCCTGAGGACCCTCTCCCACAAGTCCAATGTAGATATTTTGTTTATATTTGAAACTAAGGCAACTTAATCCGGAATGGATCGTATTCGTCGGAGGCTTGGCTATAGACATGGATGCACAATTTCAACATCTGGGCTTTTTGGCGATTTAACGCTTTTCTGAAGAGAATGTATTTCCCTTTCAATTATTTCTTCTTGTAAATATTATATTTATTGTTCTCTTGATAACTACTTTGTTCAGGATAGTTGGAGTATAATATTCACTTACGGAGAGTCGAATCCTTTTCTTTGTTTTTTTTTTTGGCAAGCATTGTCTCAATTATATGCACTCAACCAGAACCAACCATTATTATGGGAGATCTCAATCCTAACGTATAACAAGGAGACAATTTAGGTGGTCAAAGAGTTACGAATTCCACAATTAAACACCTGTGGAATTTCCTCAACACCCATCACTTGATTGACTTACCTTACATGGATCACCTTTCACATGGAATAATAAGAGGAAAAAAAAATCATGGAGTCAAAGCCAAACTAAACCGTATTTTAGCACCTATAGAGTGGATGACTCTTTTTCCTTCGGCTATGACCAGAACTATTCATACTCCTACTTCAGATCATCGGGTTGTTTGGTTAAACCTTGTTACCAATACTAATTTGAGGCGCAAACATTTTTTATTTTTCCATATGTGGTGTAGGGACCCTAGTTGCCAACACCTCATTGATACACAGTGGCATCCTAGGTTTCACCCCTCACCATCCCATAATTTCCATCTTAAAACTAAGAAACTCAACTATGCTCTCACAGGATGGAATAAAATAGTCTTTCGCAATATTGAGGCTAATATCAAATAAATGTTGCAAGCTCTTGATCAATTACAAACCTCCCCGCCTTATCTCCTTAACTCCACGACTATTGTTACTCTAGAAGATCGTCTTTCCGAACTCTACCTTCGGGAGGAACTCTTTTGGATAAACAAATCTGGCAATTCCTGGCTCAAATATGGAAATCGTAACACTATATTTTTCCATATTTCCACTCTCATTCGCCAAAAAAGAAGTACCATCATTCGCCTCCGAGACACTGATAATACTTTGCATACTACTACTTCCTCTATGGGATCCGTGCTGAATAAATACTTCAATAATATTTTTCAATCTAGCAACCCCAGTCCATAGCCTAATATTCTTGGTCTATTTCATCTTATCATCACAGCTGAGGATAATGAGACCCTCCTTGCCATTCCTTTTGAGGAAGTAGTGAAACAAGTTTTATTTGGTATGGGTAGTCACAAAGCCCCAGAGCCGAATGACTTCAACGCCTTCTTTTTTCAACACTACTGGGATATTGTTAAAAATGATGTGGTTGAAGTTGTTGTCAATTTTTTAACTACTCACACTCTCGATCCCAAGCTTAATGAAACTTTCATCGCTTTAATTCCAAAGGTCAAAAACCTGACTTCCCCAGACAATTTTAGATTCATTGGCTTTCGCAATGTTATCTATAAAATTATATCAGAGATTCTTGCCAATATACTAAAATCTTTTTGTAATCGATCATCTATCCAAATCAGGGGGCATTCCTCAAAGGCCGGTCCATTTCAGATAATGTCAACCTGGCACATGACTATTTCTTTCAGATGAAACATTGCAAGAAGAAAAAACAATGTTGGATGACCATCAAAATTGACATGACTAAAGCTTATGATCGTGTTGAATGGTCCTTTCTCCTTCAAATCTTCACGGCTCTTGGGTTCGCGGAAGATTGGATTCGCATGATTAATCAATGTATTTCTTCCACCACCCACTGTGTCCTTTTAAATGGCTCTCCTCTCAAGACCATAATCCCGTCGAGAGGTCTCTGTCAAGGCGATCCACTTTCACCTTATCTGTTTATTCTGGTTCCTGATGCCCTCTCTCGCTTATTGACTCATGCGGAAGCTGCCGCTAAAATCAAGGGCATCAAAATCAGACGACATTCCCTTTCTATCAGCCATCTCCTTTATGCCGATGATTTGATGTTTTTCTGTCGAGCTTCCCTAGTAGTGGCTCATGCGGTAAAAGACATTTTGTCATCTTACTGCTCTGCTCAGATCAAGCTGTCAATTTTGACAAGTCTTCGACATTCTTCAGCTTCAATGTTCACCAGCGTCTGCCCGTATGATCAATCGTATCCTGGGATCCAAGCTGTATAATCCTGAGGATAAGTATCTGGGCACGCCTCTTATCCTTTCTAGGAAGAAAGCCTTAGACTTCAATTTTTTGATAAGATTAATATTAAACTGTCTCCTTGGAAAGCTAAGGTACTGTCCCAAGTAGGGAGGACAATGATGATCAAGTCAGTCATTCATTCATTCCATCTCGGCTTACACCATGCAAACCTTTCTCCTCCCCAAGGCTATCACTGACACCATTTATAATCTAGCAAAGGACTTCTGGTGGCATGGTTTCACAGACTGTAAAGCCCATCACCTTTGCAAATGGGAGTGTGTCTGCTTACTTCGCCACTTAGGTGGTCTGAACATCCCTTCAGCTAGACGCAAAAACCTTGCCTTGATGGCAAAGAATGTCTGGCAGCTGCTTTCTAGACCTTCTCGCCCCCTGACAACTCAGCTCACTGCAATTTATTGTCGGAATAAAAACCTTTTTCAAATTCACAAACCTCCGCCTTCTGCCTCCTTTGCATGGCGAGGCACGCTCACAGCTTTCCAAGTCATCAAGCGTCATCTACTATGACAAATCAGGTCAGGGAATGACATTGTTGTCTAGAGCGATCACTGGGTTAAACCGGGGTTCCTATTGGCGGATTGTATCCCCGCTTCCACCTCTATCTCACTCAGCAAGATCTCTGATCTTTGGCTCCCCGTCTCAAGTAGTCGGGTTGTTTGGAACTTGGATCTCATTGAATCTACTTTCCTGGGACCTGTTGCTAAAGACATCCTTGACATTTTCATTAGATTTACAGACGCCTCTGATTCTCTCATTTGGATCTTTGACAAAAGGGGTGTCTTCTCAGTCAAAAGTGTCACCAAATCCCTTGTCTTGAATGCTTTAGCACCAACTTTCTTAACAGAGACATTACTCTCTTTGCTCCCTTTTTGGTATTGTAATTATATCCCACGTGACCTCGACAGAGAAACTCACTCACAACCTGGCTACTGAGGCTGGGTCTTCCTGTCCAGTTCTTAATATATCCATATATTTATAAAAAAAAAAAAAAAGACATTGTGATTTGCCAATTAAAGGGAGAATACATTATAAATAAGGGAAAAAAAAAAGATTTTAAAGATTTGCTAGTTTACATTACACACAGAGGCCTGCAATGAAACACGTGAGTGAGACTTGGCGACAACTATGAATGATGACCTTTTTCTTTGGAGTCATGGACGAGTCTTCAGAGACAAGCAGACCCACATCTGAGATTCCCTACATTTCTCAACTCGGAATCTTCCTTGACAACTCACTCACGAGTCAACTCACAAAGAAAACGAGTCCAGAGTTTTCCAATTTAAAAAAGCTAAAACTACTCTCATTTGCCAGCAAAGCAATCCGGTCCACATTCGAATCTCAACCATTCGTAACCTCAAGAATTAACAAATTAAATTACACGGTCATAAAGTGTGAACAAATACAAGGAAAAAAAAATGACCTCTCTGTGTCTCTATGTTTAACATTTGCAGAAAGGCTGGACCGAAAAGCTAAAAAAAAAAAAAAACTCAGTAGTTAGTAGTGCAGCCAGACAACTCCCATTGCACAAAGAGAGAGAGGGGTTGCTTTGTTTCTTTGTTTCTTTGTTGTTTAGGTTTCTCACATTTGACGAGTGAGAGAGATTGCTCAAGTTGGAAGCGATTACAGCTCGAAGACCACTAAATCTTTGGTGTTTGGTTTACTTACTTTACAAGTATGATTTGTGCGCACTCACTTTCTCTCTCTGAGATATCTCATCAACAAACACACTACTAAACCTTAAAGCCCAATCCATCCATTTCTCTGTCTCTCACTTGACCAACTTCCTCTTCAACTACCAACGAACGAAAGTGTGAGAGAGAGAATGTGGGGTTTTGTGTGTGATACATTTTGGGTTGTCGTTCGAAATTGAAATGGTGGTGGTTTCTAGGGTTTCTGCTTTCTGCTGGATCTGCTTGGTTTGCTGCTCTAGGAAGAAGTGATTGACTGCAATTAAAGGTTTGAGCTCGCTTTCTTCCTCTCAGATTGCATTTTGTTCATTTGGTTTGGTTTCTGATTTCAGTTGGTGGGTTTGATGATTAGTGGTTTTTTTTAGTATGTTTAATGTTTTTGTTTGAATGGTTTTAGTATTTAGAGAATAAATGTGAATTTAAGCTCATTGTCTTTAAAATGTGTTTTCAAATTGCGTTCTAGTGTTTTCAACTTTTTTGTTAGTAACAGATGAGTAGTTTTATCACTGTGATATTTAACTCAGAGAAGCATTATTTTAGTTTTCATAAACATTCATGATCTCCACAAGGAAGAGAAGGACAATACAAAAAGAAAAAAAGAAAAAGAAAAGCACAAATTGTATACCTATGTAGTCACGGAATTAAGGGGCATGCATTACAAAACCCCTCTACATGCAACTTCGTATGAAAAATATTAGCGACAACAAGTAGGAAAACTATGTAGAGTTAGAATGAAAATACTAGTGGCAGAACAATGAAGTGTAATGATAGTGTGGTCCAAGTATTGTATATATAGATACAAGTTAATTAATGAATATGATTAACTTGCATCAGTAACAAGGCGCACATTCTGCCTTGCGCTTGAGGTGCTTTGAGCATACTGTGAGCAATGTACTTGAATTTCACCATGGAAATGCATGGTGTGTTCACATGGGACGAGTACATGGAGGACCATTTCAAATCGCAAGGATGAGTATGTAAGTGGACTAGTAATAAAGTTGGGTTTTGGCATGATGTATCGAATGAGAATGTCTCTTAGAGAAAGATTCCCAAGATTGTTTGCTCTATGTGATGGGAAGCAAGGTTTGTTGATGGAGTGTGGTGGTTTATTTTGGGGAGATGTGATTTTCACTCTAGATGAAATACCCTTTTGGCGTGGGAAGGATTGAGTTTGTTCTTACTGACATTTCGGAAAAATTTGGGGCTGAGGACGATACACAGGTCTTGAAGGAAGATAAATGTAAGTTCTTTTTATTGGTTTGGTCCACAATTTCCTGTTGTAGTTAATTTGGAAGAAGAGAATCTATCAAGAGTTTCTTCTTTGTGTTGACAACGTGTAATTAACTCCCGTATAAGATGGAGTTTGTACAAAAAGGAATGGATATTAACTTGGCAAACCCATTTTGTGTGATAGATTTGGAGGGCATGAACCATCTTCTTATTCATTGTGGGTGGGTTGGTAGTTTGTGGATGCATTTCATGAAGATCTTAGGGTGATGACTGCATCGATAGAGGTTCTCGTAAGATGTTGGAATCCTTTTGGCTTTTGCAGAAAGGAAAAGTTGATCGAATGCGCTTGTAATGCAAAATGGAAGATAAGAAGATTTGTTGGAATCATCGTAGTTAAGGCGTTGAGGCGGAGGCGGATGAGCCTGAAAACGCGTGAGGCGAGGTGGCGCCTCAGTGAAGTGAGGCGATATTAGCATATTTTGAAGTTTTTTAATAATAAATTGAAACATATTAGCATAGTAGCATACATCATTTTGATAAGTATTATAAGCAAATATGTATAAAAAGTGACACAACTATCTAGAATCGAAATGGAAATATAATAAAGTTGTATAGCATAGCGAAAAAATGCACTACATAAGTGTCAAGTAATTTGCAAACATCCACTAAATTATTAAAAATCAATAATCTTGAAAGAATAAAACCTTGAGAATTTTGAGCATTTGTTAGAAGAAATTGTTGGAATGGTTGATAAAAAAATCCACAAGTATGATCATTATTGGTATTCCGAAAGCATAAAAATCGTTGAACTGTGCTATGAAAAATAAGATTGATGTTGATAAGAGACTGATCAAAACATCCTATGTTTTCTCCAAAAACTAATAAAAAAGCGACAAATTTATCAAAACTTAAAAACATTTTATCTTGTTTTTATCAAATTTATCAAATATTACACCAAGAAACATAAAACCCTATTATAAAGTCTGTTGCAACTTCTTTTTGCTGCAATTGGGCTGCAAATGGCTGCAATTGGGCTGAGTGCAATCATTTTTGGGCCGAGGTAGTTGAGGCGGATGCCTCATTTCACTGCATCGCATTGCCTCACTTTGATGCAAAATTCTATAAAAATGCCTTGAGGCTCGCCTAGGCGGTCGCCTTGACTACACTAAATGATGTTCCTTTCGCCTTGAGTTGGATTGTGTGAAAAAAAAGTAATAGTAGGAATTTCGGAAACAAAACGATGGAATTGAAGTATTGGTGTTGCATGTTTTAATGTGTCTATTTTAGGGTTTTTGTGAGTCTTTGTATGTCAATTGGGGTAGTGTTATATTGGATCCTAGTAAAAGAGTTAGGTTTATTGCTGGTATGTTGCAACTTACTACACAACAATCTAAACATACTCTACTCTTAACCTCACAATTAGTAAGTCATAGTTTTATCTTCTCTTAATGTGGTCCAATTCTTTTATTATCTATTTTTATGTTTGAAATGGATGTTATTCTGATGTTCATAGATTCTCGACATTTACACTTACACAATCATGGAGCATGAAGTCAACCATCTGTCAGAGTCAATTGAGTAGCAATTGATCATGGCTTTCTAGATGGTTGTCACATTGACCAGCCCCAAGTGACTGTACCGAAAACATAGGTCTCCACAAAGTCTTAAGACCATGTATGGGGGCTGACGCTTGCCCAATGCCAGAAGGTCAAGGAAGTTGGTGACCCGATGACTCGAGAGCTGGCGACCGAAGCCCCATTGGCTGTAGTAACATGCCTTGGTACCACCAATGTTCTAGGTGCGTTAATGGGGATACTTGCACCTTACAGTCATCACAGGTTCAATGATAACAGTTTGGAGCAAGTGCCATTGTTCCTTGTTTCTAGGCCCTTTAGTGTTCTTTATCAACTTTCAAAAAGAGCAAAACGCCAATAAGTTTTATGAAGTGGACAAGGTTGAGGGTTTGTACGAGTTCATGGAACCTGGTGAGCTTCTTTCTTATTAGGTCCGACTCTTCCTTCTGTAGATATCAGCTAGGATTCTTCCTTCCAGTAATGGACTTTCTTCACTAGATCCCTTCTAGTAAAGAAAAAAGGCATTTTTTTTCTTCAAACTAAACCTTTAAGGTTACAATTTATAAATTTTCCTTGAGGTACGGATAGTGATGTGGCTTTCTCATTTTTGTGTCCAGAGGTGGAGAGTTCTAATGTATTTGTCGTATTTGGGTGAGTGACATATGGTGTCATTTTTGTCTCTCATTGGCGTGTGCCTAGTTTGTTGTAGGCTCCATTGAGGTGTAGGAAACTCTCTTGTTGTTTCTCTTTGAAAGGAATACTCTTTGGAATCTAGCTCCTTTTGCAATTTGGTGGGTTATTTGGAAAGAAAGCGACACAAGGGTATTTAACAACAATGCCCTGGATGTATTCTAATCTGGTTGACTTGATCCAAACATTGTTGAGCGAGTTTCATTCACGCAACATTACTGAAGCCGAAACAATTTTTACAGTTAGGGGACAGACTGCATTTTTTTTCCATGGGTATCCTGACATTATCTAGGATGAAGTGGACATATATTGTAGGCCATCTAAGTTTTTCAAAAAATATAATGAAGATATGATATGGTTGCTTGAAAAATATTATGGTTTGTCATTGAAAAAAGGTACAAATTATAAAGATATTCATGTGCTCATACTCTTTATGTACAAGTCCTTGTTGCATTGCATCCATGGAGTATCTGGTCTAACTTGATTCGTTAAGCATTATGAAGCTTGCAGTCATCATAGGTTAAGTTCTGTTCTTGAACAATTACTGATTTCCTGTCTAAGAGTAAGGTTTCCACCAATATGGTTGAGCTTCTCTGTATGTTATTATCCTTCCTTCCACATTCTTCTAATTCCCAGTCACCTGCTTCTATGTTTGTTCTTGTCACAGGCATTACCTTTATCACTTGAATTATCCTATGTCTTCCTTTCATTCTTACTTTTTCCTCCTTTCTTTTATCCTTTGTTGTTCTCCTTTCCTGAATAATTACGATTGACCAATTTTTCCCAGATGATAGATTAGCTGACGTGCTTAATTTTAGTCATATCAATTGCTTCTAGTCAGAGCGTCTGATGTTAATTCAAGGAGAATGTTTCTTCTTTGGTTGGCCTCATTGCAACACATCATTACTTCTCTTGGATTTCAAACTTTAGAAGTGTGCTTTATTAGGTAAAGACTGCATATAGCCAAAGCATGCCACTTTGTTAATCATTTGCACATGATGCAGTGTATTGAGGGGGGACAAATGCAGTCTATTAGTTATATATATTTTTTTTCACCTCATAGATAATAATGTCTTAGATATGGGTTTTGGTTTTGCCACTCATGGCATGCATCAAACTAAGGTGATTTGCACTAAGTGTCTCCATTTGTTCTTGCATTTTCCAAAAAATATTGAAGTCCAAAAGCGTTTAGAATCTTCGTTCTGACACATTATTTAGGTTGTTGGGAGAAGCAAAAAGTTCAGTACTCATTTCTTACGTTATCACTTTTTACTGGCTTTAACATCTTAACAAATTGATATTGCAAGCTGTGTACCACTCTCATTATCTTACGACTTCTACATGTCTTTTTAGGTAATGGACGAATTTTCATCCAATGGGCATCGTTTCAAAAGGATACCACGTCAATCTTTGACTGGTAATCCAGATTTGGACCCTTTGGTAAGTTCTTTATTCAGATTCTTCTACCATAAGATATCAGGTTCCAACAGATAAGGTATAATTGTGCTTGTATTAAACTTTGTAAACCCGTACGCATATTTTCAGTGTGTTAGAATTTGTTGATACCTTTAGCTAATTAAAGGGGAAATCCAAGTATGCTAATTCCTCACAACTTTGGGAAGTTCAGTAGTTTACAAAATGGGTCACTTAACAAACTGTGTCATTGTACCTTATTAATTAGTTTGTTCACTCCCTGTGCTAATACATGTTGGATGTATCTGTAACATATCTCCAATGCATATTTATCACAGTTGATCTTTTTTCCTTTTCTTTGATATCCCATATAAAGACAATTTCACTAAACTAAATGAGGGACAGTGTGAGGTTGTGAACAAAGAGCTCACAAAGGCAAAATCCAAAAAAAAAACATAGCATATAAATACACTATTCAGTAGCATCACCTGGAATTCGGATTCCATTTTCTTAGCTGTGGCTAGGAGTTCATAACAACTCTTAACAGTGAACATGCCACTTTTGTCATTCCATCTCCATTCATTTGGATTATCACTAACCAGCGTCAACTGCATAATTTCCAAAAGAAGAAAAACTCTGCCCATTTCCCAATCTTTAAAACCTCGGTGAGGTCCAAGATTCCATGGTGTTCCTTGGTCAGTATGTTAGATCTACATTCTCACTGAAAATTCTGTTATTTAGCTCTTACCCTATGAAATTTAAATATTTGAATGAATAATTCATAACTTGCCTGAAAACGTCATCATCATATAAGCCTTGTCACAACATTCACTGCAGAAGTATGCACCAGGAGAAAATTTTAGTTTAATTTTTTCATCTAACATAGCAAAGTTCACAGTCTTTCAGATTTGTTATCATAGCATGCCATCTGTGAAGAAACTCTCTTGAAGAGAAACTAGTTCATGACCACGTTTCATGGATAATTTGTTGTTGATTCACTCTTTATTAAATTGACATTTCAGTTATTTTCAATTCATTTTATTCATTTACATTTATCATACCGTAGTTAATGAAGTGCATATATTTCTTAAATGGAAGTAGATTAAGCTTGTTTGGTTGGTTGATCCCGTTTAATATCTGTTAAAGAAATACACCTGTGACAATGGCTAAGCCTTTTTTTCCCCCTATGATTGACCTCTCAAAGGAATTTGTCAAGACTAAAACATCTGCATGTTTTTTTGCCAGCTAACTGAAAATTTGGAGCAGTGGCCGCATCTAAATGAACTGGTTCAGTGCTACAAAGCTGATTGGGTTAAAGATGAAAGCAAGTATGGACACTATGAAAGCATTGCTCGCGTTACATTTGAAAATCAGATTTTTGAAGGCCCTGATACTGACATGGAAACAGGTGAGAGGAAATACATGCTTTATTTGTGATTGATTTGTACATTTGGAACTATACATGGATTTATTTGAATGCCAAATTGTGGGACTCATTCAGTTATAGGCCTAGAGAATATATCCACCTCAGATATTTGCTAGATTACCTGGGTTTGTTCTGGTTTGGCAGTTTTGAATGCTTTGTTCAGAGCATCTTTGTTTGCAACTTCTTTAGTTTAGTGGTCATAATCTGTCATGTCATGTATCATAGGTTTCTTTTGCTTTTTACCTGGTTGCAGAGATGCGTCTTACTAGTGCCTCAAGGGGTGAAGATGCTACCGATGATGAAACACCCAGTACCTCTGGAAGGCAGCCATCTGAGGTAAGATCATCTGCAATGGCATAATTGAGAGTTTTGAAGATGGACAAATCAAATTTTCAGTATTTTTTACTTTCTCCCAAATGTATTAGTTATTCAGACCTCTAGCTAAAAGAAAGGTGGGGTGAAGCTACGTTTCTCTAAATGTAAATGCAGGAAAAGTGAAACCAACAACTTGCATGGAAAGCAAACACCAATACTATACGATCATGGCCACCTCGAAACAAAGAACTCCAAAAAGCAAGACCCTTACCTTTAAAAAAAAAAAGGAAAACCCCTATGGTCCTCCCATGACCTTTACCTGCACATAAATGAGGCTTCGCAACCGCTTACTTATACCATGAAAGCTCCAATGTGCATATCTATACACTTTTTGTTTTGAGCGGTAAAAATAAATATATTGCCAACAAAAAGAAAAACAGATTCAAGGATGCTGACATATACTAAAAAAACGTATGAAAGAACCGAAAAAATGACCCAATCAAAAGCAAAAGAAAAATACATAAAATAAAATTCACCCAATCAAAAGAAAAATACATTTTTTTTTTCATGACCGACTATACTAAAAAAAGATTTTTTTGGTTGACTATGGAATCCTCAAAGTTATCCTCTTTAAACTCCTGAAAGGCCCTACAACAATAAAGACAACTTTTGATATCCAAAATCACTTGGGTCTTCTTGTTGCAATGCGCCCTCAAGAATTCTTTTTCTACTCCAACTAAATACTCCTTAAAATAGCAAAAGGATGAGCTTCCACAACTTCTTGACTTTGGAGGCTATCGAGCTAATATCCCATGAATTTAGCAACTCTCAGCCTTACAAGGCATCACCACCACACTCCGGAACCTATAAGAAAGGAAGACCGGAGACCAAGGTATTGTGGAATTGTAGCAGAGGAGTTGACTATGAACCTTCAATTGAGTTATTTCTCAAACACTGCAACCAGTGTTTTAAAAAGCGATTGAGGCGTCCGAGTCGACTCGAAGCGCCAGGAAAACGAGCTAGAGCGTACAAGTCGGCTGGGTTATTCAATGCGAACGCTTTTGGTGTCTGACTCATACGAGTCACTATGATCTGATTTTTGCCCCCCCCCCCCGCCAATCGAACTTTATTTCAATGATTCTATTTATGTTTCTTTCGTGCAGCTTCGATTCAGAAAAGAAGGGGAAGAAGAAAGAAAAAGATGAAGGGGAAGAAGAGAAATATCAATTGTTTCTTGATCAAGCTATGATCTGTGTTGAAGGCATCTGTTGTCGATCGTGTTGAAGCGATCTATTGAAGCACCCAACTTAAAAGTTGAAAAAAATTAGCTTTCTCTATTTTTTTTTATCAGTTTCTACGAAGGAGAAATTAAATGAGAGAGAGAAAAAAAAAGAGAAAGAGAAGGGTTAAGGGAGAATGAAGGGATGTGAAAAAGTGGTCGTACAGTAATACCACATGAGACACAACAACCCAACCTACACAACAGCCTAGCCTTTGAACTGATAGAGACTCTCCACCTTTTTCTTCCCCAAAAAGTTCACTGATAGATTTATAGTGACTATCCAACTTTTTATTCCCCCAAAAAGTTGTTTTAGAGTTTTTACTTTGGCTCTTCTTACTACATGGGTTCGGTCTCTCTCTCATGAATTATCTACATCAACTATAGTAAATACACAATAGACCTGGAGAGTACCACCTTAGTGAGACATCTCAGCCCTCATACTATTTTCATTTAAGAGCATCCAAATGTTTTACAAGCCCCCCAAATGTTCGTGAACCCAATAAGACCTAACAAAATTTTAATGAGAAACTTAAACTTAATATCACTTGAGCTTGTGGGAATCATCCCATACGTGGTCAGGTTGTGATCACTAGCCTAACATGCCCTACATCAAATAAAACACTGTCACTCCATGCCAAAAATCTTCTAGTCTATTTGTATTCTTTTCTAAAGTCAGAGGCTGAAATTCTAACCCTTGGAAACTTTTATATATCAAATTATTTTAAACATAATTTCTACAATTCTCTTATGATAATCGCATTTACAAAGTATCATTTTTGTTGGGACATATCAACCTATTTTAAAATAGGATGCTTCAGTATCATCAATTCAATTACATTCATCATGTTCATCTAATCATCAATTGCATTCATTTAGCTTGTTTACTGATCATCAATTTATTTTGGTGTTGTTGGACTACTGACCACTTATGCTTCATGGCAATTAATAAAAAAAATTCAAAATTATTTCAATTAGATTGCAAGACTTCAAGAATACATAAAATACTGATTAAACAAGATTCAAGTCTTCAATAATTCTACCGCCTTAGCCATTTTTATGATTGAATTCATGTTATCTCTTGCATTAATGATTGATTCTTTTGTTTTTTGTTTTTTTATTTTTTTTTGTATTTTTTTATTTTTTCATCATTTTTTAATGAAAACGCCTCGCTACGCCTTGAAAAAGCTTGACCACTTCGAGGCTAAAAAACGCTTTTTAAAACATTGACTGCATAATTGGAAAAACGGGCACCATGGAAATACATGCCACTCAGCCAAAGAAATATGATGGGGAGTTGACAAAAATGGGCACTAAATTTTTTTCGAGAGATCTCCTCTAAATCACTTGTATGGCTATCGAAATCGTGAGCATCGGCATGTAGGTTCCAATCCAAGTGGTAGTATCCGGGCCCTTAGCTATTGTTCTTGAGAAATGACCCGGTCTGGCCCATTCCTCGAAAGAAGTTTTTACGGGATCCCTATCCACCCCAACCCTCATCACCGTGTCTCCTAATATTTTTATTTTTAAAAGTGTTTCATAGATGTATCAGACCTATGTTTCTGCCGTGTATATATATATAATTTTTTTTTTTGCATTTCTCAGTTTTCGTTTATGACTGAATTCACAATGGGTCTCAGCTTGTTCCGTAGTTTCTTATTTACGAATAAATCATTGCAGCATTTTGGTGAATCCCCTTTGCCTGCTTATGAACCAGCTTTTGACTGGGAAAATGAGAGGTCACAGATCTTTGGTCAACGGAATCCAGAAGCTCACCCAGTGCAGGGTGGCAGGTTTAGCAGTCTACTATGCACTATACTTCTTTATCTGTTACACTGCAGTTTTATGCTTAATGATCCGTTGTTTATTCATATACCTTTATCCTTTGTCTCTGAGATTCTTTTTTGCATGTCAGTGGATTGAAGATCTCTGTGAAGGTCTTGTCATTAACATTTCAAGCTGGATTAGTAGGTGAGTTCTGTATCACGAAATGATAATTTTCGATGTACATTGTTTACTGACTGCTAATTCCCTGAATTGGTTGCTACAATGCTGCTTCCATAATTATTTCTATTTTTCAATGATCTTAGACGTGCTCTATTTAATTTGTAGAGCCTTTTCATGGTACCATTTGCTTGTATAATAGAGAGAGAAGAGAGAAGTTGTCAGAGGATTTCCATTTTCACATACTACCAAGCGAAATACAGAATGTAAGTTCCAAATATGATTAGCATTTTTTTTCATGTCTATGGTTGCTTATGCAATGGCGTTTTTAGCAATTTAGCTCATTTTCTTTTACTTGAATCAATATCTAGTCTTGCAATTTAGTTTTTTTCCCCCAATTGGAAATGGAATTACATTGCTATCTTCTGGGCATTTACCAGGTTAGGCTCTCCTCTGAACGCCGCAGTATTTTCTCTTTAGATGCTCCATCAACATCAGTTTGCCTACTAATTCAGCTTGAGAAGCCTGCGACCGAAGAAGGTGGGGTTACCCCTTCTGTATATTCACGCAAAGATCCAGTAAGTCAAACCTATACATGTATGTTTTATAATTTAGCCCTTTATGTGCCTTTGTACATGTCTGACAGTTGTAATATGTTCATACCCCCCCATACCCCCCCCCCCCCCCCCCCCCCCCCCCACACACACACACACACACACACACACACACCACAACTAGTCTCTACTTCATTATGTTTAAATTTTACCTAAATCCTTTTTGATGGGTGAAACCATGATGGAAGTTTATTAAAGGATGGAATCATGGAAATTAATAAAGTTAGAGCTTATTTGGGATATCTGAAGCTTTTTTCACCAAAAAACTTGATCCTTTATTTTTTTTATGAAAGAGGCATGGAGTTTTTACTCTCAAAGAATGTTGACAAAAAAGTAAAAGGGAGAAAACAGAACTTACAAATACAAAATTAGTTTATGTAAAATTACATAAGCCTTTCTGGATTAGTCTGAATCGTCCGTAAACGGGTGGAGAGATACGAGCTCTGACCCTAAGGAAGTCATGAGATCAGCCTTTTATGGGCTAGTTTGGTATTACCTGTAATATATGGGTGGGTTTGTGAATAAGATAGTTTCAAGTTTCCTAGCTGGGTGTAGGTGATTTTGATTCAAGAACTCATTAGCACATTTTATTCAACTTTGATTCCATTTTTATTGAGAACATTTGGTAGTGGCTACTAAGTAGTTTACCAGTTTGAAACCATTTACATTCACTTCTCAAATTGGTGGGAACTGATAGGCATTTGTGAGCTGACAAGTATAGTAATGAAATAAGATACTACATTAATTAGCAGATTGGAATAGTTATACCATATTTGGACATAAAAAAGTAATGTGATTTAGGTGAGCGCACACACTCAGCGAAAGTGGCAAGCATTGTTTAGAAAAAAAATTGCTTATTCGGAAGCACAAATATTGTTGCTTAACACGTATCATAAGAGATGCTTAGGCATGGGGATTGCATGTAATGATCATTGACATAAAAAAAAAATGATGGTGCAAAAGGTTGGGGGAGACGAGGAGATGAAATGCTGGCCTTCTGAAACCCTAAATTTTCAGTTATTAGTGAAGTAATGGCTTCTTTGATACGTGTCTTGTTTTTTCTCTTTGTCGCCATAGGGTTTCCTTAACCTACTCATGGTGTGTCCGTTTTCCCTTTCAAATGTTTTAGCTCAATCATATAATGAAAGTATTATTTCTAGTGTCTCATTATTATTTTGTTTATGCTCTCTCTATAACTTGTGACAGGTCCACTTGACTGAGAGAGAAAAACAAAAGCTGCAAGTCTGGTCTCGAATTATGCCATATAAAGAGTCCTTTGCTTGGGCTATGGTTCCATTATTTGATAACAATGCTCCAGCTTCCGGTGGAGCTGCCTCTCCCAGCAGTCCCCTGGCTCCAAGTGTGTCAGGGTCAAGCTCCCAAGAAATTTTAGCTGAACCTGCTCCTAAGACGGCTTTAGATGGGAAGGTGTCCCAGTACTCCAGTGGAAGTTCTATTGCTGTTGAAATATCTAACTTAAATAAAGTTAAAGAAAGCTATACCGAGGATTCACTTCAGGTAATTTTTAATAGCGCAGTTTCTTTCAGTTTGAATCCTCTTTTTCAGGCTTCGAGTCCTTTATTTCTGGTTCTTGGTTGATTCATTACCTTTTTCAGGTAATGCTCTCAGCAATGAAGTGTGCGTTGTATTCTTTTGTATACTGTAGTCTATTAAACTTTTATTGCGTTTTGAAATAATGGAAACCGTTTGGGGGGACTATCTGCCATGTAACATAAGAAATAATATGATGAGCTTTGCTCAGTGCCTGAAGATATACACTATTTACTGCAAAATTCAGTCAAAATCATGAACTTTTCTTAGTTTTGACTTAAAAAAGGCATCCATAGCTGCCTACTTTTTCTTGTTTCTTTATTGTTTTGTGTTCCCAGAGCAATCTCTTACATATCTTTTGCATTTGTAATACCTTGTTTTTAGTGAGGTTATTACTTGTTTTCTGCTGTTATGCAGCCTTTATGGATTTCAAGTCTTTTGGGTATCAGTTCCAAACACCAGTGCTGGTAAAAGGGATATTACTCAGATAATTAACAGATATCATTTCCATTGTGAATGTTGCAAGTGAAACGCTGTAGTACCATATTGCAAAAGTACGTTCTTGGTGATTAGGTTATATCAGAAATAGTTGCAGTTGGATTCATCCATTTTTCTTCTACAAGTTTGATTTTTCAATCTTGAAGTCCATACTGAAGACTTTTAATGTTCAGTATTTTTTTACTCGGCAAAAACAAAGAGGGAGATTATGTTAATAAAAGAGGAGTGAGAAACTTGGGTGGAACAAAGGAGAAGTATATTTCTGTCTAGTTTACAAATAGGTTCGATCATAAAAAATGCAACATGTGAGATGGAGTCAAGACCCCACATGTCTTACCCCATAGCCAAACTAACCCTTTGATATGCCAGCAAATCTTTTCAACATCCCCACTGTTCATATAGAAGATGTGAGCATTTCATTATTTCAATTGAAACAGAGCGTCATATTAGAATGTGATCCCATATCCAGTTGTCAGTCATGTTAGACGTTCTCTTTTCCCATTGGCTAAACATATTCAGTATTTTAAATTCACTTTTCCTATCCCTTCCTATCTGTTGCACGCAAAGAGTGCTTTGATTATTCAAAGAAGTAAATGAGATAAACTGGGGTCTAAGTTCCCATCAATAACTTCCAAGTTGAAAGAAAAGCTTTCTCTTGAGCGAAATCTACATGATGTCAGCATGTTTGTCCTTCTGACTGAATTTCTACTGATCTCTGGAATGCTTTACATTATTTTTTTGGTAGAAATTGGCACATGAATTATGGTTGCAGTCTTTTGTTTACTTCTTTTCTTCTTCTGTCTTCTAAAATTTGGCGTTTTGTCCTTTATTCGGTCATTTTGACTAGTAATTTTGTTTCCATGTGTGAAGTTTATTCTAAACGAGACGTTGCTTTATTTATACTTCAACTCCTTAGAGAAAGCAAGTTGATATGAGTGGAAGCCTTAATTTTGAACTGAATGAATTACATTTACATCTACAGGTGTCTCAACTCTGAAGTTGATGTGCAGTCATTGTGTTTTTATGCTAAGACATTTCTGTTTCCATGATAATGTGTGGTACTGAGTCATTTTATTTGCCGAAATTAGATTTTCTCATATATGCATTGTTTTTTTTTTTTTTTTTTGTAATTATGTGTAGGATCCTAAGCGGAAAGTCCATAAACCAGTAAAAGGTGCTTTAAGATTGGAAATTGAAAAGCATCAGGCTAACTATGCAGATTTGGATAATATTTCAGAAAGTGGCAGTGTGATCAATGAAACCGTTGATGCTGGGGATTGTTTTATTGATTCGGCAGCTAGCATATGCCATAGTAATGGTGAATACAGACCACAGAATGGAAATTCCAAGTGGAACATTGTGGATGGGAGGCACATGGGCAGAACTGGTTCAAGTTGTATTTCTGGAAACATTCCAGATCTTAGTGCGGATGATGTGAGTTTTGAGTCCACTATGAGCTTCTTCATGTGATAATATATGCTTTAACTAATGATATGGCACACATTATATGATGGAAAACAATTTGAACTTCGTGTTGGGGTGGTTGAGAAAATAATGTTTTCTAAGGAACGATCAAACTAAATTAATAAAATAAAAGTCTCTAATTAAATAATGGAACAAGGGGATTTGAAATAAAGGTTAACAAATCAACATGAATTGAAACTGAAACAACTGAAAGAGAAAGTAAATTAAAGGCCTTAACTAAAGAACTCTCGATGGACTATTTCATTCAATCAAACCATCTTACAACCATGACTTAAAGACCTTAACTAAATTTGCTTGTCAACCAAGCTTTCTAAACCCTATTCTTCAGGCAAAACCCTAACCCTAAGACCATCTCCAATGGCAAAGGATGGACTTATCCGTCTCTATTCCTATTCATGTGAAATGGTCCAACATTATTGTGCAAAAAATGGATAGTTTTCATGATGGACTGCTTGTTAAAAGCTGCATGGGTCTTTAACAAAGCCCAACGTGAATCCTTCCTTCCCTCCTTCAAATAAATGAGACCGTTAGAAGCCATGCATTTTGTGAAAAGACAAACGACTTTTCACAAGCCGCACGCTTCTCCGGCTTTTCACATGCCGCGCAACTTCTCGCCATTCATGGATAGGAAAATGAATAGATTTATCCATTTTGGGAGGATGATAGGAGATGGATAGACTTTATCCATTGGGTGTCCAAAATGGATAACTTTATCCATTTTGCCTTTTTATCCATCTCCGTTGGAGATGGTCTAATTGATAAGCATGGGCTGGTAAGGAAGACCCAACAACTAAATATGATAAAGAAATAAAATAAAATAAATTTAATCCTACTTTCCATTAGAAGGCAAACTTTGGAAATAAGTAAATCGATGGGAATTTTAGAGATTGGTCCCACAATAATAGGGCACTTCAAATTTTGGTCTCGAGAAATTGCACTATTTAGGTCATGGTTCCAAACTGTGAGTTGACTGCCCAGTCCTCTGTTAAGTCAAAAGAAAATGACATCCTTATCCCAACTCCTACACATTGACAAGTTCATAAGAGACGTGGTAAAAATGTCATTTTCTTTCGACTTAATGGAGGATTGGATGGTCAACTCACGGTTTGTGACAATGACCTAAATAGTGCAATTTCTAGGGATCAAAGTTTGGGACCAACCTCTAAATTTCCTAAGGTAGGGACTGATTAGAAGATTGCTTTTTATTCCACTGATAACACTCCATAAACCCTATTGAGTAAATGTACACGTTCAAAAGATTTAATTTCACTGGTACCATTCCTTCACCACAACCCAACCAAAATTTTAATCATTTTTCTTTTGGTGGTGGTGGTGGGTGGGGATTCGGGCTGGAGCTTTAATTAGTACGTACCTCGTTCAACTTGCCTCCATTTAGGTTTTCACCAAAATATATGTATGGCACAAGGCTAGATGTTGTAGCCATTTTGGCCTGTAGCTTTTATGTGTGCATGAATCGACCTTATTGTTTTTTTCTACAAGGTCATAAGGTCCTCAATGATGCTTGCCTTTTATTTCAAAAACAAAAGAATTGTGGAGTACATGTGCCCACTACACTCAGCCTAAACATAAACCCTGGTTAAAAAAAAAAAAATCAAGTTCCACATGCATACCGTAATAGCTACAGCCATTTGGTGTACTTGGTGAACTAATCTTAATTTTTTCTTTTCTAGATGCTGAAGGTTCAAATGATTTTACGATTGTAATTGACTATCTGATTCTGTTTTGTATTTATTTATTTTTAAAGATTTATTAATGAATTTATTTTCTTTAAATAATAAAATTAATTATCTTGATCAATAGTCGACTTTGTACTCTGACAGTTCAACTCTCTTATAATATTGGCAGTTCCAAGCTTTCGATTTTCGTACTATGACGAGAAACGAGCCCTTTTCACAGCTTCTTCATTGTCTTTATGTATATCCGTTGACCGTCAGTTTGAGCCGTAAACGGAATATGTTCATACGTATTGAACTGAGAAAGGATGATGCTGATACCCACAGACAACCATTAGAGGTACGGTATATTTGTTCATGAAGTGTAAATTGCATGGATCTTATGATTGAAAGTTACTAAGCTGTGTGATGTATTTGTAAGGCAATTCATCCAAGGGATCAAGGTGCGCCACTTCAGAAATGGACTCACACACAAGTTGCTATTGGTGCTAGGACAGCTTGCTATCATGATGAGATTAAGCTTTGTTTGCCTGCTATTATGGCTCCTCAACAACATCTACTGTTCACCTTCTTTCATATCGACCTTCAAACAAAACTAGAAGCTCCAAAGCCAGTAAGTGCTTGTTATTTGCAAATCTTTTGTATATTTAAATTTCAATTTTTGGCTATCATCATTTATCTTTTTCATCGTAAAATCCAATTCCACATTATGTTCCTGCATTTTAGGTTTTATTTTTATTTTTTTATGTTGGGCTGCTGTAGCTCACATTTTTAACTGCTTGTTACTTTTCATATTTATCTCCGTTTGTCAGTTTATCAATTGTCTCTATTCAGACCAGTTATTTGTAGCAATAACTTATCTTTGCCTATTTTTCAAGAAAATGTTATACATCATTTTTTAAATTTGCAGGTAACGATAGGATATGCTGTGCTTCCATTGTCTACTCATGCTCAGTAAGTCCGTTTTCCATCTATTTTCAACATGAAACTTCTAAGATGGTTGGCTGTTACCTATCTTACGTCATCTAGCATTTAATTATTTACGTTACTGAAAGTATTTTGTGATGAAAACTTTTTGTGTTGACTTGTATGATACTGATGTTCTGCACATACAAACCTTATTGCTTATAACTGAGCTTGACTAGTGGTGCTATTAGGGTTTTTCTTTAGATTAACGAATTGGATATCCCAAATTTTTGTCATGGCAGCTTGATGATGCATCAATGGGTGGATTTACATTTCCTATCATATTGAGCATGTGTTTGTCTGGGATTTTATCTTATATAATTTATATTTGGTGACACTACCAAGTGGTACTTACTCCTACAGTTTTCCAAGTCTTTTAGCTACAAAGAGATGAACCTGGTGTATATTTGATTTGCCTACTTCACTCTCATCACATTTATATAGGTGTTGATCTTCTATATGATTTATGCATTGCTTGACATAGTGTTTTATATTTTGCCTCTCATTGTGCTGTATATTGTACCTCTATGTTTGCTCTAGATACCCTGTAGCACTAGAAGCTTTGTGTTCTTATGATATAAAAGCTATCACTTTGAAACCAATCATGTTATTGTGTTAATGTAATTCCATGTCACTCTCTAATATTGTGTGTGTGATATGAAACACTTTTAGTACAATATGCTTTAACAATAATCTCTATCGATTACATTATGAATTCAATGTCATTGCAAAAACCCAATCCATTGTAGTTTATTATTTGTGGATCCTAGTACCTATATATGTAATCCAATTAATTTAATTATTCGGTGGCTTTTTTGAAAGTGGAAAACTTACCATTGCTTTCAGGTTGCGATCTGAAATATCTTTGCCAGTCATGAGAGAGCTAGTTCCGCATTACCTCCAAGATAGTGGGAAGGTATTTGAGGAACACTTTCTTTGAGCTTTCCTTTTGGAGTGGTAGATTCCTGGAAATATTTTTGTTTCTCTTGTTCTGAATTAATATTTTGGATATTGATGCTGAGATCTTATTGATCTCATTGTTCATAGTGTAAGTATCAATAGATTGTTTTTATTTTTATTTATTTATTTATTGAATTATATTTGTTTTATGAAATATGGGTTTCAGAATATTTTTAATTTTTAATTTTTAATTTTTCAAGCTCAAGTCATGCTGCTGTGCTCATCCTTGAACTAATTACCATATTTAAAACGTGACGCTACAGCAGATGTGTCTTAATGTTTTTTAAAAATAGCTCCAGGACTGAAGGAGCTGATGCTTTATTCAGGAGGACCTGCATAATAGGAGCACACTTTGTGAAAAATGGTTGGGTTATTTAGTTGTAAAACTGTTGTGTGTTCTGCAAACTGGAATCTGATTGTTGGGCAAATTGCAGAGGAGAAGAATATAACAAGACTCGAGTATCCCCTTGGATAAAAAAACAAACAAAAACCCTAGTATCTTGCTGTGGATGATTTCTTAAACGATATTGGATGCTTCTTGGTGCAGCGATCAGCTTATCTTGACAAGTCACCTTTCCAAACACAACTCATTCCCCTCGGGACACTGTATTGTGAATAACCTGAATGGCGCTTTCGTTATAAGAAATAGAGAAATTAGTGAAGTCATGTGAATATAACTCTCTCTCTCTCTCTCTCTCTCTCTCATTATGTCATTTTCTTTATTGAATTTATTGTTTTGCCAAGCCCCATCATGAAATAATCTTTTTGAGATGTAAATAGGAAATATATTATCAAGTGGTCTTAAAGTTTATGACCTGTTTTCATTTGTACTCTTTCTACAGTTGCAAAATATTGGGCCCTTTAAAAGGTATAAACAACCAAGTGATGTTAACATTTAATAAATGTCAGAATTCATCATGGCCGTTCTTCACATGTAAGCGTTGCCGTTATCCTGTCCTAATATCAATATGGTCTTGTTGGAGATTAAACAGTGTTTCACATATTTTGTAGTGTATATGGAGTAACATGCATGGATGTGTCATTTTATCACACTTATTGGTTTTTTACAGAGAGAGTGTGATAATGAATCCAAAACACAATTCTACGTTCAGATGCTTGTAAATGTGGTTCATTTTCTTACTCTTTTGTTAATTTGGTTGGACTTGTGCTCTATCCCTGATCTACACACAATTGTTTCGTTTTCCGAATGCTAGTCGAATTTCCAGGCATCACACTTTTGGCTCTTATTGTTATTATTATCTGGTGCTATGTTTTCACACTACGGAATTTATGTTTCAGGATCTGATGTTAGCAACTTCACTTTCTAAATTGTATTGTAGGAGAGGCTGGATTACTTGGAAGATGGGAAAAATATTTTTAGATTGCGGTTAAAGTTATGCTCTTCTTTGTATCCAATTAATGAGCGCATTCGAGATTTTTTTCTGGAATATGATAGGCACACTCTTCGAACAAGCCCTCCTTGGGGTTCTGAGCTTCTTGAGGTATACTTGTACAATGATTGCATATATTGGATAAGAGTTACTGATGCATCTTTCATCATCATCATCAATTTATCACCATAACCATCACCAGTGCCACGGAAAATTTCTAATATTCAATATAAAAATGATCTGAATTGGATTGTTTTTACAGTATGAGGATGAACTTTCATGTTCTGTAAGGGAATGGTTTCGAAACTGGGACTTTGTGTTACTTGCCTTCATTTTCTGTTCCAGTTTTGTGTCAAGTACTAGAGAATATCATTTGATACAAATGTTCCCCCAGCTGAGAGCCTCCTCCACAGGGCCTCAAGTTGGGGCAGAGATGATTGTTCTCTCAAAAGCAGATGGTTCTGGTCTTTGGTGCTTATGGAAAGAGAGGAGTGACAGTTTTTAAGGGAGTAAAAAAAGAGTGCCAGATCTTGGCTAATGAGATTAAAGCTCTGGTTTGGCATTGGGGGGTACCATTTGGGGCATCCTCAAGAATGTAAATTTTCATGTCTGTATATTTGATTGGGATAGTTTGTTTTGTCAGTGCTGCTATGCAGTTGTATTCTTCCGTCTTGTGACCTTCTCCTCCTCAGTCAGTTTGGCTTTTTATTAATATACATTTTGTTTGTCTGATTGATTAAAAAAAACCATTTGGTACTGTGAAAGCGATTTTTACATGACATTTTCATTAGCTTCACGAACCCATCACGCTAATGCCATTTTTGAATCATTTGAGTGTTTAAGTTTTTAACCCATGCATGTGACCTAACCAAGAAGTCAGAGATACTGAACACTTCAGATTCTGCATGGACTCTTGGGCTTATAATGGTTGACCTGAACATGAGTTCAAGTCTTACAAATTGAACAAAAGGTTATATCTTTATCGTTTGTTGTTTTGGTTGCTTTCTAGTGCAGAAGTAGCAAACTATTCTTTGGGGGTCCTTGTGATATATATATATACACATACATATATACATATACTTAAAGATATAATTCACACATGGTGACGTAATTGCTATGTTGATAGAACAAGTTATGAACTCATAATACATTCTGCTTAAAAGGTCGCACGCGAGAGTCATGCATAACTCACAGAACAAACTTTTATTATCAAACTCAGTTTCTCTTGCTCTATTCTATGTAGAAAAATAATTTGTAATCATATCGAAATATAAACATATTAAGAAAAACATAAAGTGTACATGCAAAAATCTATTCAAAAGGTTACAAGGAATTTTTAGGAAATTTCCACTAACGATAATGTTGTGAAATCACATTCTTTGTGTGTATATATTTATATATATACACCTGACTAACCGGTTTTGACATTTGATCATTATATTGGAAGATGCCATGGCAAATACACATGTTCTAGCTATTATTTGATGTTTTTCTTGTATACAGTAATTTAATGTTAAATATCATGAATATTTAATGGCAATGCATTTTTCACGTATTTTTTTATGAAATAGTGTTTGTGTGACAATTTCATGCAGGCCATCAACAGTCTGAAGAATGTTGATTCCACTGCCTTGCTGCAGTTTCTACAGCCAATTTTGAACATGCTTCTCCATCTAATAGGAGATGGTGGTGAAACCCTTCAGGTATATTTATTACTTCTCATAGTTATGGCGAACCATGCAAAAATTCTACGCTATTTTCTTATGTCAGTGTTCAACACTGTGCTATATTCATGTTGCAACTTGCATTGGTAATTGAATCAAATAGGTTAGCCATTTTAATTTGCTTTCTGTTATGTCTATTCTAGTTATTTTTTTGCATATTAGGTAGCTTTTAAATATTTATACTATGTTCTTAGATCAACTAAATTTTGGAAACAATACGTATGAGATGTCCTCGTTTCACTGTGGAAAGTATGGCCATGATGCATTTTTCTTTGGACGCCATTTACCATCTTGTGATGGCTTCAGTTGAAAGCTAATGATATTTTGGCATCCATTACATTTTCTCAGGTTGCTGCCTTCCGAGCAATGGTTAATATCTTAACCAGGTACAGTTCTTGATCTCAAATATATTTATGGTAACATACTAATTTTTTTTAATGGAAAATTTTGATTTGTTTCTAAGTGAACATTCTGTTGCTCTAGGCCAATGCACATGGGCATATAGGTGTTTGTGAGATAATAGGGGGCTGTTTTGTACTAATTGAAGTCAAGTCCATGTCAGAGATATTGGGCAGACGTTACCATAGGTAGTCCAAAAAATTTTTGTCTGTACCTGATAGAAATCAATATAAATGGGCTGGGCTTGGGCTTGGGCTACTGATCATGGTCGATGTTAGGGCTGTATTCGATTTGATGGTTTTCGTGCAAATTATTCTTATTTGTTGTTCTTGCCATATTGCCTATCCTATGTGATGCCAGTTTAATATGTTATAATAAACTTCTGTTTTTCTTGTTTGTCTTTTATGAATACGTAACCGTTCTTGCCGCATATCTTGGCTCTTCAGTCATTCCCTTGTTGTCTTAGTCCTCAGAGTCGTGAGTAATTGTGCGTCACAGTTTGCCTGAGGCTGGCCTTTTAGTTTTATCATTCTGTGAGATCATTCTTTCCGTGAACTCCTCTGATATAGTTTCTGTTGTCAATTGTAGGGTGCAGCAAGAATCATCAGATGGTGCAGAAAGAAATCGTTTTCTTATTAATTATGTTGACTATGCTTTTGATGATTTTGGGGGTCGGCAACCACCAGTTTACCCTGGATTGTCCACAGTCTGGGGAAGCTTGGCTCGCAGTAAGGTAAACAAAACCTTGAAGCGTTATTTTGCCTCAAAGAATAGTATTAATTTCCTCGCTTCTTTAAATAATCTGGTTACTCTTCATTGCATGTAAGGCATGATTACATCCGCAAGGTTTTCAAGTCTTTCTGGTTCTAGAAATTTGTTTCTTATCTATAGATTGATCGCTTATCTTTTATATAACATTTTGGGTGATTTAGGCTTTAGGGATGGAATAATATTGCGCTTGAGTTTGGACCTTAAAATGAAATCATTATTGCTTTAGGGATGAAATCATTGAAAGGGCGGAAGCTAGATTACCAATGTGGAAATCCAAATATTTAACCATGGCTGGTAGGGTGGTTCTCATCCAGTCAACCTTGGCCAACATACATATCCATCTCCTCGCTTTTTGCACTATCCCAGCCTCTATTGCTAAGAGAATGGAGAAAATATAAGGGATTTCTTGTGGGGCTCTTTTCTTGACAAGCGGGCTTCTACCCTGTAGCTTGAGATGAGGACTGCATCCCTAAAGGAAAGGGTGGGTTGGGCATCAGGAAGATGAAAACTTCAATGAAGCTTTGCAAATAAGGTGGATTTGGAGATTTTACAGAGAAAATGTAACTTTATGGAGAGCTGTAATAGCTGGCAAGTATGGAGATAACCACGACAGTTGGGCTCAGAAAACAAAGAACCAATCCTATGGATGCGGCTTATAGAAGAGAATTCAAGGCTTGAGCAGCAAGTTACTTAACAAAATACTTGCTTAACAAAATCACTCACAATCTGAGCAAAGGTAACACCATCAGCTTGCGGAATGACAAATGGTGTGATGGAATTAGAGAATTTCTGGTCAACTAATGAGGGCTTTCAGGGATGAAACTTCAAATTCAGACGTAACTTCAATGAATGGGAAGTGAATGAGCTGTGTAACCTACACTCCATGGTCCAAGAGAAGGCCCCATGTATAGGGATGATGAGATTTTCTGGGAAGAAAATTCCAATGGCTTTTCAGTAGAGAGAATGTTTGACATCCTAAATGAAAATACTATTACTTCACAGGGAAATATCTTCATTGCTGCAAACAAAAGTAGGACTTGTGTAAAGCAGTGTCCCCCAAAAATCAGTTTCTTCTCATAGGCAGCCACTCAAAAGAAGATCCTAACAATTGATGATTTGAAGAAAATGGGAATCCAAACTCCAAATCAGTGTGCTTTGTGTAAGGAGAATGTGGACCATCTTTTGGTAAGCTGCAATTATGCTAAAACAATTTGGGAAGGCTTCCTGAATGGGTTTAGGCTATCTCATCCCCTTCACGAATCTTTCCAAGAATGGTTAAATGGATGGAACAACTCCAACTTCTCCACTTTAGGGAAATGGATTTTGGAAGGGGAGTTCACTTTGTCACGGCTTTATGGAAAGAAAGGAACATTAGAGTTTTTGATAGGAAGGAACTTAGGGTTTGTTTGGTTGCATTGCATGAAATCCTATGCCATGGGAATCCATGAGGGGACCACCTAAATCTAAGCTAATTTGAGGTTCACTCACCAATCTACCATTAGATTTTGTGATCAATGAAAATGAAAGTTCCATGAACGTGGAAATCACATTCCTTGGTCCCCTCAAAGCATGTGATTCCCATGTTCATGGAGCTTATGCTTAAATAATAAATAAAAGAAGGCAAGACAATCAAAGTTTCTTCCAATCCTTTTACTATATTATTTGAACAAAGATTCTAACCTCTGACGAACAAACTCTCTTGAGGCTCCAACCTTTGCTACAATACTCTCGAGAACAAACTCTCGTGGCTCCAACTTCTCAAGAACAAATTCTCTTGAGGCTCCAACTTTTCAAGAACAAACTCTCTTGAAGCTCCAACCAGCAATACTTCGAAAACAAATTCTCGAGGCCCCAACCTCTCAAGAACACTCTCTTGAGGCTCTAATTTCTCAAGAACAAACTCTCTTGAAGCTTCGACCCTTTTTATTTGATTAACTAATTTTCTATCTTATTAACTAACAAAGATTTGAATACTTTCTTGAGAACAAACTCTTAAAACTCTCTCAAGAACAACTCTTTTGAGAGCTATGTTGAACAAACTTTGATTCTACATCTCTGATTGCTTCTTCATCCTAGATTCTTTTATGCCTTTTGGATGCCTCCAACCGACATATAAAGACACCATATATAGGCTAAACAAGTCTAAACCGACATATATAGGCTAAACAAGTCTAAACCAAAAAAGGAAAGCCTACTCCTAAAAGGAAAGTATTTCCATATTACTTTCCATGCTTCTCAAGGAAAATTTTCTTCTTTTAACCAAGCAAGGAAAACCTACTCCTAATAGGAAAGTGTTTCCCTATTACTTTCCTTGCCCCACAAGGAGAACTTTCTAGTTTTAACCATACAAGGAAAATCTACTTCTAATAGGAAAGTGTTTCCATATTACTTTCCTCATCCCACAAGAAGAACTTTCTTATTTTAAATAAGGAAAATCTAAGGAAAGTGTTTCCTGTTACTTTCCTTGTCTCTCAAGGAGAAACTTTCCTTGTCTTAATTTAACAAGGAAACCTATTAGAAACTTTTCAACTAGAAAACTTTTGTCCAAAGAAATTTTCCTTGCCCTAATTAATTAAGGAACCCTTATTCAAATAGAAAACTTTATTTAATTAACCACAATGCTCCTAAAGGAAAATACTTCTATATCAGGTGTGGACTTCCATCCAAGGTTGATCTTCTCATAGAGATATGAAGATTGATGTTGGTTGGTCTCTTGGGCTAGGTGCCTTTTGCCTTTCCACCCCATCATCTCCTTATTGAGATTTAGGAATCACAATTTTACATTCGTTTCTTTTGAAGGATGTTTCATTTGTGTTTGTTTTCATTTATGAATGATATTAACTTAAAATAATATAATAGACTGTTTAGATTTCTGGTGCTTTAGTCTGCAAGTTTGTCTTTGTTGCTGATCTAGGAATACCATTAGCTAATGCTATGATATGGTAACTCAATGCCAAATTGAGTACCTCCTTCCGTTTTTTTTTGATGTCGTGCTACAATGTATTACGCATATAAAGATGTTGTACTTATGCTAAGATGATAACGTTGATGGCATTAACTTGATATTATTTGTTTATTTGGATTCACTTTAGACTGTATTCCTTGCTGTATGCAGGCCAAAGGCTACCGTGTAGGGCCAGTTTATGATGATGTCTTGGCAATGGCTTGGTTCTTTCTCGAGCTGATTGTTAAATCAATGGCCCTGGAGCAGAATCGTCTTTTCTTTCACAATCTGCCTTTAGGTAGTTGCAAACCCCACATATTTTCTAGTCTACAATATCCCATTATTCAGTTCAACTTTTTCATTAGATGCTTCGGTACATAAGATGCTTTATGAATTCATTCCTAAAAGTTGTCGTTTTTTTTTTCTTTCGGTTTTTGGTGAGTAAAGTTGGGGTCAAGACGACCTACTAATTTTTAAGGGTGCAATATACTGTTAGTGATTACAAAATTACATGAACCCAAATTTTCTCCTTTGGATGTCATTTATTTACTTAACAAATCGACACATCTTGTTTTCTATGCTCTTAAATAGAAGAAAATATCTCGGCAATTTCTGATTGTAAAATATTGGTTCTATTCTTTCATTGCTAACTTACTGCACTAGTAAGGAGGCATATTAGAATCACAACCCTTACCAGTTGACCTCCAAGTTACAAATAATGTATCCCAGCCTTGATGCACTAAACCGAGTCAACTCAACCACAAGGGAAAACCACGTTGGCATCATGAGCCATTTTGTTTTCTCTTTCCATAGTTCATCATGGCTTTTTAAAGTACCATGAAATAGGTGTGTAGTAGCTCAAGGAGCCATTTCTTGCTTCCAATTTGTTGCACTGTAGCCGCAGGTGCTCAACCTTATAGGGCACCTCGGCCACAACTCGATATTGGCTACATTAGACAGTATGAGTTTGAGAAGATACTAAATACATCCGATATTGGGACCTTACCACTAGGTATGTTACATTGTGACAAGTTTCACGTGGCACTGATTTGTGTATTGTTCAAATCATGGTTTTCGATATGGAACTTACAAGTTGAGGCTTGTTCGAGGTGAAACTTATGAAAAACACATCCAAACGTGAGGGTGAAACTTAACGACATAAAAAACCTAGTTTTATGTTTTGAAACTTGTGTTTGAAATATGATTGAAGTTGTTGAATCCCTTTGTGGAGCTCTTTCCCTCTCCATCCAATTCAAACTTAAGAATCATCACACCTAGTAGGTTACTCTTCTAGGAACCAATTCTAGGAGGAGCTTTACATTGTTCATGGTTGGGCAGACGGTCCTTGGCTTCTTGGTGGTGACTCCAATGTGATGAGATACATAGATGAAAATAATGGTTGTAGTAGGAGAAACTCTAATATGAAGCAATTTAGTAATTTGATTAACTCTTTGCAACTAATGGATTGTTATCTTTAAGGGTGGCAACTTTACTTGGTCATGTTGGTGACGAGTTAAACCCAAGACCCATTGTTGGCACGTATAATATGAATAACAAAATTTTAATGTTAATGCTAGTAGCTCTTAAAAGCGGAACAAATATACCTTTCAAGATGATTTGATGTCGACTAAGCACGAACGTGATTTGAATTCTACAATCATTGTAGTGATGCAGTTTGTGCCTCACGATCTTCTATCGTGTTCCTCCAAATGTTGAGTCTCGAACAAAGAGTGGACTCTGATCTTTCAAAGTCTCTCATTTCTCAGTCACTCTTGTTCTTTGAAACTTCTCTAGGGTTTCAAAAGCGATGACAGCTAGAGAAAGTTTATGGCATCATATAAAAGCTACAGTAGGGACCATAAGGAGAAAATGTTTATGCTTCTTATGGGTTAGGAAAACCTAATTTTCTTGAATTCTATTCCCAAGCCCATAAGCTATAATTCCCACCATTAAATAATTATAACTGCATTCCTAACCATATCTTAAATTTTGATTTTGAGCTCTACATTATTAAATGCTTAATAATCTTTCCACTTGTTAAGATAACAAATGTTCGTAGTTAAATTAATCCACTAACTATAATATCTAATTGACTTTTTTGTCATCCTTGAGACCTTTCCACTTAACTTATTCGTCATATCGGATAAATTCACCTGCAAGGTTTGACATTTGCAAAACTGACAAGCTTCCTTAAGAGGACATCAACAATGCCTATACTAGAACGTCAGTTCTATCAATGATCAATATCCATCGTACACATTATTTCATCACCCAATCCTCTGAGGTTGTTGACCCACAAACGGATATCACCATTTAATAAATCAAAGTGACATGGATAATATATATATTTTATTAATCATCTCAAGATTAAGTACTCATATTAAACACATGAAGTGTAATTATCTAATATAGCCAGTATATAGAAAATTACCTTAAGACAGTCTAGTCTAATACACATTGTACAATGCAATAGTTCGAGACATCACACAATTTCCTATAGCTAAGATAGACTATACCAGAAGGTTGCACTACAACGCTACCGATTGTATGTCCAACTCCATCTAAGGTTGTGAACACATAGATTATATTCTACAGGTACCCGATAATCTCAACTTCTGTGTATAAGCCAAAGTGTACACAATAAATCATGTTGAATAGAAGATGCACTTGCACAATCATAATTCAGTGCAAATATTTATCCACAGATTCTCAAAACAGGAATATAATGATTTTGTTAAATAATAATCAAATCATAAACTAAGTTCTAAGCAAGCATAAACTGAATTCTCAAGAAAAATAAAACTGAGTTCTAAAACGAAAAAGAAAGGCATGACTTTAGTATATATCCCCATTAGGTCGAATCATAAGCAACAACCTCTCCTTTGTAGGAGTGGAATAGGGAGAAGGTGGAAAATCCTCCTTAATGAAACAGGCTACGACAACCATGCCATTATTCTTTCTAACCCTCAACCTACCCACTTGAATCACGCATGTTTTTACAATTCCTAGTTTGAAGACTCCTCTCTTCTTTTTCTATTGGAAGAGTGGTGGAAAAATTCAATTAAGGGGAATCCAGGATATGTTCTCTAAATTAAACAGTTCAGTTGAACAAAAATTGAAAAAGTGGAGCAAGTGTTAGGGAGTCCTCTTAGCTGCTTTCCATTATTAGGATAAAAATAAAGGAACAAAATATTTTTGTCCCCCCATGACTTTGTCAAAAGGAAGGGTTTGCAAATTGAGTTTACAACAGCTTCTGAATAAAGCGCAGGTGTTTGAAAGAATATTGAAGGGGATCAAGGTTCAAAATGTTTCCCCAAACTTGTTCAACTCTATTGATTCTCTTTCGATTTTGGATGAAATAGTCGCAAGGAAGGGTTTGCAAATTGAATTACAACAGCTTTTGAATAAAGCGCAGGTGTTTGAAAGAATATTGAAGGGGATCAATGTTCAAAATGTTTCCACAAACTTGTTCAAATCTATTGATTCTCTTTTGATGAGGATGAATTAGTGAGGGATGAGTCTGCCAATTCCACTCAAATTACCTCTCATTTAGTCTGACATAACAACTGCATATGTCACCAAAGCTCTTAGTGATCTTTAAAAAGATGAGGCAAATTGGATGGATGGAATTTTACTTCAAGTCACGACACTTCATCAAGGATGAGTTTATGAAGGTCATTAATGACTTCAATCAACACTTCTACCTGGATTGGAGACTTAACACCACCATCTCTTTGGTTCATAAGAAGTGGTTCTCGATCTATCTCTGACTTCAGGCCAGTTAGTATTCTTAATGGGGTAAATACAAGATCATATCTAAAGTCCTTCTAGGTTGAAGAATGTCATTCATCATCTCCTCCTTCCAAAGTGCTTCAATCATGGGCAGGCAGAGTGTTGATAGTTCTCTTATGGCTAACGAATTGGTGGCTTCTAGAAGAAGACAAAGAACTAAAAGGCTGGTGGTTAAATTTGATTTTGTCAAAGCATTTGACAATGTGGCTTGGAACTGTGTTGACTTCATTAATGGGTTTCTCATGCAAATGGATCCAATGACTTTACAGGTCTGTAGGGAAACTGCCAACTTCTCCCTTAAAGTTAATGGTAGTGTTGTGGGTTTTATCTAGTTCCAAGGGCTTAAGACAATGAGATCCTCTTATTCTGCTGCTCTTTACCATTGTCTCTGAAGGTCTGTCATGATCCAAAGGATAATGCAGGTATTTTCAATGCCAAAGTCTCCAACTCTAGCAACTCTATCCCTACTCTCCAATACTTTGCTGATACCATTGACCATTCTCTTCTGGGATGCATGTGTTGGCTAGACTTTTAAGAATCCTCCTCTGGTTTGAAACCATATATGGTATTCAAATAAACTTCTACAAGTACTCCGTTTTTGTGATTAAGGACATCCCCAACATGCTTCCATTCACCCAAACTCTTGGTCATGACTTCCCATCATGTGTCTGAGTATATCCTTAGGGAGCCTCTTACAAAGCTGAGTCTTTTGGGATGGCATGCTATCATTGAAAGTTTGGAGAATAGGCTGGCCACTTGGCAACAAAATGGCGAAAAAATAGTTGTCCTTGTCCAATCCACCCTAGCTAATATTCCTATTTACTTGCTCTCTGTGTGCACACACCGTTCCCCAATGATGCATGGACTCAGATACACGTGTCATGTCGGACACGGATACGACACGGCGACTTGGCAATTTTCAAAAAAATAGGACTCGGCGACACGGTCAAACTTATTTCTTTAATATATTTTTTTTATAACTCAACAATCCAAACTTAACACGGTCAAACTTAGCTTAAAATTCAATCACGCAAAGGCAGAGTTTCTTGTTGAAGATAGTGTAAAGAAAAAATGAATGAGAAGAGGAGCAGCATGTGAAACCCACCTGATGTAGCAATATGTGTTTATATGTGAAACCCAGTTCTGTTTATTTTTTTTTCTCACTCGCAACCTCAGCCTCAGCCTCAGAGATATCCTTTTCTCTCTCGAGATCCCTCGCAGCCTCTCTCGAGATCCCTCGCAGCCTCAGAGAGATCTCTCTCGCAGCCTTAGAGAAACACCCTCGCAGCCTCGCTCTCGCTCTCTCTCTCTGTCTCTAGCTCGATCGGTCGATAAAAAATTCTCTCTGATTCTCCCCTCTTCTCTCTAATTCTAGGGTTTCAAATTGGGAGGAATGGAGGATCGATCGAAGAGGATAAAATGGAGATTATTTGCACCCCTTAATGCTACCACGAGTCTGGACCGTGTCTGGGCCAGTCAACGAATTTTGACCGTTGACCATGTGTCAAATACGTGTCGAACGCGAATCCGTGTACGTATTAGACACGTGATACGGAGGTTTTTCGGAGAGTCGGTGCATTAGAGCCGTTCCCACATCTGTTGCTAACAAAATGGCGAGAAATATGAGGGATATTTTGCAGGTGTTCTCTGTTGATAAAGAAAAATTCATCATCTTATCTTTTGGAAGAAGCTTTGCATCCTAAAGATAAAAGGGCCTTGAGGAACATGCCTATTTACACTTTTAATGCCAGATGTGGAGATTTGAAACTGAAAAGCAAGCTTGTGGAGGTCTTTTGTGGTTGATAAATATGGGATTGGTTTGGAGGGCTGGAAGCTAGCAACTAAGTATGTTCCATATAGGTGTGGTTTTTGGAAAAAGGATTCTTCCCCCGGCTGATAGATTCTACCCTCTCTTCTCTTCAGCTCTTGGAAGTGGCAACTCCATTAGTTTTGGAATGATCTCAGGCGTAATTTGAGTAGATTAATGGAGGTGTTCTCCTCCATTTTCCAACTTCGCAACAATAAGAATGAGAAGGTTGCAAAATTTGGGATACTTCAAATGCCTACCCCATGGTGGGTGGATGTTTAATTTCAGAAGACATTTCAGTGAGTGGGTGATTGAAGACATTGAGTAAACTCCTTGATTAACTTGGCACCAAGTCGGTCTCAATGGAAGAGGATGCAATTCTATGGAACGGGAAGAAAGAGAACATGGAGAATGTTTGAAATATTGAGCGAGGAAGATGCCGATCTTTATAGCATTACTTTCATTTCTGACAACATCAATATAATTTTAAAAGCATTGCCCTCCTAAGCTAAATTTCTTCATTTGGACATTCTACAAGGAAGAGTTCCCACTGTAGACAATCTCCAAATAAAGGGTATGACAGTTCCAAACCATTGTGTGCTTTGTCACAACCAAGAGTTGACCACTGATGCCCCTATGCTGAACATGTGGAAGGCTTTCTTATGTGAATTCAGTGGTGCTATAACTATGCAGGGTCCTTTCCATGAGTGGTTGGCTACTTGTAAGCTCAATAATCTCCCTGCAATGGGCAAGTGCATTTGGAACGTCTCTCGGGGTCTTTGGAAAGAAAGGAACATAAAAAATCTTTGAAGGTAATGCTTTGTCCCTAGATGAATGCTTTTTATCCATCAAAGAGCACATTTGGCAATAGGGTCAACTTATAAGACCATCCATAATGTTCCTAACCTAAGGACAACTTTATTTTTTCCTATATTTGTGTTTTCCTATGTTCTATTTTAGTTCTAGCTCTGTATTTTCTTTTTTGTTTGCTTTTTGGAACTTCTTACTGTAAGCCTCTCACTCACCCTTGTACCTATTTTCTTCATTCAATAAAGCCTCTCACTCACCTTTGTACCTCTTTTCTTCATTCATTGAAACATTGGTGGTGTGTTTGATCACAAAAGAAAAAAGTTTGACGTTTTAAAATGTACGTTTCACGTTTCAAAATGTGTGTGAATTTGGCAATTTTCGTACGTGTAAATGTGTGATGATGGTTTTCCTTTTTTTGGCCTTACTCCATTGCACTCGAGCCCTAAATCGAATAAAAAGGGTGACAATTTGGATTTCGTATGGGAATATCAAAATATTCATCAAGGGTATAAAAACTCAGACGTTGATGCTTTTGATAAAGATTAGAATTTAAGAATGAGAAGTTGTACTTTTGGATTATGTTTTGTCCATTTTTAGGATGTTACAGTTTTACAATATGAAATTTTTTTTACCGTATATTATTCTAAGACAAATATACACTTTTGAAAGGCTTACACCTCAGGCGTTGCGGCTTATGCTTGATGTCTTGGCCTTACATCATGCATCTACATTTTAAAACCTTGGTTAAAATAGGTAGAGGTCATATGACGCTCTATTTTCAAGTTTATTAAAGGCACAGTGAGTGAAGGCCCTAACTCTTAATCGAAAAAGGAGAAAACATGGTTTCCACAAGTAGCTAGAAGACAATTCTTTATGCACATCTATGTAATTAAAACGGATAATAGACCCATAACGGTATATAACGAATTTTTTGTTATATATATATATATATATATTTAATACCCCCACAAAATATTGATGTATTATAGAGACAAAAAAATAAACCACGTTCATGACGTTAAATTCAAAAACATCAAAATTTTAATAGAGTGCAATCGACTCTTCGTCTTCTTCCCTTCTTCTCTCGTTCTTTGTCAATTGGCGACAGCAAGCTCAGATCTTTCTTCGATCGAGAATGAAATGGGTGATTTTTTTATATATTAGAACAAAAAGTTAAAACGACGTTATTGAAAAAAAAAACTTTATCTCAGTAACGACTATATAATGACGTTATATCAAAGCCGTGATACAAAAACGTGATAATTTCATAACGTAACAACTCACCCTCGTTAAGCGTTTTATTAGCGTTTAACTGCACATGTGCACATATTGTCCTTTCCTTATATTTTTATGAGTGGAGGATTACATAATTATGCTAAATAGGACACATGCCCTAAAAAAGTTCTGGTTACCTATTAAATTTTCAAGAGCACGTTCTAGTTAACTATTAATTTTAAAAGCAAGGCCCTTTAAAAGAAGGTATTCTCGGGATTGTTTTGGACGTGGAGAATGTTGAAGAATATCATTGTGAATAAGCTTAAGCAGCGTAGATTGTTGTACTTGTAGTATAGGGAAGGAATTCTTCAAGTAAAGTTTATGATTAAAAAGGGGACAATTTTGGAGATGTAGGGGTGGCTATTATATCAAGGTACCTAGTCAAGGCGTCGAAGCAAATAAAAAAGGAATATGAGAATTGAAGATAGATTAGGAAGATTAAGAACATGGGAAAATAAATAATAACAATAATAATAAGGGCAATACTTGGTAAAGTAGCGATTAACATCCTAAGGCACCAATGTCAAAATGAATTTGCAACTTTGTGAAATTTTGTCATATCATGATATGCCACCGATTCATAGTATATGCGGAAAAATAAAAGACAATTTGTCACAACCTTTGTTTTCTTGTTAATATACAAAGATTACAACACTCTCAAGAACAAACTCATTGGGAGACTATTTTCCTGGATTCTAAAACTTTACATACAATGACACTATATATAGGCTAAACAAGTCCAAACCAAACAAGGAAAAACTACTCCTAATAGTAAAATATTTCTATATTACTTTCCTTGCCTCCAAGGAGAACTTTTTAACCAAACGAGGAAAGCTTTCTCCTAATAGGTTCCTTTTCTCTCAAGGAGAACTTTCTTGTTTTAACCAAACAAGGAAATCTACTACTAATAGGAAAGTATTTTCGTATTATTTTCTTTGTCCCATAAAGGAGAGTTTCCTTATTTCCAGCAGAAAATGGAACTAGAAACCTTCTAAATTCATCAAATATCAAGTTTCTAAATATAGGATACTCTTGTATCATGACTCCTTTTAGAAACTTGAACTCCCGTTTCAGTTTAAAAACTGTGAGGTTGGGGAACTCGAGAGTCCCCTTTTTCTTTGTAAACCATTTAGACTTTGACGAAACCTGACCAGCACGTCCAATGCAAAAAAACTCACGCTCTCCCTCACTTGTGTTAATCGCCCTTCGCTCTAAAATGCAATCTTCCTTTAATGGTTCTTCCCTGTCAAATCACAAGTCATCAACCGGTGGCAACCGAACTTTATCCTCACAATCATCATCCAATAATGGAGGCTCAAACAACTTCAAGTACTCAGGATTAATAACCGAATACCCTTGCATATAAGGAGGCAAATCTAGCGGGAAGGCATTGTCACCAATCTGCTTAACAATACGAAAAGGCTCGTATCGGGTAGGCTTCAATTTCTTTATTTCCCCATGATGACACTTCTTACCAGTGTTCTAAAAATCAGCCTAGGCAGCCGCCTAGGCGCTAGGTGGAAAACCGCCCAGATTAATGGCTGGGCGGGCGGGTCTGGGCGATTTTTTTTATTTTTTATTTTTATTTTTTAATAAGGCTGATTGTGTTCTTATTTTATTTTTCTTTCATCTTTTTTAGAAAGAAACTATTTAATTATTTTTTATTCAGTATATGTCTATATGTAACAAATGATGATTACTTAATGGAATTCTCAAAGGATCTGCCAGTACCAATTTTACTAATGTAGATTTTATCAAACATAACTGAGGTTATTCATGCAATTTGAAGAAAAATAAAAAGTAAGTTTGGATATTTGTCCACAAATTCAATTTTATATAAAGTACCCATCATGACCAACTTCAGTCATTTGAGTTTTAATAAATTTTGTTCATGATTGTTAATTTTTCATGTTTTTAAATTTTGCATATGTATATTGGCATTAAATTGGATGTAATTGATAAGGTATTATGCTTAACTTTTGTAAATTATTAAAGTTATAATACAAAATCTAAGACCTCCTAGGCCCCTGGGCGCTAGGCACCTGCTCGCCGCTCGTCCAGCGCCTAGCGATTTTTAGAACACTGCTTCTTACTGAGGTGTAACCAAACCAAGTCGCTTCTCCAAAGTTACAAGGCACCCTATGTTTGCCATGTTTTACTTTAGCCTTATACCTTTCCCATGATCTGTTCAAGTGTCTCAATAACCTTGTGAATCTTAGGAACTTCCTCCAAGTACCGTTGTGCTCGCAATTTAGCATCATCACCGTTTCACTCTTGAGTATCGTTAGCTGTGAATACCTTATCAAATGGGCTAGAAGGCAAAAATCCTGAACACATTTCGAAAGGAGATTTCAATGTGGACCCATGAAAAGCATAGTTGAAAGCAAAATGAATGTATGGGAGGCTATCATCCCAAGTCTTGGGATGCTGAATGTTGTAACTTTTCAAAATATGAATCAAAGTCTTATTCACTACCTCTTTTTGTCTGTCTGTTTGTGAATGGAAAACATTACTCTTCTTCAGCTTAGTATCCATCAACCCCCATAAAGAGTGCCAAAATTGTCCTAGAAATCGACTATTGCTATCTGAAATAATCGTTGTAGGTAACCCGAATACTTCCTTACATGTTGGAAAAACGTTGTCACACCCTCGCTTGTAACAGTCATGTAGTCATGCCCAGGTTTGGTCTTAGGCAAACCACCCAAGAAATCCATAGAAATAATATCCCAAGGGGACCCGACAATGAAATATACAACCCTTTCTTCTAATTAGAAGGCTTCGATGTGTTGCACACCCCCGTATATGTCGAGAAACATTAAGGTGGCTAATAAACATACCGCCGCAAATTAGACAAAGTCTTCTCACCTCCATAGTATCTAGCAACCCTAGAAGCATGAGCTTCCCTTATTCATTGCAATTTATCACCATCCTGTGGAATACACAATAATGTCCCCTTGTACAATAAACCATTTTGTATGTTATACTCCCCAATCTGACCCTGCTGCACCTTAGCATAAATATCATGAAGTTTGAATTGACGCCATACTATTTCCTATGCTCAAAAGGAGCAGCCAGCTGAATCTGCATAGCTACCAACAAAAAAGCCCAAATGGGTGGTGGCGATAACATATCAGCCAACTTGTTTGTAACCTTTTCTTGTATTTGATCACAATATTAAACTGCATAAGATAGGACATCCACTTCATATGTCTAGCTTGCTGCAACTTGGTATGAGCTTGAAAAAACGTCAATGGCTTGTGATCCGAGTGAACTACAACCTCCTTGCCCAGTAAGTACACCCTCCAATGCTTCTTGATGCAAAACATAAAACTCTTTTCATATGTCAGGCACCACTCGGACCTCTAAACAGCCTGAATCAAAAGATCCCCCAACGCATAATCTGACACATCTGTTTCCACCTCAAACAGTCTCTGCAGATTGCTGGCTTTGGCATAGCCAACAACCTATGAATTCTTCCTCTTCAACAACTGAAAAGCCTTATCATGGTTATTTTCCCAACTGCCTTAGTCAATCCATGTAATGTAAAAGCAATATGTGGAAAGTACCTTTGAAAATTTCCTCTTCAATAATGGAAAAGCCTCATCATGGTTCTTTTTCCCAACTAAACTTCTTCCCTGCCTTAGTCAATCCATGCAATGGAGAAGCAATCTCTGAACAGTGTAATAAACTTGCACAAATACTAACAAGCACCCATGAAGCTCCTAACCTCAACCACTGAATTAGGCCTAGGCCACTTAATAATGACCTCCACCTTCGATCGATCCACGTACCATGTTCCACCACCAATAACGAATCCAAGACGCACAAGCTTTTTTCCATTCAAGCGTAGGTTACTTTTGTGCAACACTTCTAACACTTGGTGGACGTGAACAAGATATTCCTTCCATGTCTTACAGTATATAAGAATATCATCCAAGTACACTAACGAAATCATCAATAAAATTTCGAAGAACCTCATTCATCAACCTCATAAAAGTCATTTGGGCATTGCAAAATCCAAATGGCATCACTAACCACTCAAACAATTCTTACTTAGTTTTGAAGGCAAATCTTCAAGTGTCCTCTCAAATCCTCACCTGATGATAAATTGAGCATGTTCCAACTGATCCAACAAGTCATCGATCCTCGATAAAAGATGTTGATTCCTGATAGTCACCTTGTTAAGTGCACGGTAACCCACACGCATCAACCATACTTCTTCGTAACCAACAAAACAGGTGAACTGCGTGGTAAACAACTTAGAACATTAACCCCTTGCTCCAAAACAATTCTTGAACTTGCTTCTTGATCTCATATGACTCTCGCAGTAAAGTACGCTACAACCCTGCAGTAAAGCACGCTCCAAAACAATTCTTGAACTTGCTTCTTGATCTCATCTGACACCTGCATTAAAGTACGCTACAACCCAAGATTTAGTAATAGTGAGTCTCATGTCAAAAGAATCTCATGTTCAACATCTCGCTTTAGTGGTAAACTCTCCACATCATGAAACAAGTCCTAAAATTTTTTTCGTGACCTCCCAAGCTTTGTAATCAGGATGCCAAATATACAACTTGTTGAGCCTGGCCTCATAAACAACAAAAACTTACAAGCATTCACCATTTTTTTACGCATTTTCGACACAATAGAATTCGTAGGTGGAACTACTGGAGCATTGATCACATAAGGTTTGCCGTGAATAATTAAACGTTGTCTGACTCTACGATAGTGTATAGCATCTCTATCCCACAGGTACAGACTCCCAAAAATCACCTGGCACACATCCAATGGAGCCACATCACACCACCTCATCAATGACACTGTTTGAATACGCAAATCGGAGTAACATTGTTTGTTGACATTCTCGTTCGCCACCTTTTGTAACCAGACCAAAGCAAAACGATTTTTAGGTTCTTCAGGGTCTTCAAACCTATCTGCTACACCATGGTTTGTGAATCAGATTCTTCTGACTGCCTTAATCTACAATGGCGTCTACTATCTTGTCTTTATCCTGAGATAGAAGATTCTCTGACATCCTCATTTGGCGACTCTTGACCTAGCCATAATACTCAGTTTCGAATTAGCTTCTGTCAACATTGGGACATATCTCCCCACTGCACCTGTAGAAGTAAAACTTTTTTTTGTCATGTTCCTTCAAGTTATGAGGTTCAAGATTAGGATACTTGGTCTAACACTTGTCGCCTTTTCTCTTTGCAGTGTTCTCATATCGAATTATTACTGTCAAAAGTTGCATTTCGTTTGTCCTGATCCTTTTCGGCTTCGTGTCGTTATTCTTACTACCAAACTTGTTCACCTTTTTCATCTCTCTTCTTGACCATGTTGTCAATAACAATGGTATAATAGTGCGAACTAGAAACAACTTTATAACTTCTTAAGAATATGTTCGTTCAAACCATCGGTATACTTCATGAACATCTCGTACTTTTATCTATCTTTGTCCAAAACCAAAGCCTGGTTATGGAACTTTGTTGTGTACTATTGAACCACTGGTTGTACTTCTGGCGCCACTTATACCACATTTCCTCAACATGCCCTACTTGATAAAACTATTTGTGAATAGCTACCTTGAAATGCTTCCACCAAGTCACTGCATGATATGATAACTTCAGTCCTACAAAGCGAATCTTTTGGATATGATTACATCCATAAAATGTGTAATAGGTTTCCACTTGATCAATCCAGCCATCCAATTTCTCCGCGTCAATGGCGCCATCATAGTTTGAAATCTCAGTTTTGAAATCGATCTTCAAACTATCAAAGGGATTCATCGCAGAAGAATTACCTGGTAGTGAAATCGCCTTCTCTGATTCGTCCTTGCTATCAAACTTGTGATGGCCACTTCATTCGAGTGGACCCCTCGTTAGGATTAGAGACATTCTCTTTCTCTTTAATTCCCTTCTCGAATGTTGCGAAACTTTTTTCCCAACTCTTCCATAAATTTCTCAAAAATACGACTCACCAATTTCACTTTTTGTTCCAGCTTTGTAATTATGTTGGACTCTGCATCACCCTTCCGTTCTGTTATCTTCTTCAATCTCGACAATCGATGCTCCTGCAACGTGTTGAGAACCTCTTTGAACTGCTTGCGCGTCAAAACCATATGCCACAAGATCTCCTAAGGGTGGCGAAACCTGATTTGATACCACTTGATACGTAGTCGATTTAGAGTATATGCGGAAAAATATAAAATACATTTTTTTTTAATAAATTTTGCCTACTTGTTAATAAACAAAGATTACAACACTCTCTCAAAAACAAACTCGTTAAGAGGCTATTTTCCTGGATCCTAAAACCTACAATACAATGACACTATGTATAGACTAAACAAGTCCAAATTAAACAAGAAAAAACTACTCCTAATTGGAAAGTATTTCCATGTTACTTTCCTTATTCTTCAAGGAGAACTTCCCTGCTTTAACCAAATAAGGAAAGTCTACTCCTAATAGGAAAGTATTTCCAGATTACTTTCCTTTTTCCCCAGGGAGAACTTTTTTGTCTTAACCAAACAAGAAAACCTACTCCTAATAGGAAAGTGATGATAATATTGATTTGTTTTAAATATTTATTTAATATTAGTTATTATTATTAGGTAAGTCCATGTTAAAGCCCAACTAGGAGTACGAATCCAAATTGGAATTAGGGTCAATTCAAGGAGTTAGGGTTTCTATTTTTGTTTAGGAAGCTAGTTATTTGCTTAGCAAGCATGGGTCAATTATAAATTAAGGCCATTGGCCAATGTAATTAGTTTAGTTTTTGCTGAATTTTGAGAATTAATTGAATTTATGTAACTTTGTAAGTCAAGTTTCAGTTTTCTTTGGTTTGTAAGCTTCCCCTAAATCTATCAGAACAATAAAGTCCTTGTACAAAGATGTCGCTTGAGGGAACTAGAGTCATCAACGCAAGGATTGAGCCGATGGAGAAAGCCCTTGTGGACATTTCAGAGCAGTTGACTGTCACCTTCGCTCGTCAAGAACGTGAAGCTATCTGCGAAAAATCGTGTGGTGAGGCTCGACAACAAGATGAGATCTTTTCATATTCGTCTCATGTAGAGGTGAATCAACTACCGTTGATTGCGAGAAATCACTCGTGTTTGATGTGTATGAAAGGTATACGGTTATACGCAAGTCATTGCGGTGTGATGTCGAAACACAACAAAATTTTTGTAGATTTTCACATCAAAGAAAATCTAAAAATCGAAGAAATTCGTTAGAATGGGGTGATTGTCACAAATAAGGATGATAACCCTAATTTCCCCAATTCGTTGGACTTTGATCCTATTTGGTACATGTTTGAAGCACGGTTCGAGAAAAAGTTTGCTTATAGAAATATTATCATGAAGTGGATGTATTATGTCCCGGGAATTTGCTTGGTGGCAAAATTTTTATTTTGATTGTTCGATGTACTAACTATAAGGGAAGAATTCGAGGTCAAATCTTAGCGATGCATTTTCGGGGATATCAACCTCACAGGTCGAGGTCGAGTTTTTCAAAATGGGAGAGAATGATGAAAAATATTAAGTTATATATAAGTATTTATTTAGTAGTCCCTATTAGTATTGGGTAAGTCCATGTTAAAACCCAACTAGGAGTAAGGGTCAATTCAAGTAGGAGTTAGGGTTTCTATTTTTGTTCAGGAAATTAGTTACTTGCTTAGCAAGTTTAGTTCAATTATAAATTTAGGCTGGCCAATGTAATTAGTTTAGTTTTTGTTGAATTTTGAGAACTGAAACTTTGTAACTCAAGTTTCGGTTATGTTTGGTTTGTAAGCTTCCACTAAATCTATAGAAAATATTTCCATATTATTTTCCTTGTCCCATAAAGGAGATTTTCCATATTTCCAGCAAAGCAGAGAATTAGAAAACCTTCTAAATTTCACCCAAAACCTCAAGTTCCTAAAAAGAGGATACTCCTATATGATATCACCATGAATTAGTTTCTAAACCCCGTAGATGTAAAGTAAATGCTACTAATGCTTATTTATGTTAATTCCTACTTTGTGTGCTTTAGGTGAAGATGTCCCTCCATTACAATTAAAGGAAGGTGTCTTCAGATGTATAATGCAGTTATATGATTGCCTTCTTACTGAGGTCCATGAACGTTGCAAGAAAGGATTAAGCTTGGCAAAACGTTTAAACAGCAGTCTCGCCTTCTTTTGCTATGATCTTCTGTCCATTATCGAGCCACGTCAAGTCTTTGAATTGGTAAGCTTCATTACTTGGAAACTTTTGGAATTTGTAAGTTATTTGTTTATATATCATTTTCTCAATTTATTTTTTATTTGGCTGAGAGTGTGGTACTATTGTACTTTGAGCTTCTCCCACACGTATTGTTCTCTCCCCCCAAAATATGATTTCTTGTTCTCTTATGTTTTGTCAAAATATTTTGTCGGTGTAATGTATGTTTTTGTTCCCGAAGTAACTCTCATCAACTAGCACTATTATGATATGAATCATTTGGAATAATTCAAAGAAGCAGTTTGGTAAAAAGTATTGTATCTCCGCCATAGGATCCCACTATGGATATATACATATAGATATATTGATTTCTATTTGTCTAGATGTGATTCAAGTGCCTGAAGAGCATATTTACCGAAACAAATATGATTGCCTCGATAAGATAGATACATTCTAATTGGATGCCTGCTTAATTTTACACTTAACCACTTTTTGCTCATTGTTTTCCCTTTTAAACGTTAATTTTTATCTGAGGCACCCATTTTGTGCCACTATTGACAAGTAGCATGGAATTGGAATTCTCTATTCTAACCTTGACATAGTGACGTGTAATGTAGAACTTTGTTCAAAGACCTTTCTCTAACTCGTTTGGTCAATTGTACTAGTCATTTAATGCATTTGTGATTCCTTTGTATTCTGGTAAGTCTGGATCTTCTCACTATAAAACTGACTTGGTTAATTTACTGGTATTGATTTTGAATAAGCAGTTGATAAGGGCAATAACTTAAAGTCGGCTAAATTTTGGTGTTAACAAGAAACTTTGAGGGTCAATAATTCATGTCAAATGTCATGTTGATCAACGATCACCACGATAATCCTTAGATTAATATCTTGGTTTCAACTATCTGACAAAATATATAAATTAGTAAATAAATCAAGAAACCAGGTTGAGGCAAAAAAAAAGAGAAAAAAAAGGTTGGATTTAGATAAGGGAGAAGAAAAGAGAAGAATGGAGGGTAAGAAAGAAAAGTAACTGCCAAGTTATTTTGTTGGGTCTATTGTTATTTTGAATAAGGACAAGTCTACTTGTGTCACTGCTAATAATGTGGTTCCATGCACATAATGTGGTTCCATGCACAGACAATATAATCTGAAATCTGACTCTGTAAAATATATACCCACCTGAGGTACTTGAACTTGAATCAGGGAATGAATTAGAAAGGTGTATCCAAATTGTAGTTGATGACTGTCATCATCATCATCAAAGCCCATTCCCGAGATTTTCGGGGTCGGCTACATGGATTTTGGTTCTCCAAGCAATGCGATCTTCCCACATTTCCTCACCTAATCCAAGCTCAATGATATCTTCATTCACCGTCTTCATCCAAGTTTTCAACGGTCGTCCCCTCCGTCTACACCCTCCATTAACTTGCCAATCTAAACATTTTCTAATTGGCGTCGTGCTTGGTCTCCTCCGCACATGACCAAATCAAGTTAAACGTCTTTCTCTAATTTTTTTCTCTATGGGCGCTACACCTAAGTATCTCCTAATTCTTTCATTTCTAATTTTATCCTTACGAGTTTTACCACACATCCACCTTAACATACGCATTTCTGCTACTGTCATCCTATGCGTATGTTGTCCCGTAGTAGCCCAACATTCTGAACCGTATAACATGGCTGGTCGAACAATTGTCTTATAGCATTTCCCTTTTAGCCTTGCAGGCATCCTTCTATCGCATAATACTCCTGACGCCATTCGCCATTTCAACCAACCAGCTTTAATCATGTGGTCTACATCTGCTCCAATAGCCCCATTCTTTTGAATTATAGACCCTAGATATCGAAAAGCCTCACACTCCGGGACCTCGACACCTTCGATCTCAATTGCATTACTTCTCCCTCTTGGTTCACACCCAAAGTTGCACACTAGATACTCCGTCTTCGAACGGCTAATTCTAAAACCTTTACTCTCTAAAGCCTCCCGCCACTTAACTAATTTCTGACCTAAATCTGCACTAGTCTCATCCATTAAGTTGATGACTGTATGGATGCTTAATCCAATATGAGAAGCATAGAGTTACTGTAATCCTTCTTACTGATTAGCAGTGTTCTAAAAAGCGTTAGGCGGTGGGCGGACGGCGAGCAGGTGCCTAGCGCCCAGGGGCCTAGGCAGCACCTAGGGGTCTTAGGTTTTGTATTATAACTTTAATAATTTACAAAAGTTAAGCATAATACCTTAACAATTACATCCAATTTAATGCCAAGATAAATATGCAAAATTTAAAAACATGAAAAATTAACAATCATGAACAAAATTTATTAAAACTCAAATGACTGAAGTTGGTCATGATGGGTACTTTATACAAAGTTGAATTTGTGGACAAATATCAAAACCTACTCTTTTATTTTTCTTCAAATTGCATGAATAACCTCAGTCATGTTTGATAAAATCTAAATTACTAAAATTGGTACCAGCAGATCCTTTGAGAATTCCATTAAGTAATCATCATTTGCTACATTTAGACATATACTGAATAAAAAATAATTAAATTGTTTATTTCTAAAAAAGAGGAAAGAAAAATAAAATAAGAACACAATCAGCCTTATTAAAAATAAATAAAAAACTCGCCCAGACCGCCTAGGCCGCCCAGACCCGCCCAGTCATTAATCTGGGAGGCCGCCGCCTAGGACGATTTTTAGAACACTGCTGGTTAGGCAGATGGCTAGGTCTTGTGAAACAATTAGACACTAACTAATGTGCCTTGATAAGCACTTAATTTCAGACAACATATCTCATCTGGGCACTCGAAGTTCTTTTCTTTTCTCCTGTAAAATCATGCTATTAAATGTTCACTTCAATGTGTACAGGTTTCGTTGTACATGGACAAGTTCTCCGGTGTTTGTCAGTCCGTGCTCCATGATTGCAAGCTTACCTTTTTGCAAATAATATGTGATCATGACCTTTTTGTTGAAATGCCTGGGAGAGATCCTTCAGATAGGTAATTTTGTAATTATATACAGTTCTACTATAATTCAATAATATCTTTGACATATATATATACTACTTGTCCTTGTTCCTGATGATTCTCTATTTTTACATATTGCCAGTTTCGATCAATTAATGACAATCTTCAGATGTTCTTGGAGTGGTCTTAAAATACATTAAGATTTATATGATGAGCACATATGACTTATTCTTGTGTTATTTCTGTAAAGAAATTAAATAATATTTATAAGGTAATGGAATAATGCTTTTATGCTTGAAAGTCTATAAAATAAACTAAAATTCCGTGGTTGATACAATTTTTGAAATTGTGCTGAAACAAGAAGTTGAATTTGCATTAAATGAGATGCTAGCGAGAAGTTGAGTTTACGTTATTATTAAAAAATTTTAAAGTCGTTTTTCAGGATCACATTAAATGAAACAAGAAATTTAGTTAACTTCTATTGTCTAATTTTTTGCCATATTTATTCTGGTCTCCAACCTGTGCTATCCTGAGCACTAGGCAAGGCGAGAGAGGGACATAACATGACATGTCTCGGCATTGGCGTCTAGGATTTCCAGGCAAGAAAAACATGTCTACAAGAACCAAACATTCAAAATTCAAACATATATATCCATAATACATTGGAAGGATGAGCATTTCCCCATTTCTATTTATTGTGATAGAAGCCTTGAGGAGTCCAGTAGCAAAAGCTCTAAAAACATGTTTATTTCAAGGCTTTCAAGTCTCGCCTTCTAGTTGCACACCTTCAATTTGCGAATGATACTCTATTCTTCCTGGATGATGACATGGATCAAATGGAAAACTTGGAAGTATATTTTGTTGATTTTCCAAGTTTGCTCGGGTTTGAAAATTAACTTCTCCGATAGTGATGTGTGGCATAGGTCAAGAAGGTAATAGTGGTGCCGGGGGGTGGGATTTTGGGGTGTCAAGTGGCTGTCCCCACTATCTGTTTGGGGCTTCCATTGGGAGCAAAGGACAGGTGCAAACACGTGGGATCTTCAGTAGAGGTGATTGGAAAAAATTAGCCATGTGGAAGACATAGATTTTGTCTAAAATGCGGTAATTAATGCTTATTAGGAGTGCTCTGGCCAATATGGCATATAGAGTATAACTCTTTGTTTCAGATGTCGTCGTTAGTGACCAACAGGATTGAAAGGATGATTAGGAACTTCCTTTCGTGTGGTGGAGAGGATGACAAAGGGTTTCACACCCTGAATTTGGATTTAGTGTGTATGCCCAAAGAAGTTGGAGGACTTGGCATTCGACCTTTGTTGATAGAAAGAGCTCATTAGAACGAAATATTATGCAATGAGGTCAAGGGGGAATCCTAGGTATCCAACTAACTCTTATAGCACAAGCACCTGAAAGACAATTTCTAATTTCAAAGAGGAGTTCCTTGAGGAATCGAAGTGGTTGTTGGCAAAGGTGACTAGGTTAAATTTGGCGTGATGTTTGGTGTGGAGATAAATCTTTCGAAGATAAATTTCCAAGACTTTTTGCCTTATGTGAGGAAGGGTGGTGTGGTAATGGAGTTTGGTAAGTGCATCAATGGTGTGATGAATTAGGAGTTTCATTTTCCCAGAACAATGTTTTCTACAGGAGAAATGGCGGAGTTTGTTGAATTATCTGGGTTCTACAAGGTGTTATGTTGGGAACTGAGGAGTATAAATGGATCTGGAAAGAGGATAAGAACAATGGTTTGTCGCTGATGATTACAAAGCTTCCAGTAGAAGATCCTCACTCTTTTGCAAAGGGAATAATGGGAAATACTAGATCCCATTTTATCATTAGTGTTCAATTATTATACTGATTTAGTAGGCCCCTTTAAAGTTAAAGATCATTTGCTTTGCCTTGCGTAAAGCAAATGTTTGAAGAAAGTTAAAACCATTCATTTGCTTTGCCATGCGTTTAGAGGTTTGCTATTAAGCTGAGCTCTACTTTTTTTTTTGGCATTTGGATGTTTTTGTTCTCAACTCCAAACCAGCTTAGGTATTTGAGATGTGTGCCAGGAACCTGCTATGCTTACCTGGTTTGAGACATAAATTGTTTGAGTCATATCTCTAAGATTTTGTTGTTGTGTCACTGTTTTACTTTGTTGTACAAAAAAAAATATTCAGATGCTATCTTTTCTTGCAGGAACTATCTTTCATCCGTTTTAATACAGGAACTTTTCCTTGCTTGGGATCATGATGATTTATCTCAAAGGGCTAAAGTGAGTTTTCTACTTATGTTTTTGAAATGAATCATTCAAGGTTCCTTCATCGTAATTATTTTTTCCGGTTATGATCCATTATTAGATGAGATTGTGTTATAAATAGTAATTACTTGAATTCTAAAACCCATTGGTTTGTCCTTTGGTTTATCTAGGCAGCTCGGATCTTGGTGTTCCTGATGTGCAAGCATGAGTTTGATGCTAGATACCAAAAGCACGAGGATAAATTGTACATTGCCCAGTTATATTTTCCCCTAGTCGGACAGGTTTTTTTTTTTTTTTTTACCTATATTTTCAGTTTTAGCTCCTCATATGGCAATATCTTTTAGTTGGTTCTGCTGAGTTCTTGCTGGAAATCTTTCCTTGACAAGTTTTTTTCTTTTTTAGTGCGACTTTTATAATGCTTTGTTCATTGTGCGGTTACGTTATTTTAAGAAATTTCTTTTACTTTTTCTTAGCTATAGGTACGTCATTTATTGTGTGAGTTGTAATTTTGCAGATCCTAGATGAAATGCCAGTTTTTTACAATCTAAGCTCTGTGGAGAAGCGTGAAGTTTTAGTTGTTATTATGCAAATTATCCGTAATCTGGATGATGGGTCACTTGTTAAGGCATGGCAACAAAGCATTGCCAGAACCAGACTATTTTTTAAGCTTCTAGAGGAATGCCTTACACTTTTTGAGGTTTGCCCCTACACAAAATCGTCATTTATTATAAGAATTTGTATTGATAAGTGATAACTAATAAGAAATTATCTTCTTCTGTGAGTGTAACATGGTGTTTAATTCCATTACAAAATTGGCATTGCCTGAAGCTAAGCCTTTTCCCATCTGATGTCAATTCACCTCATAAGAGATTCTATTTATTTATTTGTTTATTTATTTATTTATTTTTATTTGATGTTAGATTGATATTATCAGTTTCATGGAAATGAATGTTTGTTTCATTTGCATGTTTTCAATTTTTTTGTTCTTTTGGTGTTGGATTACTTTTACAGCACAGGAGACCAACCGACAGCATGCTTATGGGATCTAGTTCTCGCAGCCCAGATGCTGAAGGACCCATTTCCCCAAAGTATTCTGATAGGCTTTCACCAGCAATAAACAACTATCTTTCTGAGGCTTCTCGGCAGGATATTAGAGTACGTTTACCCTTTTTTCATTTTTATTTTCACTTTTAGCTCCCCACCCTCCCTCCCTTCTTGTCTGTGCATTATGCCCCAAACCTTCTACAGCATATGTTGTGTCATATGGTGTTGATACTTGATATTCATACCAAAAGAATCTAATTCCTGTGGACCCAATGGGGGAACAGCCTTCATAGAATGGCACAATATATTCCATGATAATATACTATTTATCTAAATAGTTTTTCTTCTAGTTCTTCAAAATTTGAAAAACTGTCCTGAAACTCTTTACCACAGCCTCAGACAACACCAGAGAACAGTTATTTGTGGCAGAGAGTAAGTCCCCAATTAAGCTCTCCTAGCCAGCCATACTCCTTGAGAGAGGCCCTTGCTCAGGCCCAATCTTCACGGATCGGAGCTTCAACCCGCGCACTCAGAGAATCTTTGCACCCAATATTAAGACAAAAACTGGTAAGCTTTCTTCTTGTCTTATGTGCCCGTATGTGTGTGTGTGTGGTAAAATTTAGTAACATTGCTATCATGTAGTAGTGTTATTATCATATTTCACAGCTACAGTCTTGTCGTTTCTCAAGAGTTTTCCTATACCAAGTTTGTAAAAACTGAGAAACTCAATACCTGCCACTTCTTCAGGAAATCTGGGAGGAAAACTTGAGTGCTGCTGTTAGTCTCCAGGTTTTGGAAGTAGCAAAGAAATTTTCAGTTGCTGCAGCATCTCACAGTATTACTACCGATTATGGAAAGTTAGACTGTGTCACATCCATATTTGTGAGCTTCTTCTCTCGAAGTCAACCTCTGGCTTTCTGGAAAGCTTTTATTCCTGTACTCAACAGTGTCTTTAATCTCCATGGAGCAACTTTAATGGCAAGGGAGAATGACCGATTCCTAAAGCAAGTTGCATTCAATCTTCTTCGGCTTGCAGTTTTTCGTAATGATAATATCAGGAGAAGGGCAGTAGTTGGGCTTCATATCCTTATCAGGGTAGGTTCTTTGATGTTCAGAATTGTAATGCTATTCCCGATTCCATTTTTTTATATGATTTTATGTTCATTTTCACAGAGTTCTTTCTATTACTTCATGCAAACCACAAGGTTGAGGGTCATGCTGACGATTACCTTGTCAGAGCTGATGTCTGATGTACAAGTGACTCAGATGAAGTCTGATGGATCTCTCGAGGAGAGTGGTGAAGCACGGCGTCTTAGGAAGTCTTTGGTTGAAATGGCAGATGAAGGTAGGAGCTCTGACCTTTTAGCAGAATGTGGACTTCCTGGGGACTCTCTTATGGCGGTATCTGAAGGTTCAACCGAGAATCGTTGGACCTGGTCAGAAGTGAACTATCTCTCGAATTGTGTTCTTCAGGTTCTAGATGCTAACCTGGAACATGCTCTTTTGGTAAGTTTTTTTTTTTCTGATATTTTCTAAACTGTCTATTCTCCAATTCAATTTTAAAATGTTGCATTCATATGATTTGATATTGGGTGTATTCTTATTGTCAGGCTTCGGTGATGACTTTGGATAGATATGCTGCTGCTGAGAGCTTCTATAGACTTGCAATGGCTTATGCTCCTGTGCCAGATCTTCATATAATGTGGTTACTTCATTTATGTGACGCACATCAAGAAATGCAATCATGGGCTGAAGCTGCACAATGCGCTGTTGCTGTTGCTGGTGTTATTATGCAGGTAAATATTTGGACTTCCTACAGAAAAGCAATACACAATCCACAGGAACTTTTCCCTGAGTTTTGCAAATCTGGCTGCTAAACCCAGTGCGGTTTCACATCTATACAGTTGAGAGATAGAGAGGATAAATCCCATAGTGGTTGTGGCAAACAGTGACAGCATACCTTGTCCAATTAAACACAGATTGAATAGGTAACTGAAGCATAAAGCACTAGCATGTGTCATCCGAAGGGTACACCTGGCCCAATTGAAGGTGATGGCACGATGATGGTTGCACTATGGACGCCTAGGCATCTGTCTAAGTGAAAATTCTCCATGCGCCACGGTTGCCACCTCATTCCACAGCTGCAACTACCTCTGTCTTCTCTTTCTCCCTATCCCCTTCTGTCATCCCTCTCTGAGGACCTTGATTTTTTTGTCTCAGTACTCATGTTGCAACCATTAATCTCTCAGTTCTCTCTCTCTCAATACTCCAAATCTCAGACTCAAATAAAATTTGGATTTAACAACCAAGGAAAAAATTAAATTTTGTTTGGTTGTGAAATTAAGTCTGCTGACATATTTTTCCCCTAAGAATATGCAGGGCTTGCATAGACCATACATTTACCTTTGATGATGGGCTATCATTCTCACGTGTTCAAAGAAAAAAGGAGTTGTCTTCACTATGATGTCAATGAAAATGCTTACACAGCTCAAGTTTTGTATTTCATTTCTTTTGTAGGCCCTTGTGGGAAGAAATGATGCAGTCTGGAGCAGAGATCACGTGTCTGCATTACGTAAAATGTGTCCTATGGTCAGCAGTGAGATCACTTCAGAGTCTTCAGCAGCTGAAGTTGAAGGTTATGGTGCATCAAAACTCACCGTTGACTCTGCTGTAAAATACCTACAGCTTGCAAATAAGCTTTTCTCGCAAGCTGAACTCTATCACTTCTGCGCAAGCATTTTAGAGCTTATAATTCCAGTCTATAAAAGCCGCAGGGCATTTGGGCAGCTTGCAAAGTGCCACACAAGCTTAACCAGCATCTATGAATCAATCCTTGAGCAAGAGTCAAGCCCTATTCCTTTCACTGATGCCACTTATTATCGAGTTGGATTCTATGGAGATCGATTTGGCAAACTAGACAGAAAGGAGTATATCTACCGAGAGCCACGTGATGTACGACTGGGTGATATCATGGAGAAACTTAGTCACATATTTGAGTCTAAGATGGACGCCGATCACACTCTGCATATAATTCCAGATTCAAGACAAGTCAACGCCGAGGAGTTAGTAGCTGGAGTCTGCTATCTGCAGATAACCGCAGTGGATCCGATCATGGAAGATGAAGATCTTAGCAGCAGAAGAGAAAGGAACTTTTCTCTTTCCACTGGAAGTATGCGAGCTCGTGTATTTGACCGTTTCTTGTTTGACACCCCTTTCACCAAAAATGGAAAGACTCAAGGTGGATTAGAAGATCAATGGAAGCGTCGTACAATACTACAGACTGAGGGTTCATTTCCTGCCTTAGTGAATCGGTTATTAGTGATTAAATCTGAATCGCTGGAGTTCTCACCTGTAGAAAATGCCATTGGAATGATTGAAACTCGAACTGCGGCACTACGTAATGAGCTTGAGGAACCTCGCAGTTCTGAAGGGGATCAACTTCCACGCCTCCAGAGTCTACAGAGAATACTCCAAGGCAGTGTTGCAGTTCAGGTAAGTGGCTGAAATTCACAATTGACTATCTTAGTCCCATCCCTCATCTACCATAGTTCAAAGACGATCATGTGGCTTTTTATGCCAGGTCTAACTGTGGTGTGTTTTCATGTGCATGACCTGGTTGTATACGGCAGAGAACAATTTCCATTTTTCCAGAGTCAAATGTTTAACCGAGGTGTTGATCTGCAGGTAAACAGTGGTGTCCTGAGTGTATGCACGGCATTTTTGTCAGGTGAGCCTGCAACCCGGCTACGGTCACAAGAATTGCAACAACTCATTGCCGCACTTCTCGAATTCATGGCAGTGTGTAAACGTGCAATCAGAGTTCATTTTAGGCTGATTGGGGAGGAAGACCAGGACTTCCACACACAGCTTGTGAATGGTTTTCAATCCCTTACAGCAGAGCTTTCTCATTATATTCCCGCCATTCTTTCAGAGCTCTGACATTCAACTGTGTATGCTTTATCTTCTCTCCAAGGTGTTGATTTACATATTATAAAATATTTTTGTCTTTGTACATGTTACACCTGGTGAGCTAGGTCATGCAAGGTTTTGTAAAAGTTTTCCTCAGGCCTTGATCTTGTGAACTTACATTCTTTTGTCAGGCTTACCAATTCTATCCACGTTACCAGGTTTGTTTTCACTTTGGCCATATGCTACAACACCATCTCTCCAACTATGAAGTACAGTTTCAAAAGTGCTCCTCCACCTTCAGAATATTGGAGGGGTGGGAACTGGAAAGTGAGTTGTTTTGGATGTCTCAAGTATATTTATATATATATATATATATATATATATATATATATATATATATATATATATATAAGCAGATCTTGATCTTGTGCTCTCCTGCTTCTGAAACTGCAACTTCTTTTTTGTTTATAACTAGTGTAGTGTGATACCCGTGCCTTCGTTACGACTGAACAACCAATATTTTTTTTTGAGTGTTGTTAGAAAATATCAAATTAGATATTCACAATAACCATTTTGACGATCCCTACAATGAAAATCCAATGAATAGTATAATATTTATATTTAGATTGAGCTTACATGGTAAAATTGGCATACACAAATAACATTTAAAGAGTTAATTTTTTCAAAATTCCCCATGCCAATCAATGTAATTAATAATTAAAGTTGGATTTCACATAATAGAGAGAATTCAATAAAGCCTGTGCGAAAACACAAAACCAAGGAGAATGAGGGGAGGATTTCATTTGTTTCACTACAGAGGAGAGGGGTTAAGTGGTGGTGAAGACCTAACCTAAGAGAGCTTGGTATTCAGATGTTATAACCTTGGCCATTAAGAGATGATAGAAAGATCGATGTTTAGATGATATAATCTTAGTCTTTGAAATCTTGTTGTTCGAAGATTGAAGAAATCACAACCAGTAACAATGTTTTATCAAACTCATAAAGTTAGAGCCTGTTTGTCTTGAGGGGTTGTTAATGGCAGATCCTATTTGAATTTTGACAGATCTTAAAAGTTTTCAAGAGAAGTCACATGAGGAACATTGGACCCAACTTAAAATTTTTGACTTCCCCGTTTACCTTACCTAGCCTTTCTTTCCCAAATCTCTTTCTCTATTCATTTTCTTCATCTTCTTCCATTCTCATATACTCCTCGCCATTTTCATTTCCCTGTACTATCTAACTTTCAAGTGTATTTCTCTTATTCTTCTCTCCACTATCTTCATTTATTCCATTAAACCCTCCACATTCTCTATAACTCCAAAATTATCTATTATCTTCTATGTACTTCATTCATTTTCCACTAAACCCCCATTCCCTTTCTTCCCCACCTCTCACATCTTCTCCCCATTCTCTTCAAATTGATTCCTTAGTAGAACTTTGTTTGAGTTTCATTTTCTTTCCATTTCAACCAAACCAAGAACAAGTTTTTTGAAAAGTTCTTATCAGTTGACACATTGGCTCAATGTAACACCCCTACTTTTCCAATAACAATAAATAATTTATGTTTCTAAAATTTAATTGAAATTGTGTTTCAAATTCTTCTTTTGTTTGGCAACTTGTATTTTTCGAAATTCAGTCAACTTTCTTACATTCCGAATCTCGGGACGAGATTCCATTTAACGTGTGTATAATGTAACATCCCTAATTTTCATAAAGATAATTTATTTTATTTTTAATTAAATAAAATAGGGTTACATTTAATTAAATGTGAATTTCGAAATTAGGGTTTTATTTGGTGGCGTTTAAGGGTGGGTGTTCTCAGAATTTTAGTGGGGGCGAATAGCCACCCACACTACATAAAGAGAAAACCCTATTTTTCTTTTATCTCTCCTTCTTCTTTTCCCCCTTTACGTTTTCTTCTTCAATGGCAGCCGATTGTGTGATGGTGATGATACGTTGAGGAAGGGAAATGGGAAAGACTTTCAACAAGTCAGTCTGAGTTCTCATGGAGATTTCGGTGGAGGAAGAAAGAAAGTCGAATCGACCATATCTCTTATTCGTCTTAGACTGCAAACATTGATATTAACAAGAAAAGTAAGGATCAGATGGATGATGGTATTAGTGATTGCTTGATCCAGGAGGTTGCTGATGAAACTACTGACTGGAACAGTGATGAGTGCTGTCTTTGCAAGATGGATGGGAACTTGATTTGCTGTGATGGCTGCCCTGCTGCTTATCATACAAGATGTGTTGGGACCCCGAAGGATCAATTGCCTGAAGGTGAGTTTCTTCATTTCTTTCTCTTCTACTTTGAGTCCTTTTCTATCAGTTTGCCTATGCTGTGTTACTTGTTTCTTGTTCCACTTATTGTCGTTTGATGAGTAGAGTATATATTAAATAGTACCCTTTTTAGATAATCTGTTGGATTGTTTAATTTGTTGATTGGGTGGCTGGTTCATGTTGTTCTTGAAAATAGAATATTCCCAATTTACAAAATAGAATGAGTTTTGTCTGTGAGAATGAGTTTGCTTTCTTTATTTATTTTGTTCATGTTTGGGGTCACCCATGTTTACCATTTTATTGATTGGGTGTGACCTTGATTGGTTGGTGTTTGAATGGTTGATGAATATTAATGCATTGTGATAAATTTGGAGATTTGTATGCATATTGACGTGTTTATGCATTATGAGAATATGAATATTTGAATCAAGGAGTGGCTTGATTGCCATATTGTTATATAGCATGATTAATGAATATGCTATGTTTTTCCCAAAAATGTGGGTGAATAGATTGTGAATCAATTCATGTATGACAAAATGTCCTTGTGGAAGAATTCTGAATTATGAAAAATAAATGATATTGGTAAGCCTTGATTTCTGAAAATATAAAACACTTGGGCTTGTATCACTTAGAACTACCACATCTCTTTTGTTTATGATTTCCCCTCTCTTACTAGAGAAATTAAATGACCTGCGGGTCGTCTTGCGGAGTTGGGGCACCCATTTCTTACTAGAGAAACTAAAATAACCTTCGGGTTAGTCTTGCGGAAATGTGGTGGATTGTATGCCTATATTTATCCGTCAAAAATGTGACGTGAGTTTATGCGCATTGATAGCCCAAGGGTGGCTTTTGGTACTCATATAGTTAGGGGTATCCGCGATGCATGTCTGTATGTGATGTCCCCACTTGGGCATGGATGACGGAGTAGTCCTCCTTTATATGAGAGAGGCATACGGGCATGTATGTTCGGCACGGAGGTGGTGCGAATGTGGTATCGTCTAAGTGATCAATCCGTTAAAAAGATGAACCTAATTCAAATAAAAAGAATAAATGACGTTGCATTGTTTTTAATTCTTTTTATGCAGGATGGCAAGTCCACTAATATTTCTGCAGGTCCGACTTGCCATAGTCAACTCCTATAGGGTAAGTACAGGTAAATGCATATTTACATATTAGGATGATGATATGATTGCCTCGTTGAGGAACTAAATTCTTTGGACTGTGTTTTCTTGCATCACACCTTTGCCTCGTTGAGGAACTACCTATTGGTGTGATGGTTTGTTGTTCGTGTTTCGCTTGATGTTTATCACGTGCGATTTTACTATTTTTGGGATGAAGATTTCTCACACCAGCTTTATTGCTGACCCAAGTGAGCTTTTGCTTCTTGGGTACATTCCTTTGGGAATGTAGCCGATTAGCTTTTCAGGTTTAGAGACTTTTGAGCAGCGTTACGGGAGTTCCGCTAGTGGGGCTAGCGACGTCAGTTTTTCCTGGTTAGACTTTTGTATTAATTTTAGTTTGTTCCTATTTTCTAAATTATATTTTTTGTCTTTGCTGCTAAATGTCTCTGTTGTTATTGAATTTCACGTCTCGAGTTTTGAGGAAACGGATAATCCTACGTGGATTTTAGGATTTCGTTTTTCTCGAAAATCGGGGCGTGACACTCAAACCATGAGAATTCAAGTTTTACGATTATACCAATCGGGTTACCTTGAATTCTCATGGTTTGAACCACCCGTGTGGCTGCAAAAAGTCTTGTTGAGAGCAAGCTTTTGTAAAAATTGTTGTCAATTCACATGGTTGCCTCAAATTGTGAGGATGCAAATTTCACATTCAATCCAATTGTGTTATGCTGAAAACCATGGTATAAACCACGAATGTAGTTGGAATAAGTTCTCCCGATAGCAAGTTATTTTGAAAAATTGTTGCAGTTCACACGGTTAGCTTAAACCACATGAATTCTAATACACGATTAGACCAACCATGTAACGTTGAACATCACAGGGTTATCTAACTGTGTGAACTTGCAACAACTTTCAATTTGGTTCATGGCTATCATTAAACGCTCCCAAGAGATTTATGGAGGAGATTTGAAAGCAAATGATGAAAGTTTAATGGAGGAAAAAGAAGAAAGTTGGGGAAGAAGAGGGAGAATTTGAGAGAATGTGCCTTTCAAAAAAAAAAGAATTTGAGAGAATGAAGTTGGTCTTTAATGGAGAAAATGGTGGAATGGAGAAGATGTAAGGTAATAATGGAGGGTTGTGTTTATTTTAGTCAAAATAGTTGACTTTAAGTTGGGATCTGTCTTTAGTATTGCGTACCACTTTTGGGGTATGCCCTAATACAGGACCTGCCATTAACAGCCTCTGATTTATTAAATAGGTTCAAAAGTCTTAATAAGAAGTTGGACACTCTAACGAGGGTGTTATTTTTTAGTTATGCTTAAAAGTTAAACTTCTGATTGGAATAAGCACCAAGGAACTGTTGATCATTTAACACTGAGTTCTAACTGAAAATTCATTCCAATAATCTCATAATAAATATGTAATGACTTCTTTCTATCACAAGAGCAATGTTGTTGTCGCCGCCGTAACCACCCTCCTCTCTACTCCTCATCCTTTTCTCTATCGGTGGATTGAAGTATCTGGTGAAATAGATTGAGATCCTCCATTATTGTAGACAAAAGTGAAGATTGAAGATAAATAGATAGCGTCTTGAGATGACAAGCAAGAAGATGGGTTAATTGGTAGTGGTGGGAGGGGTTTGATGGAGATTGTATAAGGAACAAAGAGGGATATAGGGTGGTTTTTGGTGGTAGTGGTAGAAGGGGATCTCAATGATGTTTGGATGAGAGAAGACAGACGGAGAAGGGGGTTAATGTTAGTGGTTTATGGTGGATAGTGGGAGTTGTGGTGTTGGGGAAAACTGTCAGACAACTTGTAGTCAGCACCTAAAAACAATTACCTTTTAATTTTATATCTTAAGCTCATTAAAAACTTCTAACTCCATTTAGAAGTACTTAAAAAAAAAATCAAACGCCACCCAAGTCCATGCTGATTTGTTATATAGATAGCCGGAACTACAATGTCGGTATTGAAGTCTTACACTCGTCACCCAAATTTTCTTTCAACCATCCACATTCAACACATTCCTTCAAATGATGTTTAACCACTAGTTGTACATGCATACTTCGGCTCAATGTCTTGGCATATAACAATCAACTGCTCATAATGATAGCAATGGAATCATCGCAGAAGACGTTTCTAACCTATCTGAGTTGGACTATGCAACCCTCTGATCACTTGTGTCACATCTTATCATAGCTCTGTTCATAAGGAGTGTAATCACATCTTATCATAGCTCTGTTCATTAGGAGTGTAAGATTCTTACACTAGGTGTTTCTCTATACAATAACTAGGGTTGTTCATGATTCGGTTCAGTTTCAACCTAAAATTGTAAATCGAACCATATCAATCGGTTTGGTAAAAATCCAAACCAAACTGAACCGAGTGTGTAACAAAATCATACCGAAATGAAATTCAATTAAATTGAAAAATGGACCGACAAAACTATGCCAAACTGAACCTAATCGACAAAAACTATGCATCATCTACTAATTTTTATATTATATATAATAAATTATAACAATAAACATATTTATCAGTTTTCTCAACCTAAAATCAAAAACTGAATCGATCACTAGGGCTTCAAAATATTACGAAATAACCAAACCAATTTGGTTTAGACGGTTTAACTGGTTCATTCATAATTTGTTCAGCCCTAACAATAAGCCTGCAAAAATGAGGGAATGATAAGAAAAAAAGAGAATAAGCAAGAAAGCGAAGAAAATAGATAGGAAACTATAAAGAACATTGATTATGTGGTGACTAAACTCTTGCTCTCTTTCGAAGAATATTTTGCTTCTTGGGTCATTGTCAAATAAGAGAATGACATGTGGTTAATTATGCTAACATTGAGGACCTTTTTTTCCAAAGGATGAGGGTTTTTATTGGATTCTAGAAGTGTTTTCTTTAAGTTGGGTTCGAACCTTAAACTTGTGCTACCATCTATAACAAGTCAGCTAGCTGAGCTAGCACTCATTGACAAGTAAAATTCAAATGAAAAGTTGGTGTAAGTTATGCCACATATCCTGCTTGACCAACTAAGCAAAAACCTGGACTTATGTTGTTGTTTCTCTATTTACAATCACTTCTTACCTTTTTAGCTTTTTCATGGCAAATCAAACCAAATTATTCACACCCTAACTTTTTGAAGTGCGAAAATGCCCCTTCATAATTTTCCCATAAAAATCTTTGAACCAATCAACAGACCATTAACCAACATAGTAATCTTATTTATATATTTATTTAAGTGTACTTCAAGTTTATAAAATCATTTCGAAAAAGGAAAAAAAAGTTGCAAGGATTCCCTAGGCCTTGGGACTTGGCTTGTGCTTTTTTAACTCAAGCACATAGTGATATAATTATGCAATTTCATTTTTAATTATTTTGTAATTTCATTTTTAATTTGGAACCTTCTAGTATGTTGAAGTGGCAACACCAATTCAACATTTTTAGAGAATTCATTTGTTGTAGCCACCACAAGCCTCTAGAGATTTATCTTCCTAGATTAATCTCTTGAGAAATATCTCTAAGTGTATAGAAAATTCACTCTAAACTTCTCCTCTCCAAGGATTTCTACGCTCTATGAGCAATTATAAATAAGCTTCTAGATAAACATTGTGTAATAACTCAAAAATGAGTTCAAGTGTATGAGAGTTAAGAATTCTCAAGTGGTTGTGTGCGTTTATAAGAAGGCAGGGACTATTCCACATCACCATTTCCTCTTTCTCACACCATTCACTACAAGAAAAAAGCTCATTCATAGCGTTTCAAAAACGCTATGGTAGGATACCATAGCGTTTTAGAAAACGCTATGTCTGTCGGAGCTATAATAGACCCTGGGTCTATTATAGCATTTTAAAAACGCTATAGTAAGTAGCCTTTTAAAAACGCTATAAAAGGCTTCAAAAACGCTATGGTAGGTATACATAGCAAATTTTTTATTTTTATTTTTATTTTTATTTTTTATTTTCATTTCATTTGCTATCAATTTGAAATTTCATAAACACTATTATAACACTGATTTCTTTAACCATAGAAGCTAAACAATTTGAAACTACATTTCGAAGAAAACTGAACAGAGAGGTGAATGATATAATTATCAGATTTCCCTGAAGATGGTAAATCCCATCAAATAGAGACATCAACGGTAAAAGTGGAATGGCTATTCTAATATAATTTGAAGCTCAACAAATCAGTTTGTTTTTCACTTTCAAGCACTGTAAGACGAGCTATCATTTACATTCAAGCATAAAGAAATAGAATTACAAGTAGGAGATTTAGTATTTGGACTATTAATGAGAAAATCCTCGATGAGCCTCAGCAAGTTGTCCAACTGGCACAATTCTAAAATGACATGTTTCAACTCCGCATCAGACATCACTGCAGATAGAGAACACAGTGTTATAAATTGTACAAACAGAACTTTGCAATCCACAACCAAATAGGAAAACAACTCCAATTTGTAATAAAATGATGATACCTGTCTTCAAGTGCGTCAAAAAAGAAGCTGAACAGAGGGTGGAATCACCAGTCAACAAGTTCCCAAAACTAGCTGATGTCACCACTGAAAAATTTTGCAGCAACAATGAAAATAACACAAGTTTTCTCCCTGTACAGAAATTACGAAAAAATTAGGCCTTCTTAATTGTGATATTTGAATCGATTAAGAAGATAAGAACCTAAAGAATGGCTGAGAGCAGCAATTACTGGAAAGTAGCAACCAATGTATTTTGCATTAAATGATTTGTTAGTAAATGATTGATCACAAGGGGCAGATCCACCGTGACAGAACTAGTAACCCAACCACTTTCTAACACTACTTAACACTCTTCCCTAAAGACTCGAACATAATGAACCAGAACTAATAGAACCATAGAGCAGAACATAACAGATCATGGTTTTGGACAGTCGTTAGGCTGAACCATAATGTTTAAGAATATCAATACCAAAAGTGAAACAATACACATCTGTAAATAGGAAAATGTGATTATATAACCAACTTACTCTGATTGTTTTGTCCATGGATCCAGAGTAGAGCCTATTGGCTCCAACAACTAATGACACAACAGAGAGGCTATGTCCAGTGAGAGAAGTAGTTGGCTCAAAATTGTTGGTTGCATCATTAAATCTCCATACTAGTATATTACCATCCTGCAACAAGTGCAAAATATGCAAGGCACACCCACGTCAGAAAAAGAAAAATATCAACAGTTAAATGTTGTTTATAAATTCAATGACTGGTTGGAAAAACAAATTAGAAAAGCAAATGATAACCTGCATTCCAGCAAAAAGCGTTCCATTGTCTGCAAACAAGTCCTACACTTGTCCAACAGGTGCACTAAGACTAATCACAGCATTAGTTTGGGTATTCCATGCCTGCAATCAGAAGACCACCATTTGTGTAAAATGTTTTAATTAGCAAAGAGATGGGACACCGAGAGAAAACAAACAAGGAAAATAGTATATTATTGGTCTGAAAATAGAACAGGAAAGTAAAAGAAAATATCAACTGAAAAGGGTAAGAAGTACGCAGAATCTACAATGATGCCGACATCACCGGAAATATCAACTGAATCCAGTGTTCATGAATAGAGCATCTGGAATCCTAACATGCATCTGAAATCTAATTCCTTTTCAATGTATCTGAAAGCTAATCACTTTACAATTCACTTGATCTTAATAGATAGTTGTTTCACAGCTTCAAAGGCATCGCAAAGGATATGGTATTCACTATTAAAAATCAGATATCTAATAGGGAGAAAGTCCAAAAACATGAAGGGGATTTTCAGCAATTCATTTCTCAGTAGAGGAGAATGAACCGACGAAGCACACAAATGGGACTGGCTAAGTTTGCTACCTCTGAAGGAAATTTCTCGCCTTTGGATTATCACTCTCAACTTTTACTAGGATAAGTCTTACTTCTTATACTGTACTATGGGTTTGCCAAAACTGTCTATAATATGTTAATGTACTGTACTATGGGTTTGCCAAAATTGTCTATAATATGCTAATGTACTATGTTAACAATTACTTCTTATAGCTGTTATTTTTTGCTAATGTACTATGGGTTTGTAACTATTACATCTTATAGCTGTTATTTTTTGTATACAGGCAATATGCACATAAGAGACCAACAAGTTGACAGTTGGTTACTCCCTATGGTTGACCAAGTTTGCTCAACCCCATGTGAACCTCTCTTTCATACATAATTATATGTTCTGGCCCCAATAACCACATACAACAATTGTAGGAAGACTGCTCCAACTAGGCAACAAAGCACAGCTTAACTCACCTCCCATTGCCACATTTAAAACTATTAAGAGAACATGAACTGGCAAATGGACATCTAACAAACATTCATCAAATCCACATCTACATCATCAACCTACCCTATAGCATTAATTGGTTTATCAAGTGTTGGAATTTCAGTTAATGGAAAATTTCTGACATCATTAATCAGGATTTTTTCAAACCACTTGGAGAGAACTAATCATAAATAAACACACTTGAAAATTGACATGAATTAATCATAATAAAAACACACTTCAAAACACACTATACTATGTAAGAACTAAGAAGTTGCTCCATAAACAATTGTTTCTCATAGAAGGAAAAGGAACAATAGGAATCCTTACTGAAAGATAGACTCGTTCTGCTGCCAATCAGGCCAATCAGATATCACCAAATGGTTATCTTTTACTCCGCAGACATGCACGTAACCACAAGTTACATAAAGTCATGACAATTTTCAATTGGAGATCACTAAAAAAACTTAAAGGTTATCAAACTCAGTTATAAATCTTTCAAACTACCTAACTTCATTATGCAAATAGATAGACTTCAGAAACCATATATTGACAGAAGCATATATTAATACTTTACGACTGAAGCTAACAAAATATGAAATGGTTGACTTTGAAATACTAACAAATATAAAAATAAATAAAAATAAAAATAAAAAAACTTTGCCAAGGGATACCTAATATCTCAGAAAGTAATGAAATGCATACAATTGAACTCTAATAATAAGCTTACCCTGTTAAGAAATTCAAAACCCACGTCATTCTTCATAGCTTCCAAATTTGGAACTATATTTTTTTTTTTGAAGAACTCCTAACAAGCATACAATCAGGAAATGACCAGCTTCATGCTGCACAAACAAATCCTGAAATTTACTTCCTGGAAAATTAAAAAGAGAAAAACTTTCATTGAAATTCTGCCCCATCCTGATCCAAAAATTTTGACGGGGGTAAAATTCTGCCCCTTTCTGATCCAAAAATTTTGATGGGGGTAGAATTAATGTCAGGGCTTAGCTTTTCCAATCTGCTACAATATCCATGCTTCTTTAAGCACTTCCTTTCCTAGATACCCAAATCAAAGTAATAGTCAAACAACACGCAAAAATAACGCTTTAGTAATAGTCAAACAACACGCAAAAATTACAATGACAGTTCTGCAAAAATTACCACCCAAAAATTCATAAGAAAAAATGAAAAACTAAAATGGAATAGTGAAAATGGGTGCATGGGATTACCAATCATGCAGTTCTGATGTTTCAAGCAAGAGAATCCTGCCAAAAGTTTACAATGAAACAGAGAAATTACAAGGAGAAAGAAAACATCCTTGGTAATTGAAACACTTCCACTAGTTAATATGAAAAAATACCATGCTCAATGAAAAAACAGAAAAACAATGTTTCTCCACAGTGAGCTATTGATTGTCCCTAAACAATTTCTAGCATTCCTTCCTTTTTCTAAAATTATTGAGAATAGGAAAGCAACAAGAGCTAGTTCATACCTTGACATAATTATTGATACAGTGGAAGGAGGTTCAACTTTAACATTAGCTGGAGTACAAAAACTCTTTCTTATTGAAGTATCAAAAAAATTATATAAAGAACATATTTATAGTATAAAAGTTCCAAGTATTAAAATGACTTATTAAATACACATTAGAAAATAATGTTAACAAACCTCATTTGCCAGGATCATAAGTTCATCAACATCTTTAACTAGGAACCATCCACTCTTGCAAGCATTCTACCAGTGCAAACAAAAGAACAACATCATGTCATATTACGAACAACATCATGTCATTTTACTTTAATGCAGTGGTCTCAGAAATGGGTTAAACGAACACAAGGAAACCCCCAACAAAACCATGAAGGTGTTAAGAAAAAGGCTCTAGCTTAATCTACATGAAAATAAAAAAACAAAAAGTCAGGCTGACATGGAGTGAGTTAAGGTGTTTCAATTTCCTTTTTTTTCAAGGAAATGAAGGAATAAGCCTCGCAAGCATGCATTTGAAACCTTCGGATCACCTACGTTGTAACCAAATT